>CM068369.1:381002451-381437451 GCA_034769895.1 Magicicada septendecula
GTCCATGCGGCTGCCCAGCGTAGCTCCTATCTCTCGATTGGACTGCCTGACGTGAGCAACAAAAGACTTAGGAAATATAAAATGTCTGTAAAAACGGCAGTCACGTGGGTTTACATAGATAACACTCACACAAACATCCACACACTCATACAAATACCAACATACATACTCTTACACGAGCATACATAAAGTTTACGGAACGGAACAGAAAGGAAACACAAAGCCTATGGAACTAGACTTTCTCTAGGCAGCTATGACTAGAGAGCGAGCACTGCCAATAGAGCCAATAGTAGCCAAAACCCGCGAGTTTTGAGCATAACCGTTACAACAATTAAAACAATTCATAAATGGAAATAAATCATCTTCAGGACATAGGAAGAAAACAACTTTTGTGATACGGGCATGTGATAGGAATGGTGAAGAGGCAAAGAATATCTAAGAACGTGTTTATCTGTAAATCAAGAAGAGATAGACCGCGAATAAACTAAATCAAGGGATTTGAATGGTAGCAATGCGCTTAGAACAGGAAGATACTCGGAACAGACTACTATGAAAGCTGAGATCCGGGATGTGGCAAAAGCTACAGGACCCTGCGAAATGATGGCCTGACAAGAATAATAATAATACTTTTAGATAAAATGTGTTACCTACGAAGATATGCAGTTAAATCGTATGACTAATGCTGATTACAAAGACATTCATACCTCGAGCATGCGTAAACACGCGCGTGTGTTGTGTGATTGGGTGAGTGTCCATCAGCAGAACGAATCCGATACTGAAGTAAGGGGTGAGTAATATCCATGTTGGCACTATTGTTAACATGGAAACCTACAAATATTTCATAATCCATGCTGTTGCTACCGTTGGAGAAGTGTACACAAATATATAAACGGGGACGTGCAGGGAAATCACAGAAGGGAGGCAACTGTTGCCATGGGAACTGGACATTTCCATAAGTCCTGACAATACATCTAATAGAAAGGATTATTTTATATTCAACTGTAAAGCCAAACATCACCGTCTGCTGAATACGTTGTACATTTGATCAGTCACTCGTTTTCCTTTACTGTAAAGGTTCCAATACACCATCGCGCTTTGCATGGCACCAGGGCGATCAAAACGATCTTGATTTTTTTTAGCACGGCGTGCAATACACGTCGTGCAAAGCACGAAGGTGTGTGGGCTCGCCACGCGCCACGTGCCGGAGTGAAGCGTTTTTAGGTTATATTCAATTAGTCGTAAGCTGTGATCTGTGTGGACCCCTATGTTATTACAGTCTTCATAATTTTTATACTTACATTTTTGTAATTATTTGTTCAATAATTATTTTAAGAATATAAAACAGAATTTGTAAATGTCATATAATTGACATTATGTGTGAGTAATGTTAGTACATTATAATAATTGATGCAGTCATTAATTTAGAAAGTTGAATCAAATGTATACATTAAATTATACAGTGTAGAATTAATCGCTTATTAAATTATACAATGAATTATAAATGACTTCTTAAATTAAATAATTTATAGTGAATTAGATATAGTTTACAAAATAGTTATAGTTTATAGTTTAATACAAGATAGTATATTTTTAGAAACTAAAACAATTTCATAAGAGCAATGAATTTAATTCACCATACAGTTTTCTAATGGTAAGAATGAATTAATACGTAGCACTAAAAACCCACATAGAATTAATAATGATAATAATTACAATAATAATAATAATAATAATATCAATGAATTCACCATACAATATTTTTATAGTAAGAACAAATTAATATATAGCACTAAAAACCTACTATTAAATATTCTATATCATGATTGTGACTACAGTTCCTCAAATTATAAATGACAGTCTTCAAACTTCTTACACTTTAAGTAATTTACTGCAGAAACCCTTCGGTGATCATTATGTCCTACCAAGGCACCTGGCCAACTGTTGTAAAATACTTGACATAGGCATTCCTACTCTTTGGCTTTCTCGGACTCGTGACTTTGCGGCTCCTGTTGAAATTCTGAAACGCATTTTATGGAGGTGGATGTTGTCTCCATTCTTCCCCCAGAGTAATAGATCCTGTTGTGGTATCATCTTGGTCAATCAAGGGACCTGATAAATAGTCTTTACAACATTTCCTGCGCAAAACCTTATCCAAACAACGCACGCTAATGCAACGCAGTCCAAGTGACAATGTAATGGTTGTATGGAACACACTGAACCTATTAGCAAAAATGCCAAATGCGTTCTTTACAACCTTCTGTGCTCTTGAGTGACAATAACTGTGAGTGACAAAGTTTATTTTTGCCCCAGTGTCATGTTCTCCCACGCAATTCAGCTATAAATTTAATTATACACTATTAACAAGAATACAAATACACCTCAAACCGTACACATTGGGATCACTTAGCACGTCGTGCAATGCACGAAGGTGTATGGGCCACTTAAGTCTTCCTCCCTTCATTCTGTTTCCACAAATCCACATCCTTATCAATACCGTGATAATTTAATAATCAGATTTTGATTCTTTACGTACGTCTATGAATCGAAAGTCTATCTCTGAAATACCGTTATATTTACTAACTCGCTTGTCGTGTGTTCAAAGCGAGTTTCTAACATTTTCCTCATTTTAGAAATTAAAAACAATCACAAACATACGCCCTGCTTTCGGTGTACATTGTGGCAACGCTACGCGATTACAAATAGCGTATGGTCGCACTGGCTGTTTCTGATATACAATTGAGACCTTTGCCATTTGTATTGTCAACGCTGTGTCAAAATATAAAATCGACTGAAGATTTAAGAAGTCATTTAGTTAATAACATTAGTTAAATTGATAGATTTATATAGTTTGAATTCTTTTACATCATTCATCTACCATTATGAATTTTGTAGTGATTTAATATTCTCGTTACACCTCTACACAGTTAACAAAATTATTCAGATTTTACTGGTAATGAGACGATTATCTAACTTAAAGCTTTATTAAAAGCTATTTTTAGCAAATTTTGACACTTTAATAAATTTATATTCTTAGTGTCATTTTAGTTTCAAATATTTTATTATATGCGTAGCAAATCTTCATTTAAAGTAATTAGCTATTAATTTCCCTAATTGCATGCAATTTCATTTATAACTAATTCCACACATGGCATTATCGATTAATCAATGCGTGTTCAATTACAGGAAAATTTCAATTAAGTTAGTTGATTGCCACTCGTTAAACCTCACTAATCTAAATGAGTCTATTTCAGGAAATACATTCATTATAACCCATACAGACTATGCATAATTTGAAACACTGAATACAATTGTCTACCCATTCCACTCCCTAATTATCACACCCTCCTCCCTTTCTGTCACACGCACTGTTTCTCCTCGAACTATTTTTGCCTTTTTCCACCAAAAAATAATTTCCACGGAGTATTTGTTTATTAATTTACATTTCACTTACTTATTGTGTGTTTGTTTATTCAGTTACTTAGTTATTTAGTTAGTCTGTTCTTCCACACGTACTTATAATGATACAAATCGTCACTTTAAAAATCTATTCAAGAAAAGCGCTGAGACTAAGAAACTTAAGTAGTAAAATCTCGATCAAAGTACAAAGAGAAATGAAAGAAATAAAAAAATATGAAACTTACTTACATAATACAAAATGTATCTGTAAATCACATAAGCAAACGTCTTCCACGTACTCAGACGATGAGACAAATTAAGAAGTCTCATTGCAGAATGAGCAAAACATTTAGCGTTAGGCGAAATAACACATTCATTAAACCTAAAAACAGTGTTGCCTCTAAATAATGAAAACAACGAAAGCTAACCTATGAGTTATGTTAGAACGTTATAAGGTAATGAAACACTGAGGCCAGGTGACATTATAACGAAAAGTATAGGTAAAATCACAATTTTATTATAAATTATTATGCATAATCCTTGAAACGATGTACGATTAAAGAAACTAAATGCATCACAGATTTGTAAACTAATTACTGTTATACACATTGAATGTTTCCAACATGGTAAGAGAAACATTAAATCTATATTCGGCCTCTGTGGGCCACGTACTCAAGCATGATACTGATATCTTTTAGCTGCTGCTGATAGAGATTTGTGATGGATACTTATGTAATTAATGCTTAGAACGAATGCAGTGTGTAGTTATAAGTAACACAGAGCCAAACTCAACCGATACAGACAGTGCGAGTTTATCATTTCAAGTTGTTTCATGGGTATAACGAAAACATTTTCGTATTTGCACAGAGAAGGGCATTGAAAATGCTTCAATAAATATAAAATATATATATATATATATTTATGTTCATTCACCAATCAATGAATTCATTTTTCATTCACCAATCAATGAATTAATTCTTCATTTACCAATGTATAGATTATAAGTTAAATGTAGTCGCATTGATAAGCGAAGTTTTATACGTGTACAACAATGAAGTAGTTTCTATGGAAATTCACCGGTTCCCATTTTCGATAACGCACCAGCGATCGGCCGCAAATGTGCGACACGTCCTTATAAACATTTTCAATGTTAAAAATAATATACGGAAAATTCAAAAATAATGTCGTCTTTACCGATATTTGTGTAAACTTTTAATTTTTTAATTATTGGTAATAATCGTTTCATGACTTGACATTGTATGACTTGATACATACAAACTATTCGTTGCCAAGATATTATCCCAATAAACACAAACGAAAATCTTTTCGTTTAATTTTAAGAATGGCCTAGTTGTTTTCTGCCCAAGAAAATATCAAGTAACTTATTAAAATCAGATACTCCCAATTTAGTACACGTATTTTCATCTGTTAGCAACTACACTCATCGTTCACTCTTTAATTTTATTGACCAAAAAATCTGTAATAGTAACTAGCTGTATTAGTAAATTTTGCGGTCATGGCTACAAAAACTCGTAGAATTCATTACTTTGATGAGAAAATTAAGTACGTAAACCGGCTTGGACATTATAAGTATAAAGTAAATTGCTTAATAAGGTCATGCTATTTTGTGGGGTTTAGATACACTGCATATTTCGCATAACTTAACGTGCAAATAAAAGTAAAAATTACAAATACAATACAAACAAAAAAATTATCTTAGATTTACAGAAATCACTAAGCTAATGAAATAGTTAAATTCTTACCACTGCAAATTGTTGTAGCCTACGCTTTAGACACAACATAAATGTTTATGAACTGCACATTGAACACTAAGAGGTGTAACTCACAATACATGGATCTTTGTAACTGGTACAAGAATAGAACAGCATATCCCGTAGTTTGTTGGCTATACTGAACAAAAGGTTTGCTGAACTTGTTCTAACTTATGTTATTTGAAGGCACTTCATTATTTAGCCTCCGGCAACAAACGCAAAGAAGAACAAGTGGCATTTTCTGCATGGTTTGCTTTAATGCTGTTTATAAAGTGAGGGTAAAAGTCCATTACAGTTGGATAGCCAGCGGCCTGGAAAGAGTTGCAAAGTTAATGACTTTTGCGTTTTTTCGTTACGTAAATTTGCTAGCACTTTTAACAGCCTCTAACACTCTCGTTTTCAAATAATAACATTTAATTAAAATTGTAGCGTTTAAACAAATGAGATTCCATATATTCTTTGAATATATTCCTTTTTGTGTGTAGAACCTTAGTTGCTAATCAATAATTGAACAATTCCTATAAAAGTATTATTTATTTTTATCAATATTTATTTAGGAAATAAATGCTGTTTTTAACGGACGTTGACTGGCAAGTATTTTACTCTCGAAATACTTGACGCTTGGAGAGATCATTAAAAAGTTTGGAATATATTGAAGATCTTTTATCAGCTTTGGTTTTCTTTTACCTTTAGTATCCCGAGAGCTGACCAGATAGTAAGTCTTCCGCTTATAGCAGAATTTCCCTGCTCTAAACGCAAGAATTTAATCTCATTATCCTAATCACCCTTATCACTAGCAAACTCACAGCCGCTATAACATGTCCGATACTGACGTAATTTTACGTTTTAACACTACTATTAGCAGACCAAGAAGTTGATTATATTGATTATAACGACAGATTGTACCTATAAAATCATAAGTTCATGACAATCATTTTATCTTTAATTATAATGAATAATTGTTTCTATTATAAACTCTGCTTTTTACGAATGTGCGGCTGTGATATTTTAAGCCAACTTTTGGTAAGTTCAGAACGCTTACAATAATTTGACTACAACTACACTCTCAACAGTAGTATGACATTCAGTGATGCGTAAAAGAACTACATATCGAAACAACGCATCTTGTACATTTTATAAATATGTATCTTGTAGTAAACTGTAAAGTTTGTTACAGTAAATATTATTTCAAAGACTGCATGGATTGCCATACTAAATCAGTGGAATAAATTATTGAACGCAGAGATATTGGAACTTACAATTTTTATTAACCCCTTCGTGTAACAATCAAACTCATTTTACAATAGTTCTAATTTTACAATTATTCAACCAACAGTCACACAACATACAACCAATAAATAGTCATCAAAATAAATAATTACAGCAATCCGCAAAAGAGATAACAACAATTAACAGATTAACAATTACGTTACACTTCACTAGTAACACTCTCTTTATAAGATTCTCTTATAAGTGGAAACAGCCGCTCGCGAAACGCTCGCTTTCCAATATTCCATGTGTAGGCTGGAACAATTGCAACACTTAGTTCAATCTCGGATACCCTTCTTTTGTCAGAAATTATATTATTTATAGAAGACTTGTATACAATGTAAACTAACGGTATGTTAGTTTTTTCTTGAATCACTACTTACCTAATTTAGTTATTTTTTATATTTTACTTTTTGTTTATAAATCATGGTATTAATTATGTTTACTTTGTCTACATTTGTTACTAAGTACTTCTTGGTCAATGTTCTCCCTTCAAAGGTGCATGTTAGAATGTCGTTCTTTTTTCAACTGACAAATCTAATTATTGAAAATGATACGTTTGATAGTCAATATACACTAATTAATTAAGCTTTCTTATTACGATGTTTTATTCAGTATTCTGTGTCTACTGCATCGTTCATTTAAACTTTTCTTACCATAATATACATTATTTGTTTAGAAATTTGTTACATGAACTAACGTTGTAAAATAGCTGAAACCACTTGACACACTATTTCTCTATGTCCTTGTGATTCCAAATTCCTTATGGCAAATTATCCATTTTGACTAAATTTAATTCACATACTTTTATAATTGACAATAATAAATACATATTTTATGTTATTATGTATTTATTATTCACACAGTAACTATCACTTAACAAAATTTTACAAATATTAGTTTAACTCTTACTGTTAGATCCTTATACCATAGTGAGAATCCAACAAACGTTTATGTCCCAAATATAAATTTTCACTAACAATTAACGAAGTTTGGTCCTTTCGTTAGTAAGTATGGCCTGATGGTTTAATCAGCAGCATAGTGTGTGTGTGTGTGTGTGTGCGTGTGTGTGCGTGTGTGTGTGCGTGTGCGTGCGTGCGTGCGTGTGTGTGTGTGTGTGTGTGTGTGTGTGTGTGTGTGTGTGTGTGTGTGTGTGTGTGTGTGTGTGTGTGTGTGTGTGTGTGTGTGTGTGTGTGTGTGTGTGTGTGTGTGTGTGTGTGTGTGTGTGTGTGTGTGTGTGTGTGTGTGTGTGTGTGTGTGTGTGTGTGTGTGTGTGTGTGTGTGTGTGTGTGTGTGTGTGTGTGTGTGTGTGTGTGTGTGTGTGTGTGTGTGTGTGTGTGTGAAGAGAGATAGGCAGAGTCTCAAAAGGCCAAATACACGAACGGACGTAGTCTATATTTACATATATAGATTAGGTAGGTAAATAGCCTTACACATAGTAGAAATTAAATACAATGCTTTATATAAAAATGTTACAATGGTTTACTCCTATATTTCTACACTGCCATGTTTCTGTTACACAAACACTTATAGCAATACGTGTTTTAATACACATAAGATTCAAATTAGAATGTCAATATTAAATTATTACATAGTAGCCTTAAGCCAATACAGCCACAGCAAAAACACTTTAATTCATTTAATACCAATCAGTAATGTACTGCATCACACATGTTGGCGTTACTAATTAACTTTATATTATCTACACTAATTAATTAATATGGAATTCTACGTTACAATAATTATTTCCCTGATGTTTATAACATGTTGTGCTTTTTGCAAATGATATTGCAGCTTTGGCCTTTGACATACAGATTTTCAAAGTAACAACAATAATAGATTCCCTTTTGTACCAAAGAAATAGTGTAGGAGTGGCAGAGTAGGCTGCCGACCTAAGCAGCACGCTTCGGATACTTTATATTGGGCTGGATATTATCCTGTAGTGTAGGCTGCAGGGAACAGGGAACACACCGAGATTTCATGACACTGGCGATGTTCGAACTAATGACCTCTAATTAGCAGTCAACCACCAATCCGTTGATCTATGACTTTTTCCAAGTAAATATCAAAACTTGTTTTTTATTTGTTTTTGTTTTGTATTTTTGTTTTATACTAAAATTATTCACACACACACACACACACACACACACACACACACACACACACACACACACACACACACACACACACAGGAATGGAGCCTAAAACGTGCCAATAATCATTAATCAATAATAAGAGCAACCAAGTTTTATACAGTTTCACAATGAAACTAATATTTATTTAAGTGCTTCTGGATTTTAAATATAAACGCACAGGCAAAGAAATTTAATTTACCTCAAACCTGCTGTGTTTCTTAGCCTTGTAAATACGGGTGACATTATTGTAGCGTGATTATAAACGCCAACAAATGACTCTGTGTGCGTGTACGTGTGTGGGTGTGGGTGTGCGCGTGCGCGTGTGTGAGTTAGAGAGAGAAAGAGACAGCAGACAGAGAGGGAGACAGATACAGACAGCTAATTCCAATAGCAATAAAACTTTACTAGTTAGTTTTATAATGCATTTACAGTCATCCATTTTACATGTTCACTGTGTAAACAAGCAAGCAAAAAACTTACCTTGGATTCAGTAGTAGACTATTCTTTGTCTGTTTTGTGTAACGACTCTGGAAATGTTTTATTGTATCCATCGTGTACTTTATTGTGTCTACTAAAAATGCCTACCTTGTTTGCAAATGTCAAACGTCGAAGTCTCTTCCATGATTACAATTCCATAGTTACACGTTGTCATCTTCGTATTCTTTATTTAGGTCATTCTACCAGTTGCACTTCACCAACTTTCAATGGACTTCCCATACTTCAGGATTCCTTAAGTTAGTAGCGAAGCAAAATTTTTTATATGCCGTTACATACATTTTGTTCAGTTCTCCTGCCTCCTTTCACACTTCTATTACCCTACTCTTTAGAATTTTTAGTATGTTATATATTAAATATTGCGTTACATATATTTATTATTTTTTATTATACAGCAGATTTTTAAGTAATACGGTGTTCTATCAATTTTCTCCGCTCCTTCATTAACTCCTATCATTCCTCGTAATTCCTTCACTATTTTTCATCATTTTTCACCATTTTTTTTTCAGCCTCTGATCGTTTCTTTTATCTGTCTCTCTTACGTTACCAGTGTCTTCAGCATTTCAGCACGATTTTGAGCAGTCTGTTCTATTTTATCCTGTTAATGTCCGTCCGTACCATTTCAATTATCTATTTTTTTTAATTTGTGGGATATTGATTCCTCAATAATTGCAGTCCAGATGTTTTCAATCCTCAACCATTTTCTTTTTCTAGTTATTCTCCTTAAGTGCACCGTTCCTACTGCTTTTATTTGGTTATGTTGAGTTGATCCGCATCAATTTTATTAACGTACTACCTATGTCCGACCGCTTCTTTTTTGTCTCAGTTAATAAGAAAGAAAACACTAACACCAATCGTGTTGCTAGTCTTAAAGATTGCGAGCATCATCCAGAGTTACACACCATTTAAAACCACTTGAAATAACTAAATCAAGATTACCTCCAACTGAGTTCTTATAGAAGTCCACAAATTATAAACCAAAACCGATGGCCACCAAAAAAGAATTCAGAAGTGAAGTACAATCTAGAGATAACCGAGACAGAAAATTTTGCTCAAATTATCAGTCCCAGAAGTTTTTTTTTTTGAGAGTTTTACTATACCTTACCGTACGTTTCGTAGTTCCGACTATAATAAAACTGGGAAGTAATAGTTTAACGTTAACGATAATCCTATACGAGTCAGTATGTTATGTAAAAAGAGTTTTCTCTCGAGTTCTCCCTTACTGGTAGAACCTCAAGAGGAAACACCTCAAGAGATTACCTCAAGGGACCATCCCAACACAACCATCTTTCACAAGTTGAAGATCCATTTCTCGTGACTGCCGTTGTCGATTTTGTCCACTGAAATGACATTACACGGAGGATGTGTTCGGACTTCTTTTAACTCGGTAACCAGTAGATTGGACATTTTAATGTCATCATTTGTAATAAAGCTTCAGTTTCTGCACAGTCCTTGCTCAGGATTCTGTCGTTGCTTAGTTCTAGACTCAGTTTTGGATTGTATCGACATCGCTGAGAAGCTCTAGGAACCCACTCTATATCCCATAACCCTCTCTTACATCAACGAAACCTTTTCTTTCTTTTACGTTAATATAGATAAGGTTACACAAATTGTCAGATTCATGTAATCAATCTAGCATTGCATGGCCGTAAATATTGTTATGCTGTCTTTTCTGTAAGGAACAAAACTTATACTTGAGTTTGTAATAATAGCAGCTTAAATTAACGATGTAATATTTGCAGGTTATAACAACAGCAAGAGAAGAACTACTGAAAACTTTAACGGTCCTACTGGTAAGAAATTAGAAAGCAAAGCTTAAAGACATAAAATTTTACTTAATAAAACTTATAATAAACGTATATAACTTTTCACAAATAAACTTAAATGCGAAGTCAGATAACCTTCCACTCTTTTATTACTGTGCTGTACTCCGATAACTACAGTTTTCAATGTGACATAGTGAACATGGCAAAAATACTCTCTATTCTTTTTACAGGAACACAAGTTATATGAAGGCGCGTATTTCTAATGCTTTTATCAACCCATGCTGGCAAACATCATAAGTATGGAAACAAGTTGACTTGTTTACTATAGAGCTGTTACCGTAATAACGTTAAAATTGCCTGCTGATCTAGCTGACTGCAAGCTGCGACCACGCGTTGCTGTAACTCACTTAACGTTATTTCTCTCTGCGTCATTCTGCTGCGTCATGTTGTAAATATCCTTCACCCCAACCCCAGCCGTAGAATAACGACTCTCGCTTTCTGCGTTTCGTGGTTCGGATTTTATTCAAACAGCGAAGAAATAGTTTAACGTTACCGATAAAGTTAACATCACAGTATGTGATGTATAACTAGTTTCCTCCCGTAGCCTGTTTTACAAATTCTTCCAAAGTTAAATTTGGATAAAAAAAAACAGTTAACTTTGTTTTTTAAAGTCAAAATCTGAATTAACAAAAATTGTTTCATAGCTACCTAAACGTAAGTTATATTCGCAAAACTAACGTGTGCGCTTATCTTTTACTTTTCCAGCCATCAAATGAAATTTGGACTTATTCTCAAACGATGAATGGCTAATACACAAGATAAATTTATTCTTTGTATAATACTGTCCGAGAGCAAATTGGAGCTTGCAAAAAACAACTAGTTTAATTTTATTACTTTTCTATAGGGTTATAAACTTTCTTTATTGAAAAACTCATACATTCCGTCCTTTAATTTAAAAGCAAATACATACTGCCACTCGATAGGTATTTTTGTTAGTCGTATTTTGTTGCAAGTTTCATGTCAAAATTTTGATTTTAACGAAAGTTATTTAATTTAATACGTTTTTTTTATTATTGTCCGGTAAAATAGTTAAATATTCTTGCACGCAATAGTTTGAAAATTCATCCCACTACAACAAACCATACCACTCTAACATGTAAACAACTAAATATCGGTAGTAAACAACATGCTATATATACCTTCTACTCCTATTACTGACTCCCACTATGAGTTTATGTTATTTAAAAAGACTTCCAAATGTTTAACTGCCAATAAGAACAGTCGGTTACTGTAAAAAAAAAAAAACATTAATACTAAATATAACGTTACACATCCAGCAGTCTGTGACAAGTCGCTGACTGTTGTCGAAATAAACTTGGAAATAAGAAAAAGGTTCCTAAGGATGTACGGATGGCGGTGGGTTCTGAAGCACAGGAACAGAGTAAGGGATAAGGCTAGAGTCATTTTAGATGTAATTCTGTGTGAAAATATTTTAAATAAAACGGCGGATCAACAACCTCTGCATGAAAAATCTCTTGAGAAAGTAGTGAAAAGAAGGAATATGTGGTAAAGTTTAAAGCAAAGAGACGAACGAGTTTGCCACATTATGCATGAGGAAATTATCAAAAGGATTATCAACATAAAAATGTGATGAGGGGAAGCAATAAATAAGAAGATCAAGGCTATAATAAATAAATCAGTAAACTGTGCAGATCGCAGTTTGTGTAAATTGCGTAAATTGTATAAGCTGTGTAAATTGCTACTATTATGAAGTAATGAAGCGAAAGGGACAGAAGCAACTCATTGCGAAAACCAGCTGCCAATCTATCTATGGGCTGGGCGTCAGAGACGAAAAGAAAACTTTCGTTCTACACTTTTTTTTTAATAGAAATATGTGTTCCTATATATTGTAATAAGACATATGGTCCCAAATTTTAAGTAACAAAATATTAACACATGTCATGATAATTGAGATAACAAACAAGACACATCAAGTATTTACTCTGGAAATGCCAAGAACAAAACTACATGAACAAACAATCAAGAAGCATAAACTCACAGCGCAGGAGTTAATAAAATGTAATGGTATAAGAAGAAAGAAGATACAGTAAACAGTGATTAAACAACAGGAACCAATAACCCAATAGATTCGGTCAGTAAGAGCAAATAGAAACAAGGAAGAAACATATTACGAGAAAGACACATAACAACCACGGCATAAGATATAGATTCCAAGAGCCAGTCACCTATAGATTAACATCTTACCCGTATAAATACTAACTGAGAGACTTACAGATTGAAAATAAAACAATAACTGACTAACTTAGATGACCCATATATGACCAATAATATTGTAAATGAATAGGGCATCCCATATTAGACAAAAGTATGGAAGTAACAATAATGTTAACACAAAAAGAAGCTGTAAATAACAGCATAATGACATATTATGCACAGCATCAATGTAATATAAAAGAGAATTAAAATTGTCTCATAACTATAATAATTGTTAGTTAAGTAATCGAAAAATCATGTAAGATAGGAAAAAAGAACTAATTAATGAATTACCAGTAATCATTAATAACATAATACTTGAAAAAACAAGGTTAAAAAATGTAAATTTGTATCAACTCAATTCACCCATTGTTGCTACAAATAAGAGAACCACATAACCTAGATACAGGTACTTTCCACCTAGTTTCATAGTTAATAATAGATAAAACATGTCTAAACTGAAATATTTTGTACACTAAATCAAGTAGAGGTAATAAGGTTTCTACCAATACCAATATCAGATACCAAGATTAGTCTTTATATAAGAATTAATGTAAACAAAGTGAACAAAAACAGTCAAAATGAGATTCACCAGGTGAAACATAGATAAAACCACATTGTAAAGTTAGATAGAGATAAAAGGAGGATACCTATATAATCAGTAAGATATAATATCACTATTATAATAGTATAAGAGAATTATAAACAATAACATAATGTGTAATAAGAATAAATAAGCACATCTGTCATGTGACACCAGATGTAACTACTATTATCCAATGCTCTATGCTAAGGAACAGATAAGTGTATTAAAAACACAAGATTGATAGTCAATATACAACTTATAATGAACTATTCTAAACTAGATAGTGGACTGAAAAGACACTACATTCTTAAACAAGAATTAAAATAAAGGTACACTTCATAGTGCCATACAGAGGTCATATTAAAGACTAAAATACCAAGGAATAACAATGTATTCCAATAAACAAAGACAACCAGTAGTTGTAATAACTCTGTGTATACAATTGGGGTAATATAGAAGTTACCCAGATATTTTTTATTATAAATAATTTGTTAATATAATTAGTAGACTCCTAGGCTAAACCAATGTTAGGATAAGAGCTATATTTTGTCAATAATTATAAGTAAACAATAAATGAGAAGTGTTGAAGGACTTGGAAGGCATTCTCTCAAAGAGATATGATTGCCATTAAATAGTTATAATTCAAGAATAAATAAAATTAATAGTGAATAGTGTAAAGTGATAATCTCAAACATTAACTCCCTTAATAATGAACGAAAGTATATCATGAGTGGACTCTAAATGAAGAGCCAAATGTTAGCCATACAGTGATAAGCTCAGATCTAAAATCTATGCAGTAATAAGAAAGTGACAACAATTATAAAATATTTGTGTCAATTCAAGCAAATGTTTAGCATCAGTGTATACTCTCAAACCCAGCTACCCCACGCTTATAACAACAATTAAATAATTTCGCGAAGGGGGTATGTGCGTCAAATTAAAGATCGTCAACCAATCAAATTAGAGAAATTAGCCAATTTTAAAACGATCGCAGAACGGAACGGCAGCATCATGCGTCGATTCGAGACACTTTTATATCAACCTTTGATGTGTGCAGACGGCGGCTCGACACCGGAAGAAAACAGCTGTTAACCTAGTTTGTGCGCGTCATCAATGTCAACAAAGCAACATAACCTAAATTTGTGCAACCATAACTACACTATTATTGAAGACGTTTGAAGTGTAAACAGTGCGTTAATAAGGATTGCTAAGTGTATAATCCATAGCAATTCCGGGATTTAAAAGGGAGTACAGTGATTTTCTAAAATTAGTTAAGAATTGAAAAAATGACGATATAATAGTAATGTATGTAATGTATATGTAATCTAGTAATGTGTGTAAAGTAAAGTATGTAGATCATTGCACCTTATTAATATCATTCAGTCAACAGTGATAATGATAATTCTCAATTTAATTAAAATATTTCAGAAATAAGAATTTTGAAAACATTAATTGTTTATTATGTATGAACACTGAGTGTGCTATGACCACACACCTGATTGAAGTTATTGTACAGTAAACCTAGGTTAAACTAACAAGCATTAATAAGAGATTGAGGATTGTCGACTGACTGAAGTAATTAACAAAAGTTAAACAAAAATGGAAATGTTATTTATGTTTCGTAATTTAGGAAAAGTCTACTACTACTATTTTGAATCAAATCTCCTAATGTTTTACCTCAGAGTACATTAGTTCTCTTCAGAGAAGCGTACTTAATTATGCGCAAAAACTAAAACAAATAACAACATTGTTAAAAGCTTGTGCGTTTATTTTAACTCTTAGCTATCCGAAGTATAAAAATATGTTGACTTGTTTACAATGTTCAGGTTTAAGGTGTTACCATAAAAACGCCTGCTAATCTCGACAATTTCGGGGTGGTTACTCGCGTTCCAGAATCCCCAGTATAGTTATTTTTCTCCACGCCATTTACCTGATATAACCTTTATTGTAATCGCATTTTCTTTAACCGCGTCTGTAAGCAAAATGGGTTTAAAATCTCCCCAGTAGTAATAAAGTATATAATATTTCTTGAAACCAATTCTTGGAGCCTACAGTTATGTTTTACGACATTACTGTTATTGCCTTCAAAGATTAAATACTGAAGTTAATGGTAAAAACTGTCTAAAGCGATGGTAAATATCTTAGTAGTAAATACCTAAAGCGACAGTGTTTAATACACGTATGTCTTGATTTAAGCCTAAGTAGATAAATAAATTTTCGTCCTGGAAATACATCCTGGATACTATTTTAATTCTACATAACTAAGTATTTAAATTATAGGTCAATAAGCACAGTAAAAATAGTTGCTGATTTACAATTAATATTATAAATAACATAAACACAAATTAGTGTAGAAATATCGAAACATATGTAGAGCAAATTGTAACACAAAACCAAACATCGAAATAGCTGCTGGTGTGTCTCTCGATACATCACAATAAAGAAACATAATTACGTTATATATTTCTGTTCTAAAAAAGTTTAAACAATACTCATTATTGAAAGAAAACGCATTATGTATTTTTTTTAACAGAAAAGCTAAACGTAAATTTTAAAATTTACCCAAAGCCTACAGTGTTTTCTTTCATTCAGTTTTACAGACCACTGCCTAGCCGATTGATCCGTATGATCATTTTAATTTCCAAATATAATTACCGTTAACAGTTTATCTAAAACTGTAAGTTGAAAGAAACATGTTTATGAGCTGTTACTAGATGAGAAATTTAGATTTACGACAGTAGTGTTTACGTGAACAAATTACACACACAGGTGCAGCATGTAGGAAAAAGAAATGTGTCCGCGAGCTCGCACTAGTAACTGTACGTGAAGGCGATTCCCCGGGATTATACAGTCAATTTAATTACACAGTTACGTCTTTAAATTTTTTAAATGGTTAGCGTCATTGGTTCCCTGACGTATGGACGGGCTCAGTATCTAACCGGTTGCTTAAGACTTGTATTGTTGGAACGGTTTCACATGTTCGGTACTAGAGACATTTCGTCGAGAAAATCGGCAGTATCACGTTGGGGCCTCAAGACATCTTCGTCAGCTTCTACGTGGTGTCGCTGTTCACGATAGTGCCGATACGACAGACGATGATGGAGCATATACGGGAGTTGTTCTGGCTGATATAATAGCACATTTCCGCCACGACTGACCACTGACGACGTGTGCCGGCCACGACTTATTTCCAGTGGGATGGGCGATTTTATGAACAGATTGGTGGAGTCGTCATGAGAAGCTCATTCAGTCCGATAATTGCGGATTTCTATATAGAAAAATCTGAACAGACAGCATTTAAATCCGTACCATACCACCCGTGGGATGGGTTCCGTTACCTCGGCAACAACTTTGTAGTATAGAGTTATGGGAAGGAAGAGCATGGCAAATTTCTGGCACATTTAAACGGTATCCACCACAGGATTCAGTTTACCAAGAAGACAGAAGAAGGCAGAAAACCACCCTTCCCTGATGTACTGGTGATGAAGAGGAGTGATCTCAGGCTGAGTCACAGAGTGTTTCGAAAACCGACTCACTCAGGCAGCTGTCTGCACCTGAATTCCAACCATTGATCGGTGCAAAAACAGGAGGCCATGAAGACACTTTTTGATTGAGCCTTACCGATCTGTAAACAGCACTTTCTTGGATGTGAACTGAACACCTCGATACTGTCCTGCAAACTAATGGTCACCGGAATTCAAGAGCTATGTGACCGAGGACATGTCACCGGTCCATTAGTGCTGACGAACAAACAGAAACAGAAAGGATTTTCTCTCATATATAAACAGAGTGATGAAACGGACAGAAAAGTTACAGGGAAGACGTATGTGAAGACTGTCCTTAGGCCAACCCGAAGCACCCAGCCACAACTGGGTATTTCGCACCCGAAAGTCAACTAAAGATGCGAGAAATCCATTGGCTTCGGATGGCGTCTACAGTATCCCGTGTTCGTATCCATCGGCACAACGAATCACAGTTCTAGTACGCGCATCGCTGAACACAGGGATCCTTTCAGAGCATCTTCTGGCCAATGACGACCGTATGGTGAAGTTTGAGGAGATGAAGATCCTATCCTCTACACTCGACTATTATACGCAGCTGCACCGACTAGCGATCGGGATTACACCAACACATAACAGCCTCAAGAGGAGGAAAGCTGAATAAGGCCTGGTATTCGGTACTGTGAGGTTCTCGGAGAGGACATCTGGCATAACATCTTACTCTGTTGTTGCCACAGGCGTGCAACGGGATTGGTCAAGATATCAGATAATCATATATCAGCCCGGACGCAGACGTCTATACAACGCGACGTTAGTCGCAGGGGGAGCAGAACGGTAAACGGAAAACCCACTGAACATGACTGCCGCTGCTGCAGTCGAAACATTTGTTTGTATAAAGAGGACCATGAATCAATAGCCCGGAAAATACCTTTACTGAAGTTGATTCCGGCTGTGAAACTTTTCGTATTACGAAAAAATAAAAATGTTGCACATCACTATATTGACAACTCCCGATTAGTGCTAGCCTTTCAGAATACACAACAGGTTAACAGGTTGTGTTTTCCGATCTGAAGACAAGATGAAAAGCTCGAAAGCGCTAATCGGGAGTTGTCTATATAGTGGTGAGTAACATTTTCATTTTCTATTAACAGTATATTTTCTCAGTTCTACTAAGATATAGAAACAATTTTTTATACAAGGGCACATTTCTCCAGTCTATATATTTGAATTGGAGGGGTACCACGCTCCCCATAAATAACGGACGACTCCAGATTATTCGCTGTATATTTCTGGTCATGAGTGTTCTGTATTATGTTTTAATACATACATTTTTACTATAATGTATTTATTAAAACATAATTTTTACGTATTGTTTCATGTACCTGAACAGAGATCAAACATGTGTCTCTGTAATTTTAAAACTAAGAAATGAATTATTTTTTGTAATAAAGTGCAGAGTTGTTGTTACACTGTGAAGTGTTTATAGTATAAAACATTTATAAAGAGCTTAAAGCAATGCAATTATAAACAGCCGATTATTTTTAGTTTTTCTTTTGTTGACCAACGACTCTCCGGAATTCAACGGAGACGGAGTCTATAATTAAACGCTTCATGGTAAACATTGATCTAAATGTCCGAGATATACTGGTTTAAATTTATGCATGTGTATATATATATATATATATATATATATATATATTGTTACAACACGTTACTTCTGTGTTTATTTATTAAGCCCCAAATTGTTGGCGTCAATTTGTTACAAGACAATTATATAGGGGTTAAAAACCACACGTTGGTTGCAGCAATTTGAGAATTTCTGTAATTTTAAGGATTATTATGTTGTCAGGGTAATGTTGGTTGAGCGCCAATTTGCAATCATATGTTGAAAATAAAATGTATTGCTTAATCGGTAAGTAATATTGCATATATCACAAGGGTTTCTTTTCCCTTGTAATTTTAATCATTTTTAATATCTTTTATTTAATATAATACTATGAATAATAATTCTCAGTAAGGCAGATTCAAACCTTGTGCCATACTTTTCTTGTCGGGAGTGTTACCAACCTATGCCAGTTGATGAAAAAATTAACATTCAATTATATGTTATACATAATATCATATACATAAAACTATCAACTAAGTAAAGAAAAGGAAACCTTTTATATGGTGTTATTTAACTCAAATCCTTTATTCTCCTTACTAAATGTTGTTAAAAGAAAAATATAATTATTAATAAAGTCTTGCCACCTGTTCTTTAAATTTGCTCAGAATGGCAGCAGTTACTCCCACCTCTCAGGGTATAAAATATTTCCGTTTTAATAATTAATAAATAATATACAATTAAAACTGTTTTACGTTAGATCCTTTTGACTACGGTATAAACTCCAATGATCTTCGGAAAAGTACCAAAATACATGGACTTAGAATTAAATACAGAGTGTCTTAACAAGAGTTTATTACTAACTTTACAATGTTCAGTCTCTAGGTTATGTTGAACTACGTATTTACAATGTTTAATACACTTTAGATGGTCATATTACCATACATAAATAGTTTTTACTATGAAAATAAGACTATTTATTAATTATTTTCCCAGTGAAAGTTCAAATATAATTTTAATAAAAAAGTGTAAACAGTTTCTTTGTCAAGTGTAAACTTGGGACATTAAGGTAATTTCTTCAGTTTAGTTATTAGCAAAAATACATCCCTTCCTGGGTATATTGAATTTGTTTCTTCATATGTTAATCGGCTTCCTTCTTTCGAATAATGGTTTACTTCTTTCTTCTAAACATTTGATCTTTTAAATGATTTAACTTTAATTATCTTCACTGTTATTACACTCGAAATATTTTAGATTTGGTTTCTCGTTTTTTTATATCATCCTTTCTCTTTCAGTTTAATAATGGAATCCTTAATTATTTTTATAACATGTCTGTTGCTAAGGCCTATCTTAGCTTTCATTGGTTTAAGCTGTATCATCTTGAGTTACTATGGTTCTCCCTGAGCCTCAAAATAAACAAACTTCTGACATCTTCCATACAATTTTCTTAAAATTTTTATAACTTTTTTATATGATCTTTGATCTTTAAGATACTAGTATCTTTGAATTTCTGATGGAACACTGATTGTTTAGATATCACTTTTGATTAGTTTCCATTCCACATTTCCAGAGTTACTAGTTTACACTTTTAACTATTTGTACCAAATTATTTATAATTAGTTCTTTTTTATACCCTTCACTTTACTAAAACTATTAGATACCATCAGTAATAACATAGTTCAACATGACATTAATTATTCTAGTTTTACTATAAACTCTTTTCCAAATTCCTTAACTATCTAGGCCTAACATACCTAGTTTCACAAATATCTCTATTATTATAATTTTTGTACCCTTCCATTAACATTAACAGTTGTTTAAATAATATTACATCATATATGATCAATCTACATCAAACAATTAATTACTAACAACTATTATGAAACATATTGCAATTCTTATTAAACTTATGGATCCATTCCAGTTTTTACAAACATAATAAAATTGGTATTCACATGGTAAGTAGTCCCCAAAACATTGTCCTCCTTACTTACTAACTTTAATATCTCAAAACATAATTATTAAAAAATTATTTATTATTAGTCATTAGTATAAAACCTATAATTAGTAGTCTTTTAACCAGGCTACTTTATGTTTTCTGGTACTTTCCTAGGGTTTGTTAATATCTTTACTTAGGCAATCATACACCAAGATGATGGGAAAAATATCATGTAACAATATATATGTTATGCAACGTAACAACAATTTTACAAATATATTACCATGTACTCAACGCAACTAAATATGTATTACACCGGCCAGGTCGCAGGATTTTGTTTCGCGTTGCGTCAAGTATATGTGGTTGCACAGTAATTAAATATTTTTTAAAGAGGAGTGAGATGTTGTTGACATGAAATAAATCATTTAAAATCGTTTCAAATAATCATTCTAAGATTTATTAATTAACAGAAAAAAATATTTCAATATTAAAATTTTAAACATTAGACACATAAATATTTACCTTTATAAGTTTTATACATATACTGTAACCTGCAATGCTATTCATAACATACCACACAAATAAACACCCATATAACCTTACTCATTACACGAACGTGTTAAACAAGTTATTTAACTTCTATTTATTTCTGTGTGTCTGAAATTAACTAAACTTTTAAATACTGATAGCAACTCAGTTACAAACAAAATAAGATTAAGTTTCAAGAATGAATTTATTGTTGCTATAAACAAATAAATATGATGTTACATTTACTTTCAATCTATTAATTGATTTATGCTGATACACCCAAAAATACGCCAAAAGATTTATATTTCTTTTCTAAATTTTGTTATTAAATTAACTTCTCTTATTTCTTAATATTTGAACTTACTAACTTTAATGCTTTAATGTTTATAGTTCATTTCTTTTAAGAGCTGTTTTCACACTAAAATTACTATAATTGTTTTTTATCACCTGCATACTGCTGTTACCGTTGCGCGCGCGTGTGTCCAGAATGTAGATAGTATGACGATGATGTTGATGATGGTGCTGTGGTCGCTGTCTCTTAATGTTGTTGTTGGTGATGCTTCAGAATTCCTTCTTACGTCTTGGTGTGAGTGTGGTACAGTGTATGTGTCCTGGTCGATCTGTAATCGGGCAGCGTAACGTCGTCTGTAGATTTCGTGAGTCTGAGTGTGTGATCACCCAAAGTTGCCAGTGGTATTTATACTGGTGGCGATTTGACAGGAACATTCCTGATTTCGACAGGTTAGAGATGGTCAGTTCGCTCCAGAGCGTCCTTTTTATTACACTCAGTTTTTGGTTAATTATCGCGAACTTACGACCATATTCATCACATGAGCAATCTCATTGGTTGCGTAATTTTTCTCTGGTCACACACATATACCACACATATTAATTACTCTTTAATTACACTAGTAATTAATATTAATTAGTTAGCATCTTTAATTTGCATCCCTGGAAATAAATTTTACATCACTGCATTCGTTAAGAATTCATTAATGCAATGGTGTTTTCATAATTGGCGTAAGTCTTTGCGTACAGGTTTAACACACGTAATTAGTTTATTATAATCCTGTTAAGACCTGAATAATTGGAACAAACAATTCGTAGCGCATCACCCCATCGCGTCGTTCAAAACAGGTCACAGCTGGCTCACACACACAAACACACACATGCTGTATCTAACGCGGCGGCAGGTGTACGTTTTTCGACAGGTCAGATTTTGTCAATTCCTGCATTTTCTTGCACAAAACTGTCTAAAACTGTTCCTTAACTTTCTATGCTAATTACATATTAAACATACCACCCTGGGAAAATATGCACACATATATATATATATAATTTGTGATGTTTTCAATTTGTTTCTTCTGCAAGTAGTATAAATTTCGTATATTCTTTTTAACACCTGACGCACGTTTCACTGAAAAATATCAGTATCATCAGAGGTTTCTAAGTAAATTAATAACAATCGAAATAATTCTATTAATATAAAATTAACGAATAATCGAATTTGTATCGATTTTAATGGAAAAGAAAATAACTAATAATCGATTTAGGTCGATTATTTAACGATTGTTATTATAATATACGATAATAACGATTATTATTATAATTCACCGGTCCGCGCCTGCTGTGTGTAAGGCCGCAACAAATTATGTTTTTGATGTTTTCTAGTAGCATTCTTGACGTTCATTAGCAAATATTCTGGAACCTCAGCGGGGTATAAATACAAGTACTCAGTGACTCTCAGTTCAGTTATTTATTGTCGGGCGATACTCTGAGCGTATATGTGGCGATTTACATAGTGCGGTTTGATGTATTGTGGCGAAGTATTACGTGTTTTATAATTGTGCGGGACGATTGTAATACAATTGTGTTTTGTATCAGTTAACATTTTTATTGCGTGTGAACAATTTTTATTTGATTTGTTGTAAGAGACTGTCTGGTTAATTACAAACTGTTTAATTATGATAATTAAAGCTAGTGAATAGTGACGTAATTGGTGGCTATATTTTGTTTTCCACTGTACCATACAACGATCAGTAGACCGTCGTAACAGTGGTGTCAGAAGTGGGACAGAACCGTTAACAGTGGAAACAGTGGACACTTTGTACAAGACGAGTGTAATTCGTAATTAATCGGAAAACAATGGATGCCAGTCAGTTGATGGAAAATTTCCAGGCGCTCCTGTTGCAGACAGAGGAACGACGACGACAGGATGCAGAGGAAGCAGAGAAAAGACGCCGACAGGAGGCGGAAGAAGCAGAAAGACGACAAAAAGAAGAACGAAGACAAGAAAGAAAAGAAGCAGAAAAACTACAGTATGAGAAACGCAGACAGGAGGCGGAAGAAGCAGAAAAACGACAGGATGAAAAACGTAAGCAAGAAGCAGATGAAACGGAAGGTCTTTTTGAAGCCATGTAAAAACAGTTGCAAGAACACAATACCGCAGAGTTGAGTCTCCTACGAGGTGAACTTAATAAGCAAGTTATAAAATATCGGAGGTACAAGAATCAATGATATTAAAAATAGCTGAAGTAGAAAAATCTGTCGCGATTTTTGAAGAATCGATGTAGGCTTATACAAAAATATCTGTCATAGAAGAATCGATGTCTACAAAAATATCTTTCGTAGAAGATCTTTCATATCCGTGTCAAATAAATTGTCTGCAGTAGAAAACTCAATGGCAAACATAAGAGAACAAATTAAAAGTGAAGTTGAACACTGAAGATACAACCAAAAAAAATTCTGAACAGGCTGTACCAATGATAGAGCCAGAAAAAGACACAGAAAATAAGTCAGTAGAGAAAGTCATTTTGCCTCCAGTAAGGATAGTTCATGTCAAAGCTTCAACCTTTGACGGAAGCAGTCACTGGGCAACGTACCTCCGCCAATTTAAAGCCGCTGCATGCGCAAATAATTGGACAGAGAAAGACAAGGTAGTTTCACTCGTTCTCGCATTCTCGCATTAAAAGGACCTGCAGCAGAATTATTACAGAAAGTGCCACCAGACAGCCAGAACATCTATGCCGAATTGATAAAAGCTCTAGAATTACGGTATGGTGATGAACATTTGTGAGATATGTACTGCACTCAGTTGAGAGCAAGGCGACAGCATTCCGTTGAGAGTCTTCAAGAGTTTGAAGCAAGTATAGACAGATTAATTAGACTGCCCTACCATGAACCGCCAGAAGATTTTCGAACCAGGTTTGCGGTGCAGGCATTTACTGATGGTGTCCGAGATAATGAACTACAGCAAGTGTTACGAATGGCAAGACACCAGAATCGTGCGGATGCCCTGATACATGCTTTGCAATTTGAGGCCGCCAAGTCAGCGTCTGGTTAGATAAGTCATAAAGTCCGCTCGCTAAATGATCGCGATGGCACAGACGATGAGGAAAAAGGACAAGGAACAGAGACTCGACGAGCGGCGCCACAGAAAAATCAAGAAAGGATGGAAGACCGAAGTGTTATAGATGTGGGAAACCTGGACATCGTCAACGAGATTGTCGGGTTAGAGTTCAGCAGCAGGGAAACGACCAGTAGTCGGTACAACGGGGCGTGTGCTGACTAACTGTAGGAACGAAGCCCCTAGACAATACGCAATTTCTACACTTCAGAAAAATAGCGAAAGCTTGATGGATATCGGATTCGTTCAAGAAAGGCCAACCTCGATTACAGTTGATACAGGCGCAACAGTTTCAATTGTGCTCCCCGATGTGGTTAAAAATCTCAAGCCAATCTGGTGCTCTTGCAGCTTGCGAACAGCTACTCGACGGCCTGTAAAAGTGTTTGGAAAAGTAGAGATAAGCCTACGCCTAGGTCGACTTGAGTGTGATCATCAAGTACTTGTTGCAGACATTGTGGATAAAGCAATTGTGGACGTTATGAATGCATGTAGATTTATAGTCGACTTCAAAAACAATTTATTGAGAATGGGAGAAGAAGAGGTAATGTTCTCCACAATGACTACATCAGAAAAATCGATGGACGTGATAAACCAAGTGATCGTAACTGTTCCGCCAAACTCCGAAAAGATCATCATGGTTAGAACCGAGGAGCAACCAATGCTCTATATTCAAACCCCAGGTAGTCAGTACACCGGGCATACTAATTGCCAGAACTTTAGTAAAAACTGACGGAACAGGAAATGTGCCTATTAGAGTGGCGAATATTTTGGATCAAGCTATCACTTTACAAAGCAATACGCTCCTAAGCACATTGACCCCTGTGGCCTGGGTAGCCGGAATAACGAAACGAAGATCCAGTGCTTCAGATACTTCCAAATTACCAGAGAAACTGCAGGAATTATTGAAGAAATCTTCTAACGACCTCTCAAGTGGTGAGGTAAAAGAACTCAGTCAGTTTTTACATGAATTCATAGTTGTTTTGCAGTTCTGGGACAGTCATTGGGAAGAACCTTTCTTGTACAATATCGCATCAATACCGGGGACACAACACCGATACGCCAAACTCCTCGAAAGTCTCCATTAGCTAAGCAAGAGGAAATGTCTCGGTTAGTACAGGACATGTTGACAGAGGGAATAATCGAACCATCGTCAAGTGCTTGGGCTTCCCCGGTAGTGCTGGTAGCGAAGAAGGATGGTGGATTACGTTTATGCGTAGACTATCAGAGGCTGAATGAAGTGACAAAGAAAGACTGCAATCCGTTACCTCGCGTTGACGATACACTCGACACGTTGTCCGGAGCACAGTAGTTTTCCACATTGAACCTGAAGAGTGGATATCGGCACGTGGGTCTTCATCAAGAAGACAAGGTAAAGAGCACTTTCTCGACCCCAGGTGACTTATTCCAATTTAACGTCATGCCGTTTGGACTCTGTAATACACCGCCAACATTCGAAGATTGATGGATCTGGTACTCCGAGGCCTGACATGGAAAACTTGCCTTGTTTATTTAGACGATGTCATAGTAATCGGGAAGGCTTTCAAAGACCATTTGGAAAACTTTAAGGAGGTTTTAACTAGAATTTTCGGTGCCCAACTGAAGCTGAGCCCGAAGAAGTGTTCTCTATTCCAGAAGGAAGTACAGTATCTGGGCCATCTGGTTTCGGCAGCGGGTGTTTGCATGGATCCTAATAAAGTAGACACCGTAAGAGACTGGCCAGTTTCGAAGAGTAAACACGAAGTTCGGAGTTTCCTGAGATTATGCTCATATTACAGGCGTTTTGTGAAAGGCTTCGCAACTATTGCCAAACCACTACATGAGCTAATGGAAAATAAACGAAACGTCCAGTGGTCAAGAGAGTGTGATCAAGCATTTAGGACTTTGAAGATTGCATTATGTTCGCAGTCAATTCTCGCTTTCCCAGCTTCCAAAGAAAATTACATCGTAGACACAGACGCAAGCAATACTGGTCTAAAAGCAGTTTTGTCTCAAGTGCAAAACGGTGAAGAACGAGTAATAACGTTTAACAGCAAGACGCTTTCTAAACCAGAGGGAAATTATTGCGTTACAAGGAGAGATTTTCTGGCAATCGTCCGAGCTTTGGAGCACTTCCATGAGTACCTGTATAGAAGGTAGTTTTCATTACGCACCGACCATGCCGCGCTTGCGTGGCTCTTCAGATTTAAAA
The DNA here is from genome assembly GCA_034769895.1 of Magicicada septendecula. Lineage (NCBI taxonomy): Eukaryota > Metazoa > Arthropoda > Insecta > Hemiptera > Cicadidae > Magicicada > Magicicada septendecula. Next base: position 381,029,309 of record CM068369.1, read on the forward strand.
AGGAATCCGGGCAGTTGGCAAGGTGGCTCGAACGTCTGCAAGAGTACAACTTCAAGATACAATATTGGCGGAAGCGCCTGCATGGTAATGCAGATGGCTTATCACGAAGACCGTGCCCGGAAGTTGCCGACATTGCCACAGAAAGGATGAACAAAACGCTAGCGAACATGTTCAATCCATCATTGTAGATTTCCTGGCAGACGGCTGGATGACACAAGATTGTCGACAAGAACAGATGACTGATGAAGAGATTGGACCGATTTTGACACCAAAAGAGGAAGATCGCCGCCCGGATTGGCAAGATATCTGCCATGGTTCGGAAGTACTGAAGGGCTACTGGCCACAATGGGAATCTCTTGCCTTAGAGAACGGACTGCTGAAAAGGGCTTGGGAAAGTGCAGATGGACGAAACGTGGACATGCAGTTGATAGTTCCTCGAAGCAAAGTGCAGTCTGTTTTGAAGGAGATGCATGATAGAACGTCTGGAGGCCATCTTGGCGTTAACAAAGCCCTTAACAAAATACGGAAGCGATTCTATTGGCTTCATCTTTGCCACGACGTAAAGGAATGGGTTCGGACATGTGAAATATGTGCTGCAAGCAAGGGCCCACAAACCAGAAGTAGGGGAAAAATGAGACAGTATAACGTTGGACTCTCTTTCGAGAGAATTTCCATAGACATTGCTGGACCATTCCCAGTTACTGACGATGAAAACCGGTACATCTTGGTTGTAGGTGACTACTTTACTAAGTGGGTGGAAGCTTATCCAATTCCAAATCAGGAGGTTACCACTGTGGCAAAGGAGTTAGTTCACAACTTATGTTGCCGTTATGGAGCCCCTATGGAAATCCATACGGATCAAGGGAGAAATTTTGAATCAGGAGTGTTCAAATAATTATGCCGGCTACACGGAATTCGGAAGACTATGACAACGCCTCTCCATCTTCAGTCGGACGGGATGGTTGAGAGATTCAATAGGACACTTGACCAGTATCTTTCGAAGGTTGTTGAAGAGAACCAAACATACTGGGACCAACGTATACCTCATGGCGTATAGGTCATCAGTACACGACACAAGACTCCAGCAAAATTGGTAACGCCAACTTAAATATACGATGTATTTAGTACAAGTGTTTAAAATAGTTTTCGAATGAATGCCGACTGATGAGTACAAAATTGTTATACAAGCTGACAGAACGCAATATAGACACAGACAATAAAAATTATATTAAAATGCGTATTAAAACTTAGAGATTCGAGTTCGAAGCCGTGGGTAACAGCTAGTATAATTTAAATTACAGTATATGAATAAGAACTCACCATTAATTCATTCGAGAATATCAAATACAGTAGACTGTTCTCGTTTTCCACCATAGATCAGATGCAGAGTGTATGGTGCGATGTATCGTAATTCTTCGTCAGTAAAAACTTCAGCGCAACGCTTCAGAAGGTAAAGTCGGTACTTGAGTTTCTAGTTCGCATGGTCTTGTCAGTCGCTATCACGGAGTTCCCGTACGTAGTGTCCTCGTTTTGTAGTGACTCAACTTGGTATTTCACATCCATTGTCAAGTCAGTACACTTCTTATACTGGATCGCGCTGACAGCAGCAATCTTTGTTATGAATCCACTCATTGTATGTAAAGTCTGTATGCGATGAAGTATGTATGCAAAATTGGTAATAACCCAACGGTGTGTAGTAGTGGGGACGTTTGAAAGCTGTGCAGACGTTACGTGATACTGAATGACTAACAATTTTATTGTTCGAAGGCTTTCACGGCCATTAATTAAAACCTTGGACCACGGCCAAACAGCCAGCAGATAGTTTAAATTCGACTAACAATTTTAATTTTAGTGAGTGAAAGTGAGTGAAAATCGTACAGTAGTTAGGAACAAATATACCTTAAAATGAATCTTCCCTTTCGTCAAACAATTACATTACATAGTATAAACGACAAAGCCCTCCGTTCACTTTTAGAGAACATGAATACATACACACACACTTCTTAATACACTACATATAATCAACACTGTGCTAATGTTTTTTAAGTCTTCTTCCACGGTCTATATCATCAGTATTTTCTTCGAACCCTGTTGAGATCCTTTCGTGGGACAGTGTCAGCTGCCAGGACATGATGACGACGTACTTCTCGTTTCATAACAGCTATGCCCTCCCGTGATACTTGTGCCGCGTCACGTGATAGTCAGGCCTCACTGTGTTGGACACTCACTGTGATGGGGTGTACTCAACAAGTGAATCGTGGAGTAGTATAAATTACATACATCTCCAATGAACTCCATTGAAACACACATCTTTACTTTTTCCTAATTATTTGAACAAAATTTTAAACACGATATTTTCATTTGATACTAATACATCGTGAAATACAACGTGTATACTCATAATTCGAAAATTAAAAAAAACATCTGTACCGTACATTAAGAGATGTTTATAAATTACACACCATGTGGTACACATCTTCAAAGCACAAGTGTGAAACATTCTTCCAGTTGGTACTATCAGGCCTACAAAACCCAGAAACAGGCCAAGATGGAAAATTATAAAAGAACCTCTCTGGTTTAACTCAAACTCAAACTCAATTCCACTAGGTTCAAATCCAAAGGTATAGAATTAAACTGTCTAGCTTTCGTGGATGGTCTTGCCATCTTTGCCTGTCAGAAGAAGAACAAAGAAACCAAGTAGAAGATCTCAAAGAGATAGCGGAAAAACTGGCCTCTAAATCTCCTTTGCTAAAACGGAAATGATGACCACGCTCTTTAAATTCTCTTAAACGTGTCTGGACACTACGTATGGAAATAAGTTTACTAACAACTTAAAATACCTTGGAGAAAACATATCCCGAAACCCTTCAGACAAAGAATCTTTTAAGATAAGGAAACTCAAATTACCAAAGCCTTTACTCTAATCGGGGAACTGTACGAAAAGAAACCCCTTTCCAGAAGTGCAAAAGTCCACCATTATAGCATTGTGATCAGGCCAGTGATCACGTATTGAGTGGAAACAACGTGCTTTCAAAATTTGGAACTTCCTCTTATAATTGAAGAAAGAATTCTTAGGAAAATTTATGGCCCCAAGAAAACCGAAGATGGGTGCAGGTATAGAGCCAAAGAAAAGCTGTACAGGGATCTGGAAGATCTGGAAACGGCTTTCCGAAGGAAAAGACAGAGTCCTTAGACATACGGTTCGGATGAATCGGTCCCGATTAAATAAACAAATTTTCAACTATATTTGGCAACTTTCCAGTCTGAACGGATACACCAAACAACTCAAGAAGGAAATGATGATACTTTCTATCTCTTTGAATGACTGTGGATAGAAGTACATACAGAAACTTAAAATCTTAAGGTTCTCTGCGGTGAGAAGAAGACGAGAAAGGGGTGGACATTAGAAAGGAAGGTGGCGCATAGTGTGCGAATGAGGGCCTTCTGGCAGGAGAAGAAAAGCAAATGACATTCGTGTGGTCTACGGCTGGCCTGTTCATGTAAAAAAAGGAAGAGTTCAATCAAATTAAAAGGATACAAACTGTATTAAAAATTTGAGTTTGCGCGATAATTAACAACAATATGAATGCAGTTTCTGTGGAAATATTTTATTTTCAATTTGTCGTATAAAAGTAATTTTATAAGGCGTAAGTAAAAAGATTACTCTTTAAAAACGGCTTGTAAAAAGGATATAACTTCATGTCCATGAGAATAATTTTTGCGGTATTAACCGCGGTAACGGTAAGGACTTTGAGAGTTTCCCAAAATTTAATTTTTAACAAACAATAATGCATGTAAATACACTTTGGCTGGTATTACGTAATGGAAAGTTTTTATGTAGACTTCTCTTCTTCACAATATCTAATTTTCAGTAAAAGGGGCATGTGGAAAAAGTTTAGATACGCCTGATTTTTCTAAATGTTTTCTGATAATTTTTCCGTCAAAATGCGACAAATGTAAGCTTTTCTAAACGCGATAACATCGGTAAGTCTCCCATTTAAATACATCACTGGAGTGTTTTTACTTCCATATTCCTTAAGGAATGGAAGTATGGTGATGGCAAAAAAATCGTGTTCGAGATTATTGCAGATTCTGATTGTACTACACTCAAAACATGAAAAAAAGTCGTTTTCCGAAAAGTGTCCGTGTGTCTGTCTGTGTGTAGATTTTTTTCTATGGCAAACGATAACTGCCGCAAATTCAAACAGAATCAAATAATTTTTTGCATACAGCCCTGACTTGTAGAGTACTCACGACCTATTGTTTTTGGTGAAGATCGGTTGAGGGGAAGGGGTAGTTTACCTGCAACGGTTTTTTTTTATCAAGGGAAATTTTTTTTTTTGGCAAACGATAACAGCCGCAAATTCAAACAGAATTAAATAATGTTCCGTATACAACCCTGAATTGTAGAGTTCTCAAGATCTATTGTTTTTAGTGAAGATCGGTTAAGGGAAAGGGGTAGTTTACCTGTAACGTTTTATGTTTTAACAAGGGTATTTACTATGGCAAACGATAACAGCCGCAAATTCAAACAGAATCAAAAGATTATTTGCATACAACCCTAAATTGTAGGGTTCTCAAGATCTATTGTTTTTGGTGAAGATCGGTTGAGGGAAAGGGGTAGTTTACCAGCAACGTATTTTTAAAAAGGGTATTTTATATGGCAAACGATAACAGCCGCAAATTCAAACAGAATCAAATAATGTTTTGCATACAGCCCTGATTTGTAGAGTACTCAAGACCTGTTGTTTTTGGTGAAGATCGGTTAAGGGGAAGGGGTAGTTTACCAGCAACGTTTTTTAATCAAGCGTATTTTCTATGGCAAACGATAATAGCCGCAAATTCAAACAGAATCAAATAATATTTTGCACACGTCCCTGAATTGTAGAGTTCTCAAGGACTTTCGATTTTGGTGAAGATCGGTTAAGGGGAAGGGGTAGTTTACCTGCAACCTTTTACGTTTTAACAAGAGTAAAGTACTTGAAAATTTATTTAAACTTTTTGAAACAATGGTAATTGTTAAAAATAAAATAATTTTGTTGCCAGGGAATAAAATTATAATTTTTCATTTTAATGTAATATAATATTTTTCATTTAATACAGCAATAAAAAGGCAGGTAAGACACACACACACAATTCACGTTATTTCTGGCCTCACTCATGTTTATTTTCTTATATTTGCACGCTTTTTAAATGGAAAGTGCCGAAACCCACACCAACATAACGCGTGCAAGCAGAAAAAATGGACATTAATTTGCTTACTGGCGAAGCTAGTAGTTATTGAATGGGTAGGCAAAAATCTTATCTTAAATTTTTTTTAAGGAATCACTAAAAGGACGGTGGTTCAAATCGGACGCTGAGGTAGAGTTTGCTGTAACCGAATGGTTCCACAAACAGCCGTAAGAATTTTACTAGCAGGGAATCTACAGGTTAGCGCAACAGTGGAACTCATGTCTTAATGTTATTGGAGACTTCTTTTAAAATCGCTGAATAAAAAATGCTTTACAGCTCTATACGTGTTTCTATTGAACAATCCTTGTATTAGTCATACACAATAATACAACTGATTGAACTTCAAATTTTTAAACTTGATTAGTTTCTATATATATGTTTAATGTTACAAATAATTCAAATAACAATCTTGATCATCTGTTAGTTCAGCGGAATAACAGTGACACTTTTAATAACCGCATAACATAAACACTTAGAAACAACACAGGCGCTTTAACTTAACTGTTTGGACCACAGAAGTGAGGCATGCCTCAACGCTCTATGTGTACAGCGCGGGACAATCCCCCCACCCTACACTTCCCTATCACACCACTAAATTGCTTACATACGATGTATACAAAAAACGCTGAGGCAAGTTCAGGTTGCCTCATTCGCTTTAAACGAACTGTGCCGAATCTCACCTGTCACCATATAGCGGTCGCTCAATAAAGCACGTTTCGGTTCAATAAATTTGACAGTCGCAGTAACAATGTATAATCTTTACGTTATGTAGTTCATACGTATTTATAATTTTTATTCTACAGAATTTTTTAGGGTAGGCATTGCCTCAATTGCATCCATGTAACTTCGCCACTGATATATATGTGTACAACGTTATCGGCAACAAAGAAGTAGTTTTTGTTAAAATTCCTTCCCGGGATATTTGGCCGTAGTCCAATGTTTTCTACAAAACCAGACATTTCGGCAATGCCATCGACTTCCATCATCAGTGAAAATCGAGTGCGATAACGTGAGGTGGTATACGTTAGTGACCACAGTACTGTGGTTAAGGCTGAAGCAGAAAGTAGAAAGAAGTAGTTTCTATGGTAATATTTCATTTCGAAAATGATTTTAAATATAAATCTTAGAATATGGAAGTCATGTATGGTTCTCCATACCGATATTTACTTCCATATTCCTTAAGGAAAGGAAGTATGGTGATGGCAAAAAAAATCGTGTTCGAGATTATTGCAGATTCTGATTGTACTACACTCAAAACATGAAAAAAGTCGTTTTCCGAAAAGTGTCTGTGTGTGTGTCTGTCTGTCTGTCTGTCTGTCCGTCTGTGTGTAGATTTTTTTTCTATGGCAAACGATAACTGCCGCAAATTCAAACAGAATCAAATAATTTTTGTATACAGCCCTGATGTGTAGAGTACTCACGACCTATTGTTTTTGGTGAAGATCGGTTGAGGGAAAGGGGTAGTTTACTTGCAACGGTTTTTTTTTTATCAAGGGAAATTTTTTTTTTGGCAAACGATAACAGCCACAAATTCAAACAGAATCAAATAATGTTTCGTATACAGCCCTGAATTGTAGAGTTCTCAAGACCTATTGTTTTTGGTGAAGATCGGTTAAGGGAAAGGGGTAGTTTACCAGTAACGTTTTATGTTTTAACAAGGGTATTTCCTATGGCAAACGATAACAGCCGCAAATTCAAACAGAATCAAATGATTATTTACATACAACCCTAAATTGTAGAGGTCTCAAGACCTATTGTTTTTGGTGAAGATCGGTTAAGGGAAAGGGGTAGTTTACCAGCAACGTTTTTTTAACAAGGGTATTTTATATGGCAAACGATAACAGCCGCAAATTAAAACAGATTCAAATAATTTTTTGAATACAGCCCTGATTTGTAGAGAACTCAAGATCTATTGTTTTTGGTGAAGATCGGTTAAGGCGGAGGGGTAGTTTACCTGCAACGTTTTTTTTATCATGCGTATTTTCTATGGCAAACGATAACAGACGCACGCAAATTCAAACAGAATCAAATAATTTTTTGTATACATCCCTGAATTGTAGAGGACTCTAGGAATTTTGATTTTGGTAAAGATCGGTTAAGGGGAAGGGGTAGTTTACCTGCAACCTTTTACGTTTTAATAAGAGTAAAGTACTTGAAAATTCATTTAAACTTTTTCAAACAATGGTAATTGTTAAAAATAAAATAATTTTGTTGCCAGGCAATAAAATTATAGTTTTTTCATTTATGTATTTTTTCTCAGTTATGTACTGTTTACGTTTCCATTTTATTATTATGACTACTGCAATGAAAAGGCATGGAAGACACACACAAACACACACACACACAATTCGCGTTATTTCTGGCCTCATTCATGTTTATTTTCTTACATTTGCACGGTTTTTAAATGGAAAGTGCCGAACCCATACCAACATAACGCATGCAAGCCGAAAAAGTGTCCAGCGTGGATAGCGATTTGCTTCCTGTGTATCGCTGGGCAGTGTAACTGCACGTGTTTACAGAGGAACGATTCATAGACAGACTTTTCGTCTTTAGGGAATGAACCCTCTGCAAGATGCTGAGGGTCCATGAGTGACTTCGGAGCGCTCCTACTTTTCCGCGTGTTTGTTCTGTGAAACGTACACTGTAGATTCACAGCTTTATTCTAAGCAACGCTCAATAGGAAATGTTGAAAATTTTTGTCCACGGTGTACCCTCATACACACTAAACCTGCTCTGATGTTTTAATTACGGACAACATAATATTAAAACTTTGGAAACTTGAGCACTACTTAATGGAGATCAATCATTAACTTATACAAGCCATTAATTTTATGCATATTTTTTATATATATGTGTACAACGTTATCGGCAACAAAGAAGTAGTTTTTGTTAAAATTCCTTCCTGGGATATTTGGCCGTAGTCCAATGTTTTCTACAAAACCCGACGTTTCGGTAATGCCATCGACTTCCATCATCAGTGAAAATCGAGTGCGATAACGTGAGGTGGTATATGTTAGTGACCACAGTACTGTGCTTAAGGCTGAAGCAGTAAGTAGAAAGAAGTAGTTTCTATGGTAATATTTCATTTCGAAAATGATTTTAAATATAAATCTTAGAATATGGAAGTCATGTATGGTTCTCCATACCGATATTGTTTATCGCGCTTAAGACGCCTCAGAAAGGTGCGTGTATCACTTATATAATACTAATACTAATACTATAATTCATAAAATCACACAGACCAAATTGTTTGTAGGCCTATTCTGCCCTCCTAATTTAAAAAGGCATATCTGTAATTTTTTTTGTTTCTGACCCTTTCTGTTCAGTGCTATCTAAACGGACAGTTTTATTTCTGCTCAATATGCAAATCTTTTGCTGATAAACATTCCTATTTTGCATAGGGAAGGGAGATCGACTCAAACTATACAAACAAAAGACCAGCAAGAAAAAATTTTGGGATACACCTTCTGGCTTAGGAGAGCAATGTTTCTATGCGTCTGTATTACCGGACTGTGATATATAGACATAGTTCTTCAGCTCGTGTTTCACTAATTAGGATGACTAAATTGAATTCCAAATTTAAAATATTTCTTTTACTCCATATTTTGTCGCTTGATCAAAATTTTGTAATTTCGCGAACATTAGTACTTAGTCAATGTCGTGTTCACAACGCTACCGGTTCCTAACGTGCCATATCTGCAACTGACTGTATAGAGTAGGCTATAAGTTGATAATGAAAGGGACATATCAGCACGCGTTCATTTTATTTCATTATATAAACCTAAAGTATTAACATCTTCTGCATTTAATTGTTTAATTTTATTTATTATTTGCATTGAAATACTTGTTACATTTATATGTGTTAATTCGTTTGTTTTCAGGTGGCCACGGTAGCAGTGGCGTTTGGATTAGCCAGCGAGTATAGCGGGCTAAAACGACGATATCAGGTAATTTGTTTGCTCGTATATTGTTACAGTGAGAACGTTATATGCTTATAGAAAAGAATGCTCTTTAGCACTATTCATCTGCTTTTACACATCTGATTTTTTGTTGTTTTTTTTTGCGTATGAGCCACTTTGGACTACGTTTGGTTCAACTGGCTCCTCCCTTCTTCTCCTCTCTCTTCCTCCTCTCCCACATCTCCTTCATTCTTGATCAATTTCTCTCCCTCCTTTCGTCAGTCCAGATTGCACCTGTCCTCTTCTTGGGGTTTTCCTGAAAACGTTGGGCATTTTGCAATTTTTTTTTTGAGTGGCAAGCATTCTGCAATGTCTTTTTGAGTAACCTGGAGTTCTTCTATGTTTTTTCTGTTTCTTTGAACCACGTATTGGACATATTGAGCTTTTTGAAACAGTTAAAAAGCGTCCCCGTTCATTCTTTGAACATTTCCGTAGAAAGTAATTTTTCTTTTCTTAATTAAGTCTGTGATTTTCTCAACTCACGAGTACAGCTCATTATTGTAGTTACTCATCTAAATCATTAATTTTTTTTTTAAAAGTTGCAATAATTAATATTGTATGCTAACAAACATTAATTATTTAATCTCATTTATTACTTAATTTTGTAACCTGTTCCATTTTATTTTACAGACCATGGAAAATAAAAATCAAGAATTGGAACGACGATGCTAGTTAATACAAGCAAATAACAAAAAACGCCGTGATTTAATTGAAAAATTAGGCGAAGATTCCAAAATCAGATTGTAAGGAAAATGAAAAGTGCCATATATCAACGTTTTTACCGAAGAACACAGTCACAGCAGAACTAAATCACCGTAGTATTCATTGTATAAAAATTATCAAAATTCCATGTGCTAAATGGAAACTTGGAAGGAACAAGAAGAAGTGGCAGACCAAGAAGGCGATGGATACATGGAGTGGAGGAAAACTTAAGAAGAATGGGCGTACAAGACTGGACAAACGTTGCAACAGAGAGAGAGAGAGAGACAGAGAGAGAGAGATTTGGAGGCGAGTGGTGGCGGAAACCAAAGGTCCTGTACAGCTCCGGAATAAACAGAGATCATAACATTCTCTACGCAAAACAAAATCTTAGAAATCGCATAATTTGACTAAATTTTAAAAAGACAGAGAGGAACACATTATACGAAATCGAAAGACGAACAAAATACGATGCGTATTCATAAGTAACGTTTCCATTAAAAATATCGGTATGGAGAACCATACATGACTTCCATGTTCTAAGATTTATATTTAAAATCATTTTGGAAATGAAATATTACCATAGAAACTACTTCTTTCTACTTACTGCTTCAGCCTTAACCACAGTACTGTGGTCACTAACGTATACCACCTCACGTTATCGCACTCGATTTTCACTGATGATGGAAGTCGATGGCATTGCCGAAACGTCTGGTTTTGTAGAAAACATTGGACTACGGCCAAACATCCCGGGAAGGAATTTTAACAAAAACTGTTTCTTTGTTGCCGATAACGTTGTACACACATATATATAAAAAATATGCATAAAATTAATGGCTTGTATAAGTTAATGTTTGATCTCCATTAAGTAGTGCTCAAGTTTCCAAAGTTTTAATATTATGATGTCCGTAATTAAAACATCAGAGCAGGTTTAGTGTGTATGAGGGTACACCGTGGACAAACATTTTCAACATTTCCTATTGAGCGTTGCTTAGAGTAAAGCTGCGAATCTACCGTGTACGTTTCACAGAACAAACACGCGGAAAAGAAGGAGCGCTCCGAAGTCACTCATGGACCCTCAGCATCTTGCAGAGGGTTCATTCCCTAAAGACGAAAAGTCTGTCTATGAATCGTTCCTCTGTAAACACGTGCAGTTACACTGTCCAGCGATCCACAGGAAGCAAATCGCTATCCACGCTGGACACTTTTTCGGCTTGCACGCGTTATGTTGGTGTGGGTTTCGGCACTTTCCATTTAAAAAGCGTGCAAATGTAAGAAAATAAACATGAGTGAGGCCAGAAATAACGCGAATTGTGTGTGTGTGTGTGTGTGTGTGTGTGTGTGTGTGTGTGTGTGTGTGTGTGTGTGTGTGTGTGTGTGTGTGTGTGTGTGTGTGTGTGTGTGTGTGTGTGTGTGTGTGTGTGTCTTTTCCCTGCCTTTTTATTGCAGTAATCATAATAATAAAATGGAAACGTAAACATTACATAATTGAGATATGCTTGCCTGCCACGAACGATATATTTTCACTCAAACATGATTTACACTAAAATGAAAAAATTATAATTTTATTGCCAGGCAACAAAATTATTTTATTTTTACTTCCATGTTCCTTAAGGAAATGGAAGTATGGTGATGGCAAAAAAAATCGTGTTCGAGATTATTGCAGATTCTGATTGTACTACACTCAAAACATGAAAAAATTCGTTTTTCGAATAGTGTCTGTGTGTGTGTCTGTGTGTACGTCTGTCTGTGTGTCTATCTGTAGATTCTTTTTCTATGGCAAAGGATAACAGCCGCAAATTCAAACAGAATCAAATAATTTGTTGCATACAGCCCTGATTTGTAGAGTACTCAAGACCTATTGTTTTCGGAGAAGATCGGTTAAGGAAAAGGGGTAGTTTACGAGCAGCGTTTTTTTATCAAGGGTAATTTTTTTTGGCAAACGATAACAGCCGCAAATTCAAACAGAATCAAATAATGTTTTGCATACAGCCCTGAATTGTAGAGATCTCAAGAACTTTTGGTTTCGGTGAAGATCGGTTAAGGGAATAGGGTAGTTTACCTGCAACATTTTATGTTTTAACAAGGGTAATTTTTTTTTACAAACGATAACAGCCGCAAATTCAAACAGAATCAAATAATGTTTTGCATACAGCACTGAATTGTAGAGTTCTCAAAGCCTTTTGATTTTGGTGAAGATCGGTTAAGGGGAAGGGGTAGTTTACCAGCAACCTTTTACGTTTTAACAACAGTAAAGTACTTGAAAATTCATTTAAAATTTTCAAACAATTGTAATTGTTAAAAATAAAGTAATTTTTTTGCCAGGCAATAAATTTATAATTTTTTCATTTTAATGTAAATCATGTATGAGAGAAAATATATCGTTCGTGGCAGGCAAGCATATCTCAATTATGTAATGTTTACGTTTCCATTTTATTATTATGATTACTGCAATAAAAAGGCAGGGAACACACACACACACACACACACACAAAATTCGCGTTATTTCTGGCCTCACTCATGTTTATTTTCTTACATTTGCACGCTTTTTAAATGGAAAGTGCCGAAACCCACACCAACATAACGCGTGCAAGCCGAAAAATTGTCCAGCGTGGATAGCGATTTGCTTCCTGTGGATCGCTGGGCAGTGTAACTGCACGTGTTTACAAAGGAACGATTCATAGACAGAATTTTCATCTTTAGGGAATGAGCCCTCTGCAAGATGCTGAGGGTCCATGAGTGACTTCGGAGCGCTCCTTCTTTTCCGCGTGTTTGTTCTGTGAAACGTACACTGTAGATTCGCAGCTTTACTCTAAGCAACGCTCAATAGGAAATGTTGAAAATTTTTGTCCACGGTGTACCCTCATAAACACTAAACCTGCTCTGATGTTTTAATTACGGACATCATAATATTAAAACTTTGGAAACTTGAGCACTACTTAATGGAGATCAAACATTAACTTATACAAGCCATTAATTTTATGCATATTTTTTATATATATGTGTACAACGTTATCGGCAACAAAGAAGTAGTTTTTGTTAAAATTCCTTCCCGGGATGTTTGGCCGTAGTCCAATGTTTTCTACAAAACCAGACGTTTCGGCAATGCCATCGACTTCCATCATCAGTGAAAATCGAGTGCGATAACGTGAGGTGGTATACGTTAGTGACCACAGTACTGTGGTTAAGGCTGAAGCAGTAAGTAGAAAGAAGTAGTTTCTATGGTAATATTTCATTTCGAAAATGATTTTAAATATAAATCTTAGAACATGGAAGTTATGTATGGTTTTCCATACCGACTTTTTAACAATTACCATTGTTTGAAAAAGTTTAAATGAATTTTCAAGTACTTTACTGTTGTTAAAACGTAAAAGGTTGCACGTAAACTACCCCTTCCCCTTAACCGATCTTCACCAAAATCAAAAGTCCTTGAGATCTCTACAATTCAGGGAGGTATGCAAACAATTATTTGATTCTGTTTGAATTTGCGGCTGTTATCGTTTGCCATAGAAAATTACCCTTTATAAAAAAACGTTGCAGGTAAACTACCCCTTTCCCTTAACCGTTTTTCACCAAAAACAACAGGTCTTGAGTACTCTACAAATCAGGGCTGTATGCAAAACATTATTTGATTCTGTTTGAATTTGCGGCTGTTATCGTTTGCCATAGAAAATACCCTTGTTAAAACATAAAACGTTGCTGGTAAACTACCCCTTTACCTTAACCGATCTTCACCAAAAACAATAGGTCATGAGAACTCTACAATTTAGGGCTGTATGCAAATAATCTTTTGATTCTGTTTGAATTTGCGGCTGTTATCGTTCGCCATAGAAAATATCCTTGTTAAAACATAAAACGTTGCCGGTAAACTACTCCTTTCCCTTAACCGATCTTCACCAAAAACAACAGATCTTGAGAACTCTACAAATCAGGGCTGTACGTAAAAAATTATTTGATTCTGTTTGAATTTGCAGCAGTTATCGTTTGCAAATAATCTATAGATAGACAGACACACACACAGACACTTTTCGAAAAACGACTTTTTTTCATGTTTTGAGTGTAGTACAATCAGAATCTGCAATAATCTCGAACACGATTTTTTTTGCCATCACCATACTTCCATTTCCTTAAGGAACATGGAAGTAAAAAGGTGTAAGTTTTCTACAGGTCACGATCAACTTCTCTGTAACATGTTTGTTTAAAACAACTGCATCAAAAATTTGCTAGTTTTTGTTGCCTGGCAGCATAATTATTATTGTCTTTAAAAAATTATTCAAAAACCCAGAAAATTCAGCATAATTGAAGTAGTTTTGATCACTGAAACCTATGTTTAGTGTTACAGAAAAATAATTTTTAGCTGCACAGTAAATTTATATAACCTTTGAGGGTTGTTGATTTCTATCTTCAAACGTACACCAGTACTTTTAGTTTATATTTTTCAGATATATTGTAATTTCTTCTTCTTCTTTAACTTTCTTGTTAAGACTCTGTCCTGTTCTATAACAAAGGTCCTACATGCTGTCACTCCACCTCTTCCTTGGCCGACCAATGCCGCTCTTGGTGTTTGGTTGGCTGTCTCTCGCCTTTTTCATTAGCCTTGTGTCATCCTTTTTTGATATGTGTTCATTCCATACCCTTCTTCTTTCCGCAATCAAAGAATTAATATCTGTTACATTACACGTTTCTCTAATACTATTGTTTTGGCTACCTATCGTACCTTGTCTTTCCCAGTACCCTCCGTAATACAGACTTTTATATAGTTTGTCATTTTCTTTGAATTGTTGATGAATCTTGGTCTCTGATGCATAGGATATTACTGGAAGTATTGTGCTTTTGTAAACCCTACTTTTGCTTATTGTGTGAGTTATTTATTATTCCATAAAGGTTACTCATGCATCCCGCAATTCTTATTCCTTTTATCAATTGATGTTCTATTTCTTATTATTATTATCGGGCTGTACAATGTTTACACATTTTCCGCAACCAACGATTACAGAATTGAATGAATTTTCATCTTCTCCATCCAAAGATCTTCTTCAATTTCTCTTTTCTTCAATATAGTCTGAATTTCTTCTATCCAAGTGATAGGTGGTCTTCCTCTTTTCTTTCTTCCTGGTGGGGTCCATTCCATAACTCTAATTGGCAATCTTTCCTATGATATTCTTTTTTGTGTGCCCGTACCCTGTGTATGTTTTACTTCTTCATCTGCGCTATAGTTACTTGTAAGCCTTGTTCCTAAGCAGTCTCTCTGCATTAGTTGTTCTATTATTCTGTCATTTATCACAAGCTTACACCTTAATGGGTCATGTGAAATTGTAATTGATTTTGTTTTCCCTTCCGCTATCTTTTTGTTATATTTCTGGCATGCTTTGTTAAAATTATACACAAGTCTTTGTAAGTCATTTTCGTTTGCCGCTATTAGTATAACGTCGTCTGCATAACATGTAATATTAAACACACTTCTACCTATCCTATATTGTCTCATATGCTTTACCTCCTTAATAATTTCATCCACAACTACATTGAAGAGTGTGGGACTTAGGGAATCCCCTTGCCTGATCCCTTTTGTTACAGGTATATTATCTGATAATTTGCCATTGGCTTTCACTCTCACTGAGGTGTTCGTGTAGATCTCTTTAATTAGCTTTGCGATGTTGATTGGGACTCCTTGTTGTTGTAAAATCTTTAACACGTCCGACACTCGGACCCTATCAAATGCCTTCTCGATATCTATCTGACACATAAAAGATGGTTTTTGAAACTCAATTGCCTTTTCTTTTATTTGTTTAATTACAAATAATACATTGTTATCTTCCATTTCTAAATCCATGCTGTTCTTCTTCAAAATTAATATGTTGTAATTGCTTGACTTGCAAAACCTTTGTCATTACCTAAAGTGTCGTGTTTAGTAAGATGATCCGTCTATAGTTACCCGGTATTGTGTTATCACCCTTCTGGAAAACAGGCATCACTATGCTTGTTTTCCAGTCAGATGGCACTCTAGATGATTTAATTATCTTGTTAATTAATTTGTTATTTCTTCTTCAAATTCGTCTTTCTTCTTCGTATTTTAATTTAATGATAATTATTGTTACACTGCCGAGGTTTGGTATTCAAAAATCCGAACTACGCGCGTTGCTTAAACTTTTTCAGAAATTAAATTCTTTTTTTATTCATCATGCTTTATTTGAAGGAACGATTTACAAGTTTTCGTTGTGTTTCTCTTCAATCAAACGTAAGTAGTTAAATGAGAAGGTCCTATGGCCGGCGCAAAGCACCCACGGTTCCTCACGTTTCCCCATCGTACGATAATTAGCCGATAATCTACCCATTATTTCCCAACGAAAGACACAGGCCGGGAATGCAGCCTGAAAAATCTCCGCTCTTTGTCTGCTGGACACGTCCGCGAGCCCTCTCCTCCAGGAGGAGACTAACGGTCTTAGCCGCTACGTTGAATGAGACCACGAATGGCCGCACAAAACGCAACGTTGCCCAGTGGGGGCCTCGTGGAGGCGCCGTTTCGGTACCAGATGGCACGAAGCGATGGAGGCCAGCCACCGCACTCGAGTAGGGTACAGGCTCGCAGGAGCGCACGTCACGCACCGACACAATCGCCGGTGCTCCCCTAGCGCTGGACGTACCCTTTATTCCGATTATCAGCACTGATACTGCCGAAAAACGGATATCCCCGCGCCTCGTAAGGCAGCATAGGCCAGGGTGGGGTTCTCGGAAGGAGTTGAGCCACCGGTAATCAGCGGTAAGGCACAACCCATGACCATCCCGGGACTTTGCACGGGGCCACCTGGCGGGGCTCGATCCGCGACGCGGTGTTTCCCTGCATGGCTCTCTCCCCCATTGTCCCTCATGGCCCTCACCATGCAGGGACGCGTCGCGTGACGACCTCTCCTACTAAGCTTCACCGCACGATGTAAATTAGGCCCACTGGGGGAGGGGTGGTTGCCTAGTGCGGCTACTGGCCAGGGGCGGGGCGACACCTGGTTACCGTTTGCAAAGTGATAACCACCTTGGCCTGGCTAGTCAGCCCCAATTTCAGCTGACTTCGCCGGTTCACCCGCGGGCCAGCGATAAGGCGGCGGGTGTCAGGTGGGGAGGACAAGATCCGAGCGACCGGAAATGGCGGTATAGGTTCGCCCTATGTTGCCCCCATGGGCTTTGACTTCTGTATTTTTAAAGGTATGACAACATATTAATATGTTATCTTAACATTAAAGACAGAGATCTTATTCATAAGACCTTCTCAATAGAAAAGTCAGGACCTTGGCGGAAAGGATGGGGAAAGAACGTAAGGTATACAGTAAGTAATCGTAGACCAGGAAGATGAAGAATTAGTATGAAACTTAACAAAAATGGCGGTGTAAAATACAGTAAAGGCTTTGAAAATCAGTAAAGCTCCGGAGAAATGGGATGGCAAGTGTATTGCTCAAATACGGTAGTGACAAACTCACCCAGTTTTTAAAATTGATTTAAACATTTCTGAGTTAAAATGTTATACCTGAAGGATGGTCTATAAGAAAAGAAAAATAATGAGGTGAGTAATGGTAAACAAAAGAATGAATTGATTGATAACAAACACGGGTGAAAGATAAAGATTACAAAGCAAGAAAGTCGTTAGAACGACGCAAGACGTGAGTCAGATGAAGAAAATGAAATAAAGGAACAGAAGGTGTAAGAGTAGAAAGAGATTGTGGATAATTGGAACCAAAAAAAAAAATATAAATGAACTGTAAAAAATAAAATAAAAGTTCCAAGTTTTTGAAATAATAATACTCTAAAAAAAAGAAATATCAAGACATATTTTAAAAAATTTTAAGAATGTAGTTAAAAATCTACTGCAGTGCAGAGTGTAGTACAAAACCTAGCAAATGAAACAGAAATCACGTATTTCCCAAAACGAAAATGTTAAGTTACATAAACTTACGTTTCACCGTAATCGGTCCCAAGACTGGTTGAGAAGTGATGATGCTGCCAGGGGTGGCTTATGATCTCATGGTGCTCAATGATGCCGATGGGTCGCTGTCCAGAGTTTAGTCAAATTACGCGATTTCTAAGGCTTTTTTTGCGTAGAGAATGTTATGGCTTCTTTTTCTTCCGGAGCTGTACAGGACCCTTGGCTTCCGCCACCACTCGCCTCCAAATCACTCTCTCTCTCTCTCTCTGTTGCAACGTTCGTTCAGTTTTGTACGCCTATTCTTCTTCAGTTTCCTCCACTCCATGTATCCATCGCCTTCTTGGTCTGCCACTTCTTGTCCCTTCCATGTTTCCATTTAGCATCTGCTTGGGCAGTCTCTCCTGTGGCATTTTCTCTACACTTACCAGCCAACTTATCCGCCTTGCCCTTATGAAGCGCACTATATCTTTCCGCTGCAATATTTAATCAGTTTTCAACATTTAGAAAGCATTTCTACTCTCCTGCTTCCATTATTGGGCCGTACACCTTTCTCACTATTTTCCTTTCAAATAGTCTCAACATGTTATGACCTCAGCTTTTATACTTTTATATTATTTGATAAAAGGTGGGGCAATGAGAACATAATAATTTAAAACTATCACACAGGAAGTCGTTTAATATTTTTTAGTCAAATATAGTATAGTTACAAAGGTAATAAGATACCATTTTACCGAAGCATCCTCATCGTTTTAAAATAACATCCCTTAAGTAATGCCCATTGATATGCTTACATTTTTAAGGTCAATCGAAAAAACTATCCATATTTTCTGCAGCATGACTTGCCCGGACCGCTAGAATTTCTTTGATGATTCGCTGCCTGAGATGATATAGATCATGTGGTCATGACTGGAAAACCTTAAACTTCATATAATCCTACAAAAAGAAATCACACGCATACAGGTCTGGACATCCCGCTGGCCAGGTATTACACCAAATCTTGAGATCAACCGATCTTCGAACACAGGCCTCAACACATCCATTCTGTTTCGTGCTCCATCCTGCTGGAACCAGACCAAATATGTCCCAATCCGTATATTATTTATCAAAGGAAAAAACGTTGTTCAGCATTTGCACATATTGATCTGAGTTCACACTTACTGCATTTCCATTACCGTCTTCTAAGAAGTACGACCTATAAACAAGAACTGAGGAAACTCCACACCAAACAGTATAACGTTGCAGAACTCAGACCCTATAGGGGATCCACAAATATTATATAGCTGAAGAAAAGTAAACTAATAAAAAAGAAAATAATGATCAAAAATATAAAATGGTATTGAGAGAAGGAAAAGAAAACTTAATAGACAAACAATAATAAATAAGTGAATAGACTAGGCTGACAGACAAATGACTATGACCCAACCAGATAAAGACTATAAAATAAACAAATGTGAAATAATAAAAAACACAAATAGTATCAAATGTAGTAACGAGTATAATATAAGTTATATAAAAGGAAGTACACTACCAATAATAAATAAGTAAACAAATTGTTAGTATATTATGTGTGTTTGTAATAACCTTATTGAGAGATATAAAAAGTAAACCTAAAATGTTAAAAACTGACTTTACAATTATGTTTTAAAAAATTATTATAAACCAAGAGTGAGAGGTAGGTAGGAAGTGATAGTAATAAGCAGTGAAAGTGACAAAGAGAATAAGAAGGAATTAAGATAAAGTTTATAATCTTAATAAAAGAAAAGAACAATGGTAAGAAAACAGAAACAATAATAAAAATGTTGATAGACAACCAATTTCATTTTATTAGCAATTAAGCCACAAAGTAGTTATTAGTTTATTTAAAAGAGTTGTGTTTATAAGAAGGAATATGGCTGGATCATGAACAGACCATAAACCTATTTTTATGTTATATATTCTTATAGTAGGATTAAGTGATAAAAAAGTGTGCAAGAGATAGTAGTAGGTATAAGCAAACAATTGTATAAATTTAACAATTCCAATATTACTCATCATTGTAAAGATAGAAAAAAGAATAATAGACAAGGAATGAGTTTGTGAAATTATAATAACATTCATTTATTGTAAAACAGCCATAAGTAATTCAAAAGTAAACAAGTTCTAAGTCACAGTAAACAGAACATATGAAATTAATAAATAATGTTTAAATTGTGTAAAATAAGAAATTCTAGACAATTACAGCTAAGGCCTATAAAATACCTAACTGTCAAAATTCAGAAAAACAATTGTAAGCAATTAACCATTGTATTTGAAAATTAAGACCAAGTAACTTATTTATTTCAATTAGCTAACCATAATAGTATGTCAGAAAAAGACTAAACAGAAAATTAAGTGAAATATGTAATAACATAAGATGAGCAAATTTGGCATAACATTAATACATGACCAAGCCCAGATTTATGGGATACCAAATTAATCTTTGAAAGAAAATGGAGACATTTATGTTAATATCTCACACATTGGAAATAACACCAAGGAATAATGGTAATTATAAAATATTTATTCATTTTGAACAAAAAACCAGGATTTATAACAATAGGTACAAATATTTACCACCAATAAGGTATGAGATGGTTGCCATAACAACGAAACGTTATTATATAGAAAACCGTTATAAAACGAGGAGTCCATTATTAACGATCAAGAGAGACAGATGCCAAACTAAATTCGACTCAATTAAAGTTAAAAAAGAAAGAAATGCAGTCAAGATTAAAATAATATGAACTCAAGAAGTTGAACCTAGATCCATTAAACCTAGGAAGAAACTGGAAAACAAATTTAAATAATCCAAATTAATAAAACTTTGAATAATTAAAAGTGAAATCATAAAAAGGAGGAAAACCAAATGATGAAGAATTAATTAATATATCAACACAATCTGGAAGAAATACCTGTGACTCATCACAAGAAACGACAAGGTTTTGTTAAGTATAAATGAATTACTGTATCAGTAATTGCGGACTAAACTAGTTAACTTTTTCACAACACAATAACTCTCACTCCGAACTTGGCATACTAAATTCTTTCAAGGATTAATCGAAAACATTTATTAAAACTGTATGTAAACTATAGCTTAATCTATGTGCGAGACCTAAAAGGTTGACACACTTTTTAAACACTAAGAACCGAATTGTATGTAAACCTTTTTAGTATTTAAGTAACATTGACGTAAGGTTGTGTACTTTAATAACATCTTGTTTAATTTTTCGTATTCAAAAGAACTCATTGACTGAACGAGTTGTGTAAATAATTAATGTCAGCATCCATGCTGGTTTCGTTAAACTGTTCAGTCAACATAGCCAACCCCTGAGGTATAAATTGTTTATAGCCGGAGCAAAACTTTCTTATAATAATATCTTTTGTATTTAAATGATAAATGATTAGCGAATCTGGGCATTAATAAATTAGTAGTGAACATTAATAACCGTCCTTTGTTTTATTTAATATATATGGTAATATTTGTGTACTGTAAGAGTGAAGAAAATTCCTTACCAGAATTCAGGTTGGCAACACGACGGTCGCTACGCGAGATTTGAATTCCCGCCAGTCCGGGTGAGTAGGTTGAATTTATTATCATCGCACAGAAAGCGACACAGATCGAAACTTTTAATTGCTTTTGGTAAAACAATTTGGCGCCTATCGGGAAGTAATTACATTAATTAAGGACAGGTATGGAGAAGGACGGGAAAGATTCGGTACTGGTTATTAGCGCGTTCGCGATCTTCATCGTCAGCGAGAGAAGTAAGTTGTCGTACGACTTCGTCTGGTTACAACAGTGACACGCTGGCTATGAAGCATGAAGTTCTTAAAGGTTAATGTCACTCCAATAAAACATGCTTTGTTTATTGACATGCCCGGAAAGGTGAAAAATGTGCTTTCTCTGACATAAACAAGTGTTCATGAAAGTTTTGTTCTTGATTTTTGAATTCCAATATTTAATTATAAAAATTAACTCTTTTAATATAATCACGTTCAAACAGTTTTTGGGCTACTCGAATTTTGTATAGGTGGAAATGGAGATCTTGATGCATAATCCTCCGCAGAGACCTATTGAAAATCTGCAGTGCCATACCATGTTTCCCAGCAGACCTTTTTCGACTACGCGTGACAGCAGCTCTCACCCTTTCCACGCTTTCTGCCGTGCGCGCTGTTTTTACACTTCCTCCAATTGTTTTATGCGTCGAGGCAGTGGTTCTAAATATTGTTACCCAGTACGTTATTGTTGAGCGATCTGTAACTCTTCCAGGTCTCCCAACGTTGAAATGATTTCTGAACAGTCTTTTTGTTGCCATATAGAAATTACTTTTAAAAACCATTTCTACAGCAAACGTACTATAGTCAACTCGCCAATTGAGCCATGTTTACTGAAATAGCATAGTTTAATTGAGGTTATAAAACCATGTGTTTATTAATTGTTGCTATAGTAACCAACCACGAGCTAGCACAAATTGTTGTGTTCTCATTGGCCCACCATTTATTATGCGCATTATAACAGGGATTTTAACTACAAAATGCTGTTCTAACGGATCGACTCAAAAGCGTCAACGGATACCGTTGATCAATTACGATGGCGTAAACAAACAAACGTTTCTTGATTCGTGTTGCAAGATCTAGTGCACAGTATAACAAAATCAGTAAATTAAATATATATTTAGAATAAGAAAAATTAGGAAACCTGGTTACCTGGTTTGTCTAGATGATGTTTCATTCCCATTACATTCTTACGACGGTCTCAAGGATCGTCGTAAGGTACAGTGGATACTAAATACAGACACCGATGAAGTCATTAATTACCTTAGTCACAAATAACAATTTGAAATCAACAAGATACTCTCATACATTAATTTAACTTAAATTTGTCAACACGCAATAATAATAATATCAACTATTAAGAGTTTCGCACTAATTATAATACAATAATCTCTTTCCACTAATCCGCAACAATCACTCGATTTGTACACTAAAATCTCGCCAGGTGTAACTAACTGACTAAGCCGGCCGCTGTTGCATATATAGCTCTCGCAGATGTTCCAGAATAATTTTCCATTTTTTTGGCGGCGTGCCAACATAATTTGCGTAGTTACGAGTGCCCGAACAGTCTAGAAGCTACTTTAGTGCAAGGCCTTGACAGAGACACTGCACCTGCTCGGCTATACGAGAAACGTGTGGAACTTTTACCTAACTGCACCTGCCGACTTTTCGAGAGCGTTCAGTACAAACAGTGATACGGTAATGCAAATTAAATTTGTCCACACGGAATAATAATGTCAACTATTAAGAGTTCAGCACTAATTATAACACAGTAATTACTTTTTACTATCACTTGATCCGCACTGTACAATCTCGCCAGTTGTAACTAACTAAGTCGGAAGCTGTTGCTTATATGTACAGCCCGCAGATTTTCCAGAATTATTTTCCATTCATTTAGCGCCGTGGCAGCATAATTTGCGTAGTTACCAGTACTCGAACAGTCTAGAGCAGTGGTTCCTAAAGTTTTCAGTCCGCGGATCCCCCAAATAATTTAAAAATTCACAGACCCCGTTTGAGTTCTGAAATAAAACAAACAGTAAATATGATAGAAACTGTTATATTTTAATTAAAATATATTAAAAACAAAATTATCTTAATTTGAAAAATTTTAATATTAATTATATCAAACATAGTTTAATGTGAACAATGAAGCTGCTTTTGTACAACTAACTCCTTAATATTGGGTTTAATGTCTGATAATTTCTCGACACTACGTTTATTTCTTAACTTTAACTTTAAGTAAGTGAGCAGGGAGAATGCCGTTTCACACAAATAAGTAGAGGAAAACACAGTTAAACACTTCAAAGCTTTTTTCCAAGTTCAGGGTAGTCAGTCATTACATATAACCAGAAGGCAGCTAGCTGTAATTGCAAAAAATGTAATGTTAATGAACTGTCAGTTGAAATTTCTGCCAATTAATCTTCTTCTTGCACTGTAGGAGAGAGGTCTAATCTGTTCGGCGGACAAACAGGTCTGCTAAATGAGATGATTTAAAGACATTATTAAAGCCGTTAGTTTGTAAATTACTTTTAAAATTAAAGTTAGTTTGAACCAACAAAAATAATACTGGATTCTTCTACTAAGTGTTTTAATATTCAAACTTTAGATTTGGATTTTAGAGCATTAAAAATCTGAAAAAATTACGGTATATTCTGTTTTCCCTTAAAAGTGTCTGCGGACCCCCTCAAACATTGTCGCGGACCCCACTTTGGGTACCACTTATCTAGAGTGCTACGGTAATGGGCGACCTTGACACAGACGCCGTAGTTGGGTTAGTCGAGAAGCAGTAGAACGACAGTCTCGTATTTCGAGAACGTTACATAATTGTCGTAACAGTATTCTATATCAGCTGCACACGTTGTGATGGAGACGCATGCAATATGATATTGAATACAACAGTATCACTGTTCTCCGTTACTTGATGTTGCCTATACGGGAGAAGCTCTACGTTAGGGCCACATAAAGTATTCACCACAACTGTGTAGACGTGCAAAGAGTCCGTAACTTGTACCAAGCAGCGACGTGACCCACAGTATTATTTGGAGTTGGCATAAAGAATGAAAACCGCTGTCCTACTACCGTAGCTCCACACAACCGAAACGTCACAGTTAATCTTCAATCACTTTTTTTATGAAACGAAATATGCAAGGTCATTTAACTGAATACAAAATATATGGAAGGATCATAAACCACCGTTTACGAGCATCTTATTTTGGAATAACAAAACGGCTTCAGGAAGAGCAGACCTTGTACAGACAATGGTTTTATTATTACACAAATCATCAAAAACATTGCGAGTTCAATAAAAAAATGCATGTGCCTTTGTTGACTTTAAGAAGGCCTTTGATAGAGTAGATAGAAATTTTTTGTACCAAATATTAGACGGGAATACCTTAAACAACTTATAAGAAGTATTGAAGGCCTATATAACGGAATAAGAATAGCGGTTAAAGATAATTGTAGGATTCTCAACAAATATCTGTCAATCAAGGTGTTAGACAAATGTGCAGTACATTACTTACCCTTTTTAATATTTATATCGACGATCTGGTAAGGAAATGGAAACATCTAGTGAACCCTGGTATTAAGTTATCACGAGACAGATATCTGAATGTGCTGTTGTTTGCTGACGACTTACTTGTACTTCAAAATACAAACCCTGAATTGGAAAAATCTGTTTTTAACTTTCATAAGATTTTCAAACAACACGTTATGAAAATCTCCACAATAAAATCAAAGGTGTATAAAAGACATTTTGAGGTAAGGAGCCAATAAAAACAAAAATAATGATTAGTAAGCAAATTCTAGAACAGGTGAGCTACTTTAATTATTTGGAAAATCATATTGGCTATGATAGAAATTATGATATGATATTAATCTAGATACGTTCCAGGGGATCTGTAGAACAATCAACCGTATTTTCAGGAACAAGGTATGTCATAATACAAAATTACAGTTTTACAAAGTTATTGCGGTCTCTGTTCTGTCCTATGGGTGTGAATTATGCAACAACTAAAAAAACAAAACAATAAAATACGGGCCTCGGAAATGGCGTTCTTAAGAGGACCTGAAAGGTGTTCTAAACTTGACCGTATAAGAGATGAGGCTACAAGAGAAGAGTTACAAGTTTTTAACTTCTATGCAAAATTACAAGATTGCAAACAACGGTAAAAGGAACATTTAGAACGAAAGTTACATTCCAGGCTGGCCAAACAACTCTGAAAATACAAATCTATAGGACACAGGTGTGTGGGTAAACCCAGGAAGAGATGGCTGGAGGATTTTTGAAGGCAGAAGAGCCAGCACCTTGCCTATGCTGTGTTGTGAAGATGATGATGAAATATGCGTAAACGTTTTACAATAATTAATGTAATATAATTTGAATTAAATTATATTCGTTATAATTTTACAATCAAATCATAAAATGTATCTTACATTCACAAATCCATGTATTTCCCTTGTCTTGTGATACTGTTATAATTGTTCAGATTACACGAATTGTTCTAGTTTAACGTTTTTACCGTTCTTTGTACTTACGGGTGTCCTATCCACCTCGAACTGGAGTATCACTTGTCATTGCTAGTATAGCGAAATTTCAAGTTAAAGAATATGAGCAGAAACCAGTTTCTTCATGGACGAGTCCACTTTGAAATTGTGAATGGCGGGAAGGTAACGGAGAATCAGCTGCTATGCAAGCTAAGGTGTTGCCAACATGCGTGTCATGTTTTAGTTACGTTGTTAATTACTGTCTTACATACTACTACAGTCTATATGTTATTACCTCAGTTTATTATTAATTTCGTCGTTGTTTTACAGTTAATTTTAATAGTTTAAACGGAACTATTCATGCTAGCTTTAGCACACACTTGAGCGAGTCTGAAGGTTTTTATTAACGTCTTGCTTATCTTTACAATACAAATAAATAAATAAAACAAACAGTCAGAAATAATAGTAGAACATTAGTTCTATTATGATTAAAAAAACGCGCGCGTTTTTGTTTTCAGTAATAATAAAATGAAGTAGAATACTGAAATGAAAAAATTTATTGTCGCATATTATAAGTTTAAATTTTTGCTTTATTTACAATAGAAGGTTGTTTTGCCAGCTTGGAAAATATAAATGATCCCTCTGTCGTTTGTCTGTTACTTTTACAAGTTGTAACATATTGTGGGGCTAAAAAAAAATATGTTCTTAAAATATATTATTTACCTAAAATACTGTATTAAAATAACATGTTTTTCCTTCTTCTTGAAAAAATGTGTGTTGTCTAGGATTAAAAGATTTTCGCAGGTAACCTAATACCGGTACGAAGAAGTCGTCCCTTTATGATAAACTGTAGAGATAGTCGAGTGTAATTAAGGAGCGGAAGTGCACAAGTGAATAGTTTGCACATTCCATTCCATTCCGATAAGAGCTGGTACTAGTACGTCTCAACAGCAGAGAATCGCAGGACTAAAAAAACGAGATAGGTCTATATAACATTTGATATGTAACAGAGAGAGAGAGAGAGAGAGAGTGAGTGAGACATCGTGGTAAGCGAAACACAGATTAATAACAAACTTTGCACGCGAGTTCTGGTTACTCTTCAAAATAATATTCATACGTTGGCTGCACTGACGCTCATAACAACAATTCTCGCACTTTAACACGACTCCCACCACATCCCATGTGGTGGGAAGCGTTTCGCGCATTCCCACACCCTTAACTTTCAATTTTGCTACACATCTGCAATAAGACGTTACAATGGTAACACTACAGCAGAGGTATCTAAATTGAGGTATCCACTGAAACGGTGAACTGAGATATCTAAATGTTGTTCCGCTTCAGTAAAATTCCATGCTTATAATTTGTCTACTCTTATCGGCACCGAAGACGCCAATGATTATTTTCTGCTGTTGTGGGCTGTATCATACCAACTATTATTATTTTCGTGTTCGAGTACGCCCTGAGTATCTAAACTTTAACATAACAATTTACCAGTCTTCATGACTCTTCTCCGTTTTATTTCATTAAACATTGGTCGTTGTAGAACTATCTAGAGACCCAGAACCTACCGCTACCGATGCACATAAAGCAAAACATAGCCAAAATCCGGATAGAGCAGACGGCTGATCAACGGGCACGGGTGTTCAATGATACACATAGAACTTTGAAGTTTCAGGAAGGAGAAATGGTCCTACTGAAGGCAAATCCAGTGTGGCGTTCTGAAGATAACACATCGGCTAAGTTCTTCAGATTATTTAATGGTCCTTATAAGCTAAGAGAACGTGTTGGAAGGAATACTTTCATCGTAGTTGATGAAGATCATAACAAGATAATCGGAAAATATCATGGCGCATCATTGAGAAAATATTATCCTCGTGAACGATCGAATCCATAAATAGATGACCCTGAGTAAAATAAAAATAATAATAACAATAATATTAATAATAATAATAATGATAATACGATGGAATGCACCTACTGATATGCAACTCGCTCATAGAAAACCACTATGTATGAATGAATGGACAGTATATTAGCTGAAAAATTAAGATGAAAACCAATAGACATAGTTGCCACATTGCATAGTATTAAGAAAGACATTAATTGAAGAATTAATTACGTTTTAGTTTGTGAAAATTTCTTGTTATGTTTTGGGTTATATTATTTGTTTAGACGGTTATATAAGAAGAATGTTTTAAGTTTAAAAAAGAAAAAAAAATTAATTTTCGAAGAAAATAAATTTTTTTTTATTTAACCTGGAGGCTTATGCAACGTGACAAACTGTCTCAGTATAGGTGAATATGGAGAATAATTAATATCAGCTATTATAAGTGTCCCGAAAGATAAAAGAATGCGTGGAAATACATAGTATTAATAAAAATAAATAAAATTAATAAGATAAATTAGAAAATAAGACAATGTAGAACCATGAAGATATAATTTTATATGTGAGTGAAGTGTTGTGTAATGTGGGTAGCAAATAGAATGTTAGGGAAGTATATTCATGTGTTAGAAATATGTGTTCTAGAAAATTCAAGAAAAAGGAAGTCGGCGAACACGTGGGCACTCTTGAATATAATTGAGTAAACAGAAACGACGCCTACGCGCATATCGGCGATGACGTCATTCGGCAGCGCGACGGCTTACATTCAGCTGTGTTATAAAAGGAGCAGCCAGTCTTCTCTTATCTCCCTCTCTGGAAGTTCTCTCTCTGAAAGTACGTCATACTCAGCGAAGGCGGTCGCAGTGGGCAGCGATTCCAGGCAACGTAAATTCCAGACGTTCTTGGGTCCGTAGAGTCGATTTAGCAGCGAGTGTCAGCAGGAAACCATCGGAGTGCGAGATTGTCGGCTACCATTCCTGAGCATCGTTTGCTGATCGTGGCGGCTGGAATACGGAGACCGTGAGCAAGGCAGTTCCTGGAGACGGTTGCTGGAATGTGAACCGAGACGACGGATCGCTGGAGGCCGGATCGAGATCGTCGACCGGGAAGACAGAGAAGCAAAGATTTAAAATTGTTATCAAAATTATAAAACTTTCAAGTATAACGTCAAAGAACATTAATTTAAAATAATTTTGTTTAAAAAAGAAGACTTTGAACACTTAAAAAATTTACAGAACTGTTTAAATCAAGAAAGCATTTATTTAAAGACATTTCAAAACAGATTTTTAAAACAACAAGAAGTTAATTGTATGTCGAATAACAAAATAACATTTTAATATAAGAGTGTGTAGAAAAAAGAGCAATAAATGTATTAAAATTCACTAATTGTGCATTCGTTTCTGCAAGTCTGGTCTGGGCTATAATTTGTTACCTTGCAATATATATATTGTTACGATACCAAAAGCAGCCCAATACCAGAGAAGGGATATAAAGTTAAAAGCATGCACCTAAAGAAGAATTAAAAATTTTAAATAAATAACAATAGAATGACTATAACGTATACGAGACAAATGACTACGACCCAACCCAAGTGATTGGCCCCATGACAAATGAAATAAAATATACACATGAATTAACAAACTAAGCAAAGTAAATATTATTAAATGTACCATTAATCATGGAAAGTACAAGCCCAAAGAAAATATTGTAATATTAGATAAGTAAGAATAGAATGATAAAGAAATAAACAAACAATAAAATACACAGACCATGATACAAAGAATGATAATAACAAAAGTGAAATACAATAAATAATATACTAATAATCAAAATAAAATGAACCAAGAGTGCATGATACGAGTAGGAAGTGAATTACCAGTTAACATTAAGTGATAAACATTCTATAATAAGGATGATCACACCGGAGTGAATAATGTAAAAAAAATAAATAGTATGGAATAACCACTATTAACACTAAAGTACAGTGAAACAGTACAAAGTGCAAGTGTAACACAAAATATAGATAAACAACAATAATTATAAGCAAGAACTCATATGGAAGTGAGAGTATTTAAGGAGAGTGAACAATTAAATGTAAAACACAAAATATAGGTAAAGACACCAAAACCAGTGATTAACACTAGAGTTTAATGGGTGAAAAGTACCAAAAATAATAGTAACCAAAATATTGTTATTATAGTAAGAATTAATAGTATATTTGTATTCAGGATAAAAATCCACTAATGTTATTAAGGATGTTATTGTTATGAATGTTTAAATAGTAAGATTATATAGTAAATGTTTATAGGTATTGTTATGATAGCATAAAGAAAAGCAGAGGAGATGATAATGTTAATATTATAGAACTGTGCAAAAGTTATAATTGTTAAAATAATTATTAAGAATAAATTGTATTATGTTGAGTGGTGATGAAGCCTATGTTAAAGTTATAAATTTAAAGATAAAAGGCATTAATAGGTCGGAAAAGCTGTAATAAATCAGGAATCAGTGTAAACTAGCTATAACTAAGCAATAAGAAATTAGTAATAAGAGTAAAATTAAAATAAACCCAATGTAAAAAGGGTAGGTCAGAGTAGGCCTAAAACAATGTGAACAAAAATTGTAAAATATGCACAAATAACAGTAAACAGTGAGGGAAAAAGATAAGTAAACATAAAATAACAAACCAAGGAACAATACAAATACAAATTAATTGCAAAAAACCACATAATAACCAAATTAAGTAAAAAGAATAATAATAGCCAAATGTTAGAATATGCCAGAAATAACAGAAAACAATCATGTTTGATGTCTAAATAAACTACATCAGAAAAGCTATTCAATGATAATAATAATAATAATCATATTGGTAATAAGACAAGGAGAATATCTTAATTAGAAAATATTTATTCATTTCGAGAAAAAAACCCAAGCTTTATAACAATGAGTACAAAATGCTTTTAACCAATAGAGAGGAGTCTGGTTACCATAACAACGAAACTTTATTAGAGAAAAACCGTTATAAACGAATTGAGAGTCCATTTTTAGCATCAGAAGAGGGCAGTTGACAAAATTGTCGATCCATAAAAGTTAGAAAAATATACCAAACAGATGAATTAAAACCAATAATCACGAATGGAAATGAAAAAACAAAATTAACAGAATCTTTTAGCAAGTTTAATCCAAATTAATTGAGAATTATAAGAAATATAACCAATATAAGAGAAGGACGACGTGAACACCAGAACGTATGAAAATAATCCATCAAACATCGATGAACTTGTAATGTATAATATTAAATTACTTTACTATACCCACGAGATTGACCATAACACTTAAAGAATTAACGCACAATATCCAAACTTGGTTCAAACACTATAAACACTGAATAACTATTAAGATATACAATAATCATTATTAAAAGTTTATTCAAATTAATTATTAGCACTTTGAGAAATAAGAAAATATTTATACACGATCTATAACTTAACCTATGTTTGTAAAGTGAACTCACTATTGATTTAAATTCTAAGAAAACTGTTGTAAAGAAAGATCATAATATTTAATTAACTTGATGTCAAGGACTGTACTTTCAAAAATCATTTCGTAATCTTTTTTCCGTAATCAAAAGAACTTTTTGACTGAATAAAGCAGTGGAAACATTAATAGACGCACAGTCGAAAGACCCAAGTCAGCATAGCAAACCGCTGAGTTGCAATTTATTTATAGCAGGACCAAAAAAGTAATATATTGTGACAGGACGTATAGTCACAATATGACAACCGTTACATATGCGTATAGCAAAATAGAAAATAATACAGTGCATAAAGCAATGCTCTGCTTAGTATAATATGAAACAATGTATAAGATTAAGTAAATAGAGTTAAGAAAGTATAATAATAAGTATTTTGTAATTTTGTATCAATATTTCAAATGTAAAAACAGTTTAAAAAGAACCTATCAGAGCGTAAACAACAACCCGTGACAGTGATAAACCAATAAGGGTAGAGTGTCATTAAACTAGCGGGAAAATACAGGGCGACGTCGCTACGCGCTCAAAGCACGTCAGTCTGCATTAAACCACCGGTTCGAGTAGTCCGCTTTAAAACACTAGTTCGGAAAGTCTATGTTAAACAACCAGTTCGAGTAGTTTGCAATAAAACACTAGTAAGGAACATCGGTAAGGGGCTAGTAATTACTAGCCCGAGCAGTGCGTAGTGAGTAAAATCACGCGACAAGTTAAACTTAAAAACCCTCGAACTTAACGTGAAAGCGACTCCGTTCAAATAAATCAACAATAGCATCTGAACGTAAAAGTTCCACATCAGGAAGGCAGTACAATTCAACAACAGGGAGCTGAGGACATCCCACATCAGGGAGGCTGTTCACACCAGAATCCAGGGAAGCTGAGAACACTACACATCAGGGAAGCTGTACACATATCCACACCACGGAGACTGGATGAACAAGAAGAGGAACAATTGGAACATTCAAACCCAGAAACGCCCATGAGATAGACGCCGGAGCTACAGTAACAAGTAGAGTATTAAACATTAATTTTTAATTCAAAAAGACAGTAGACAAGAAAGAGAACAATTTCAGAGACTATAAAAAACAAATTTATGTAATTTGTAAAGTAAGATAACAGACCAAATTGAAGTAGAGTCATTTAAAGAGTTAAAGTAAATTAAAAAAAAAAGAACATTAAACACAATTCTTATAATAACTAAAGAGTTAGAAGTTATTATTTTCAAAAATAACACCCATCCATCACATTCTCACACACAGGTCTATGTCTTTGTGTGTGTAAACTGAACAGTATTAATACTCGCTGTTGCCCAAAATTGGCGATACCAGTAAAACACACCAACAAAGTCCAGTTGCAATATTTTTATAATTTCATGTTTTAGCAATCATTAAAAGCAAAACCGACCATTAGTAAACCAATACTTACCTTAATACCTGTTCATTATTCCAATTATTAATCTTTATGTGTTTACTTCAATAATATAGCACTGTAAAAATTTTCTACAAGAATTACAGGTTGGTAAGACTGTCGCGGGAAAGCAGATTTTGAATTTCTCCGACAACAAGCGGCGAGAGATACGGTTACGCTAAGTGAAGGAATTATAAAATTTTTTAATTGTTTTGAACAAACAATTTGGCGCCTAGAAACGGGAAAATCACAATTAAGTGGAACAGGTAAACAGGTATTGGCAAGGTCAAATACGACGCAAGCAGATCGTTACGAAATTACTACGCAACTTGGAAATTTAACGAAACATAACACTTTTATCGTTATAAATTGAAGACGATCCCAAAGTGGGAATTTCACGGGAAGACAAGATCGATTCGTTACAAATTGACGACAACAACGTGTGGCTAAATACCACACGCCGAGAAAGGGGACTGTTTTATTGTAACAACATATATATATATATATATATATATATATATATATATTGCAACGATACAGCCATATGCTGTATTAGGCATTGATTTGAATAAATATAAAATTTGTAGAATTATTATAAGTTAAGGGTAAATGGACAGGTCTGAGATTGTAAAAATATTTCATTGTTATATTGGGGGAGAAATTAACCTGTTTCGACAAGCAAGGAACACCTGCTCAATTGTGTGTTACGCGTGTATCTTGTGTGTGTTAGTGATGCATGTACAGACAGGAATCTCAGCTACCCGCCCCAAGTAATTAATAAAATAATTATTTAATTCCACTGTGTAAAAACTAATTAGTTTACAAACAAACAAAAGGCACCAAAGTGTGTGTGTAAATTTTATAATTATCCCCAGTGAGAAAATGACGTTAACAGGACAGACGACGCGAAGACAGTGCGAAATAAATGTGCCAAAAATACGCAAATTACCCTAAGACGCTCAAATTAATACAGTGAGTGCTTAATTAAATTAGCTATGATTTGTGCTGTCTCGATTCCGTGCAAAACATTGCTATTTGCTAATAATTGCAAATATATGAAAAGGTTCGGGAATGGGGGCAAGCATGTGATCTGCAGGTATCGACAGGACGAATTTGGAGCCAACTAGCCCGGAATCTCGAGAGGGTATAAATTAAGGGTTCGACCGAAAACCCTTCTCGTCTTTCCAAGACACAGATGCAGTCGGACATGCTGTCCGTCGGCAGAACAGTTTTATTTTTTTTTCAAGTCTCATTAACGAACTAATAAGACGTTCAACAATTAGTTGGCAATATTTCGGAAAGCGTAAAGTACCGGGACCGTTTAAGTCTACAAAGAGTATCTACGGAGAAGCTACCAGAGCGACGAGGGATGCTAGACTCTAGACATATCCAGGACCACACACTGCTGGAGAACGACGCTGGACTCTAGACATATCCAGGACCACGCCAGGACAGGAGGAATGGAAAACCAACACTGGACAACTCTGGACCCCGTCAATAAGTCGTAAGATCTTCAGAACTCGAGGTGACATGCATAATGCATTTATAAATGATTTTAAAAAAGAGCTCATAAAGACCATATCAAAAGACAATAAATTAAAACAAAGAAAAATGTATAATGAGTAATAATATTTTAGAAATGTAGATAAATGTTTAGTCGTAAGAATGAGCGATCGCATACAAAGAAATAAGAAAAAAAAAGAATTTAAAGTTGAGAGAGTAGATTTTGTTTATCAAAGTAAATAGTTAAATTGATTTGATATTTGCATTATAGAAAAGAATAATTTAAATTTGAATATAAAACAAATGCCAGTCTAAAAATAATTAATATAAATTTAAATTTAAATTTAAACATTGGTATAGACTGAGCGAGTTGAGGTCAGATCTGAATTAAAAGAATTAAATTCAAATTACATTTTAATTTTATTTTTTTATTAGTAAATCAAATTATTAACATGTCTAGATTAAGATTATTAACATGTCTAGATGTAAGAGGGTTTTAAATGTGTGTAACACCGTATAGTATAAGAGATAAACATTTAATAATGAGTAATATAGTGACCGAAGTTTATTAATGATGTTTATTATTTATAAGATTGAGTAAACAATAAATATGAATTTCTAAATACTCATAAATCTAATACTCTTATTATAATTACACCTGAACCCCAATTACACATACACGTTATTTGTATTGTTATAATTTTGTCGCTTTGTCGCCCGTCAACGTGTGGCACGACACGCTTACATTTAATAACGTTGTATCGTTTTAATATATATATATATATATATATATATATATAAACAGGCGCATCGGAATTTTTCGATTTAATCTCTCTTTCTCAAACAACTAAATACTTTCTTCAGTCTCACAATATTTGATACCACTGGCTTAAACAATAGCAGCTTCAACAGAATTTATAGTTTAACTAGCTGAAATCTTAACTCAATATTTCTTTATAACTTAGAATAGCATTTTCTGTGTATACATGTATTTTAAATGTAGACACAATAATGTGTTTAGATTTCGTAGCTTTAAGAGTGTGGTAAGTATTTCGCTTGCGTGTCACCAGATAGCAAACGGAACAGTGTAAGTACAGTATTTCAGTTGAGTTATGTTGAAATAGGGAAGGCGCGTTTGAATATTAACAGAAAGGCAAGCGGTAGACTGTTGCATGGCAACTGTTCCAAGAAGCAAACTTCGCGTCGCTTTGTGCGTCGGGTTACTCTTCAGTATGTTGCATGACAACTTCCAAGAAGCAGACTTCGCATCGCTTTGTGCGTCGGGTTACTGCTTTTGGCTCTTCATTATCATAAATAATTATTGAAGCAACTATAGTTCAAAGTGTATTTAATAAGATTACTATTAGTAATACGTACTTAGACGTATTAAATTTTTCTCTGTATCACACATATGTATCATGATTTCTCTTTGCTACAGGAACACAAAACACACGCGCGCACGAATTGATATACTATAGATATGCACCGTCTGTACACGGATCATGTGCTAATACGAGAAAGAAACCTTACGGTCTTCCAAATAAGATAATTATAAAAGTATTTTTACAGTATAAGGAAAGAGAAAAACTGATTTATGATACAAAAATTGACCCAGTTAATCGAGAAGTAATTAATTGGTTGAAACTAATAATACTTATTCTAACCACACTGTACAGTAAATAAACAACCAACATTCTCTCTTGGTTCCCTTTTAACTTGTCGCACGTGTTGAGCTCACTAAGCTTGCCTAATCAAAAAGAGTTGGAAACAATTTAAAAATTAATTAATTCTATGTCCTTTCCGTAACAAAGGCACTAGCTTCCTGTACCATTAGGTCTTTTGTAAATTATGTACTTTAAGAAGAAGGTAATTTTTCTAAAAGCATATGCTCACAAGCAAAAAAATCTGGAATACCTGTTTAAGGCGTTTTTGTACTTTAAATTTGCTTAACGTATTGCTCTTGTTTCATAAATGCAATTCGATTAAAGCAAGCTGAGAATGCTAATTATATGAAAGGAAAATCGTACTTTAGAGTTAATTAGTCATAGTGCTAATGAATCATGTTAATATATTAGTTCCAATTATTGTGTCCTCTTTTAGTTTTTAGAAACACTTTAAACATCTTGAATATAATGTCCGGAATAATTTGGAGAGATGTCAGTCATCAATTCGAGATCCTGTAAATTCAGTTAAGGGGCAATTACACGGATATGGAATTTTCGGAATCAAAAGCTTTATGGTTAACTTAATCTTGTACATTTTATTGAGAAAGTTGCGTGGTTAGTCTACAATTTTGAGACAACAATGTTCATAAAGTACAATTCTGTATTTAAGTTTAGATTATATACGTAATGCTTGATAAGAATGTCCATGTGATAAGAATTGATAAGAATGTAAAGATCGGTAAGAATGCAAGAGTAAAAGTTCGTAAGAAGGTAGAAAACTTTAAAACTAAGTTCAACAATAGTGCTGGTCCCAGTCAAAATTAATTTAATTATTTATAAAGTCAGTAAGCACGTTAGTTGCATTTTAAGTTTAAACTAGTTTTATATGTATCAAATAATTTGTGTTTATTAAATTGGGACGCTTAACAAGGTTTTAAGAATTGCATCATATAAGGTAATTTTGTACTTTTTATTTATTTGTATGTGATGTAACAACGAAAGAGAGGGTGAGAGAGAAATGGAAAGAGAGAGAGAGAGAGAAAGAGAGAGAGAGACAGTGTGTGTGTGTGTGTGTGTGTGTGTGTGTGTGTGTGTGTGTGTGTGTGTGTGTGTGTGTGTGTGTGTGTGTGTGTGTGTGTGTGTGTGTGTGTGTGTGTGTGTGTGTGTGTGTGTGTGTGTGTGTGTGTGTGTGTGTCCGAGGGGTGAGAGAGAGTAGAGAGGTAGAAAGACAGATGTAGCTTTGACGGAGGTGGTGAGCGAGGTAAAGACGTGACAAGATATTGTAAGAGAACTTGTGCAAGTACACCCTTCTAAACTAATATACATGTACACAATGAACACATATTTATGAATAGGTTGGTTAGTTTGATGCAATTTAATGAGTGGCAAAGTTGCAATTTTATGTAAGGCTTAATTGCAGTTATCCTACAACCATGTAAGCGATAGTAATTTGCTGGCAACCTGATTACAAAATTCATCACGCATATTTTATAGCCTACGTGTTACACCAATACATACGCACTGTAACTGTATATTTTATAAGATTAATATTATTACAAAATATCAAAAAAGATTGGTGTTATCCTTATCACTCCTGTGTTTCTTAAGAGTGCCTATCACTTCATAACTCAAGAACAGGTTACTCACTTTTTATATGATTTTCTTACAATACTAACATGACAAGATAGCCATGACAAGACGTTCACGTAAAATGTGCTACCTAAGTTACAGACGACATCAGAATGTTCTTGCAGTTCGTGCAAAAATATTTTAAAATGGAAAATGATCGTTATTTAACACTTTGTGCACTCAGTTCAGTTTACTAA
Organism: Magicicada septendecula; assembly: GCA_034769895.1. Lineage (NCBI taxonomy): Eukaryota > Metazoa > Arthropoda > Insecta > Hemiptera > Cicadidae > Magicicada > Magicicada septendecula. Next base: position 381,066,974 of record CM068369.1, read on the forward strand.
AGGCTTTCAAACACTCAGTATAAGAAATATAGGGCTATTTGTGTACCAATTATATTAGCCCTTTACAGGAGTGAAAGGTAATGAACAGGGAACATTCATTGTGTCTACATTGGGGTAGAAGTTTACACTGTAGGTCAAAATGGGCTCCCAGTGTGGAAATGGACATCTCTCATTAGTGGAACATTAGTGACACCGATATCCTTTCGGTGGTGAAATAAAATGGAAATTACCTTCCATTCCACAAGACGTCTTTTCCTAGTGTTGTTTAGGATAAGAGGATTAGTCTTGAGTAGTAGCCTTTTAGGAATGAGCACTGGGGGACTTCTCAGGAAAAGGAAACGGCTCATTGTATGTTATAAATATTATAAAAAACTTATTTATTTGCAAAAAGATGTTCATACTGAGTAGTTAACATGACACTAGATAATTATAAAAATATATAACCCTTAAAAATTCCTAAATTACTTTATTTTTTCTTAACAATGTAATATATTTTTAACGCACTTAACGTCATAAAAATATTGTTGCATCGTAACTGTTATTTAAAATGCGTAGTTATTACAAATATTTATAAATATTATAACTAAAAATTTTGAATGTTTTAAGCACGAACAAATGTGTGCAAGAGAAATGATGACACTCGTCATCATAGCCAGAAATATAATAAGATGTATGATATATTAAATTACTAAATCAGCAGGTTGGAATAGATAATTTAACGGGAATTATATCTAACGTTCAGGTCAGTTTGTAAAATATAAACTGCCAATAAGAAAAAACACGTGGACATATAATGTGGTGGATGAATCAATGATAGACATCGAACTAGGTAGGAAGGGGAGTAAAATATACAATGTACATTACAGTCTTCCTTACAACTGAGTATAAAGCATTGGTTACAAAACTGTGTATTGAACTCTTTGCTGCACTTACCGTAACAATACCAATCCTTCACTACTGATGCCCCCGTGAGCATACGAGTGTCCTTCACTCGCATTACACAACTTGCTAGCGCAATTGTGCTGCACATCAGAATTAATGACTGCGTCATTAGAAAACGTATGTACGAGTTGGTACAGAAACACACGACCGACCTACAACGATCATCCCTGTGTATCTGTATGTACACTCTTTATTTGTCAGTACTAATATTGTAATGTAAATAAATGTCATAAGTGAATGAATTAAAAGAACTCATTAGTCATATGACATGCTTCTAAGATAGGTTGCCTTTAGATCAGTGGGGAAGTGAATTTCAGAAAGTCGCTCGCTCAGCACCAAATTACGCTTATGTATACTCAGTGAATGTTTCGTTTTTAATTAAGAGTATCGTTTGTTGATACAGTTTAACAGCGGCCTGTATACACCAGTGTTCATTGAAGATGAGACGCAATCTAATAGCAGAAACTGAAAAGTAAAAACCTTGTGATTCATGTAGATTCAGGAATTTTATTAGCATATGTCGTTTATGTTATGTGTTTAGGAGGTTACTTGACTTAAGTAAAAATCGCTATACATGACTTCCATGTCCTAAAATTTACCGTATATTTAAAATCATTTAAATATTAATTAAATAAGTGGATGCTTGAATTATGCAGAAATTACGTATCAGCTAAAATGGTACCACCATGTCAGGTGGATTAAGACTATCGTCAACCTTCGTGAGGAAGGACTGTACTTTTGGATAAAATGTCTGTAGGTCGAACGAAGAGCTAGCTAAAGGTAGCTGCGATCTGATTCCTGTAATGAAATTGGACTCTCGCTGCGAGGAGCCGAGGGATGGCTATAGTGTTATCAAAGTCATTCCTGTCAATACTATACTAGTCATTTTTCTTTTTTAAAATCGAGTCTTGATTTCTTTCTTTCCATTTGTCTTCTGATTTCCTGAACGACAATTCTGTTCACCAGTATATTAATACGTGAAGAGAAAACTTTGTATCCCTTTTTAAGCATATTGCGCGCACGGAGGAGTGTGAGATTTGGCATAGTTAAAGTTTATATGGAGAAGGAGTGCAGAAAGCTAAAATTTATATATAATATGTGTTACAAATACATTAAATAAAATAAAACATTCATTTGCACTTGAAAATTCATTTAAACTTTTTCAAACAATGGTAATTGTTAAAAATAAAATAATTTTGTTGCCAGGAAATAAAATTATAATTTTTTCATTTTAGTGTACGTTCATACTGCCAATGTCAAACACATAATAGTCTGTCGTTTATTTACGTTCATACTGCCAATGTCAAACACATAATAGTCTGTGGTCAAACAGTCGCACAGAGTAGAGATTGTCGCCAAAGAATTTTAAAATGTTGCCAACAAATAATTACTGACAGATTGACTGAATGAGCTGTGAATTTTGTGTGATTTCAAATGTTCCTTTTTCAATAGTCTGTGGAGTGTATGTCAAGGCAAAAAAGCGTTTATTTTATATTTTGTATATTAGATATCTGTGTTTTATATATTAATATGCAGTTGAAAGTGAAATACAGCTTGATTAATATACACCTGTTGCAAAAGGAAAATTTTGTAGCAGCAATTTGAATTGACTTACTCTCGCCTAATTATTATTGGTGGTTTCAAAAAAGTGAGTACATTTTATTATTTTTAAATTAAACGCTGTCTAATCTTAGTTTCAGTAATTTCATTACATGTTTTTTTTTACATTCAGATATTCGCACCTACTTCCATTATGCCTCGACATAGAACATTGACGGTTCGGAGTGAGAGACAAAGAAGAAGGAATATATATTCGCGTGAAAGTCAAAACGATAATAGACCAAATGCAAATTTAAATAGTGTAAATAGTATAACATTGACGTGTCGCAGTGAGAGACAAAGAAGAAGGAATATATATTCGCGTGAAAGTCAAAATGATAATAGACCAAATGCAAATTTAAATAGTGTAAATAGTATACAAAATGATGAAATTATTTTGAGGGATACATTTAAATGCGCACTGAATGTCATTCCAAGAAATTTTAATACTTTTGATTGTGGATTAATGTATTTACAATGCAGGTTTTGCAATGCAAAACATTTCGAATCTGAGGTCACTTTAGGTGAAAGGACTGCATTCACTTCATGTTGTCATAAGGGTAAAGCAATATTACCGGCCTTAAGTCAAAATGAATACTTTAAATCATTGTATTATAGACTTCCTTCAAGTGAACCTTCAATAAAAAGAAAGTCAAAAAATTATTTTGAAAACATTCGTAAATACAATTCATCATTTGCTATGGTTAGCTCAGAAGCTAAAATTTCGGATACAGTTACGCGTGGAGTGTATCATTTTAAAATACATGATGTTTTTTATCACAGATCAGGTCCAATGACTGCTGGATATGGTCGCTCACCATGTTATGCGCAATTATATTTTTATGATGTTGACACTGCTGTCAATTATAGATTACGTGAACACTATAATCAAACATGCAATAATAATATATTGCGCGAAATCTCTCTTGAATTGGAACGCATTAATCCTTTCGTTCGGTCATTCATTGCAATGAAAGATCATTGTCAGAGAGTTGAAAATCAAAATAAAGAAATTTGTATGCTCATTAAAGTAAATCGTGATTTAGGTCTACGCCGTTATAATGATGCAGTTCAAACTGATGTAGCAGTAATATTCACTACAGTTGGTGGTGAGCCACCCTTTGAACGAAATATGGTTTCGTTTTCAAAAGTTAATGGTACCATTAAAAATATCTCTGTTTTGGATTCATCATTGGACCCTTTAGCGTATCCATTACTTTTTCCAAATGGTGATACTGGGTGGCATATCAATATTTCTCATAATGTACCAACTACATCTAATTCAAGAGCGCCCAGAAATAAATTAACCATGCTTCAGTATGCAGCCTATCGACTTGCAATTAGAGAAGATTTTAGCATGTTGCACCATTCACAAAAATTTTTTCTGCAGTGGATAGTTGATATGTATGTGAGAATAGAGGGCACAAGGTTACATTTCATTCGACAAAATCAAACAAGTCTTAGGTCTGAAGTTTACAACAATTTAACAGACTATTTAGAATTGAACCCCAATGCCAATAATGTTGGCCGTAGAGTAACTTTACCATCTTCATTCAATGGATCTCCAAGAAATATGTATCAGAATTATTTAGATGCAATGTCAATTGTACAACATTTCGGAAAGCCTTCTTTGTTTATTACAATGACTTGCAATCCAAGTTGGCCTGAAATAGTTAGCAATATTGGTGTAGGTGAGTCAGCTAATTTTCGACCTGATATTGTTGTGCGTGTATTCAAGTCCAAACTGAAAGCATTAATTGAGGGCCTTACACTAAAAAAAATCTTCGGTAAAGTTGAAGCACTCATTTATACAATTGAGTTTCAAAAGAGAGGATTGCCTCATGCTCACATTTTACTCTCTTTAAATGAGCAAGATAAAATTGTTGACGCTACCGATATTGATAAAGTTGTATCTGCGGAGATTCCTAACATTCAAACACATCCTACATTACATGAATATGTTGTAAAACACATGATGCATGGCCCATGCGGTGTACTTAATCCAAATTCTGTATGTATGAGAGATGGAAAATGCACAAAAGATTATCCAAAACGATTTAATGAATTTACATGTGAATCATTAAATGGATATCCATTATACAGAAGTCGTGATAATGGTATTAATGCTGAAGTTCGCGGTACTTGCCTCGACAATCGTTATGTTGTACCATACAATCCGTATTTACTTGCCAAATTTAATTGCCATATAAATGTTGAAGTATACACTACAGTTAAAAGTGTTAAATACATTTATAAATACATGTATAAAGGCTATGACAGTGCATCTGTTGAATTAGGATCAGAGAGAAATGAACCAGGTCAAGAAATACAAATTGATGAAGTTAAAAATTTTTTAAATGGCCGTTATGTCGGATCAACTGAAGCTGTATGGCGCATCTATGAATTACCAATGCATTTTCAATCTCATGTCGTCGTTAGACTTGACATTCATTTACCGTGTAGACAGAATGTTTACTTTCGAGAAGGGCAAGAACGTCAAGCAATTGAAAATGCAAGACAAACAACATTATTAGCATTTTTTGAATTGAATCGATCAGATCCATCAGCGCATGAATATAAGTATATTGAAATTCCTTTGCAGTATGTGTGGGAAGATTCCCGAAAAAAATGGAAGAAGAGAAGGCGTGGAGGTGATAAAATCATTACACGCATATATGTAGTAGCACCAAAAGACATCGAACTTTTCCATTTACGATTCCTTTTATTACATGTCTGTGGTCCAAAATCATTTGAGGATGTTAGAACATACAATGGTATTATACACACTTCTTTTGTTGAAGCGTGCCATGCTCGCGGCATTGCTTCAAATGATAATGAATGGCGCGAATGTTTAAATGAAGCAAAAGAATTACATTCACCAAAACAAATGCGAAATTTATTTGGTTACATTTGTGCATTAAATGTGCCAGCCAATGCATTGGCGTTATGGAATGAATTTAAAGTATATCTTAGTGAAGATTTTTTGAGAGATTACAACGAAGAAGTATCCTTTAACACAGCTCTATTAGAAATTGAAGATATTTTGAATGTTCATAATTTGTCATGTCAAGAACTTGGTTTACCAGTTCCCACGTATTCGCAGAGAACAGACGAAGCAAATGCTATTGATCCAATAGAACAAGAGTTTCTGTTTTCTGAGCATTATGAAACAGCAAATATTGAACAGCGTAATCTAATTGATCGTGTGATTCGTGAAGTTTTGCACCATGATACTGGATCTAATGTTTTTTGTTTAACCGCTCATGCAGGTTGTGGAAAAACATTCACACAAACAGCAATCATTCACAAATTAAATTCGCTTAATCTTAGTTGCATTGCAACAGCGTTCAGTGGCATAGCTTCAACTCTATTACTGGGAGGTAGAACTTTGCACAATGTGTTTAAATTGCCTATACCCATTTTGGAAAATTCTGTAGCGAATATTACCGCAAATAGTAGCTATGGACGTTACATAAATTCATCATCATTGATAATTATTGATGAAATTTCTATGTGCCCACTGCAAGTGTTGAAAATCATAGATAGATTATTGCAGGATCTATGCGATGAAAATGATAAACATAAACCATTTGGAGTGAAAACGATACTTCTGTGCGGTGATTTTCGGCAAATCTTACGAGTTGTCCCACATGGATCACGTGCAACTTTAATTGAAAATTGTGTCACGAGTTGGCATAAATTTGTTTATTTTCATAAAGTAACATTTACTCAAAATATGAGAGCCTTACCAAGTGAAATAGAATTTGTCGAATTCTTGAAAAAAATTGGTAATGATGAAGCCCCACAATTCCCTCAGTTTGGTGAAAATATTATTGAAATACCTCAGCAATTAATAGGAGATGAAAATAATATTATTAATGAGGTGTATGGAAATATTTCCGAAAACATACTCTCAGATAACATTTTGAAGTCAGTTATTTTACCACCTAGAAATGATGATTGTACTTTTATTAATACTGGTATACTTAATCGAATACCAGGTGAACAGAAAACATATCATAGCTACGATAAAATAATTTGTGATGATGACAATGAAATCAATAACTATCCAGTAGAGTTTTTGAATTCTTTGACTATTAGTGGTTTGCCACCACATAAGTTAGTATTGAAAGTTAATTGCATCGTTTTACTGATCAGAAACTTAAATACAAAGGAAGCATTAGTCAATGGAACAAGAATGCGCATCAAGTGTATGCATCGTAATGTTATTGATTGCGAAGTTTTAACTGGAACCGCACGCAATAAGAGAATTTTGATTCCACGTATAAATTTAACATATTCCGGTACTGTTTTACCATTTAACTTTCAAAGAACTCAATTTCCAATTATACCTGCATTTGCGATGACAATAAATAAGTCTCAAGGACAAACATTCGAAAAAATTGGAATTTTATTGAGGCAGCCAGTTTTTACACATGGTCAATTGTACGTCGCAACAAGTAGAGTTCGATCATTCGATGGTTTGAGATTTTATATTTCCGAATATAATGGCCAAGGGCATTTAGCAAATGATGAAAGAGTTTTTACAAAAAACATCGTTTACACAGAAGTTCTAAATCATTAAATTTACTTTCAAACTATTTTAAGTTCAATGGACAACATTTATTTTTTTAACCGCCCGGTTTTTTTGATTTAATGAAAAATATATGAAAAAATACGAGGCACGTATTTTTTATTTCATTTTTTATTTTTTATTAATTTTTTATTTAAATTTTATATAATTCGAAAAAATAGGCAAAATAACTGTGTAGCCTTGGCGAAACCTGGTCAGTATGGCAATAAAAAAAAACCCAAGGAAATGTCAAAAAACGCATTATTGCTTTTTAAATATGGCTTAGCCAAGCTAAACCTCATTTTTCCTATCTTTCATATTTTTCAAATAACTCGAAAATTAATGCATAGAGAAAAAATTAAAAAATTATATAAGCTTTGTAGCAGATAATCTTCAAATTGTTTTCGAATGTTGTACCTTACCAAAAATGAAATGTAATCCACTGGAATTGAAAACAATATATCTTATACTTCTATGAATGTCAAGTCTCATTTTTATTAGCGTTTATTTGATTCAATAATAACATGAAAAAATTAAAACTGACAATGAATTATATCAAAAAATAAATACGAATACAAGCTGTAATTGTGTTTTTTTTTAAACTGTTACCAACATTAAATTTTAAATTTCGTAGGTATTGCAGGGAATTAAGGCAAACAACACGCGCTAATGACGTATTTGTACACGCTCGCAGCTGACGTAATAGAACAAAATTCAAAAAAATTATATGCAATGATTATAGAGGTATACTCTTTGACAAAAGAACCTCAATAACGTTCAAACTTAAACATTTAATGAATTACGGTCGAATTTCGACCACTGGGCGACAACTAGTAATTATAAATTTCTCAGCAAAACATTTCTTCCTTAATACGTTTGTGTCTCCTGTTTAACACCCACCATTCTGATCCATGTCATAACGCTATATTCCACACAGGCTAGTAAATAACTAGCCATCAGGGAGGTCAAAATATTTTCAAGGAGGAGCAAACAATTTTCCAAAGGAGAAAAATATTTATATATTTTTCATACATACACACATGCACATATTAGTTTATAATTCTCATATCATAATAGAAATAAGTACACAGATTGTATTAATTCCTTTAATACAACAACACTGCCCAGCGATCCACAGGAAGAAAATCGCTGTCCACCTTTTCGGCTTGCACGCTTTGTGTTGGTGTGGGTTTCGGCACTTTCATTTAAAAAGCGTGCAAACATAAGGGAATAAACATGACTGAGGCCAAAAATAACGCGAATTGTGTGTGTGTGTGTGTGTGTGTGTGTGTGTGTGTGTGTGTGTCCTCCCGGACTTTTTATTGCGGTAATCACAATAATAAAACTTTGGAAAAGTAAACATTATATAATTGAGATCTGCTTGCCTGCCAGGAACGATATATTTTCACTCATACGTGATTTAAATTAAAATGAAAAATATAGAATTTTGTTAATGTGAAATGAAATGTTTCCATAGAAACTACTTCTTTGTTGTCATTAAAGTATGACACATATAAAACTTATAAAATTTACTTCCTCCATCATCAATTACCATTTTAATTTATTAAAAAAGTACCCCCTCCCCCTTCAACTACCCTTTTCATTTATAGATATTTCATCTACCTTTCTACAGTGAATTATTATTACCTTCTTTTCAGGATAGTTTATTTATCAAAATTAAGCAATTTACTCTTGTTAAAACGTAAAACGTTGCAGGTAAACTACCCTTTCCCCTTAACCGATCTTCACCAAAACAATACCCCTTGAGTCCTCTACAATTCAGAGCTGTATGCAAAAAATTACTTGATTCTGTTTGAATCTGCGGCTGTTATCGTCTGCCATAGAAAAAATTCTACACACACACAGAGACACACACACAGACACTTTTCGAAAAATGACTTTTTTTCATGTTTTGAGGGTAGTACAATCAGAATTTGCCGTTATATTGAACACGATTTTTTTCGCCATGACCATACTTCCAATTCCTTATGGAACATGGAAGTAAAAATGAACTCAGTCACTGTAGTTTTGAATTAAACAAATGGAAGACTAAAACAGCTGAGGAACGAAGGTTTAATAAAAGCTGGTGTCACTTCAGGAATGGCAGCTAAAGTCAAAGAAAATGTTACGGGATAAATGGTTATTAGAGGTAGATAGAAAACGAGTGCTTGTTTCATTTTTCACAACATAAATAGAAGTCTGTAATGGAAAGAAATGTTTTAAAAATTGTTGCTTTTATAGTGCATACCATTTTCTAAATCGACGAAAATCAAAATTTGTTACAAAAACACACTTTACTGCAAAGTGTGTGTAATCATGATTACTCTATATTCCTACGTAGGCTATGTGCTTAAAAATAATCAGTAGATTTTATGGTTTGAACTACTATATATATCCAGTTATGAGATATACATTAAAGTCACTGAACATGTAGAATGAGTTTGACAAGAAATTATTTTTAGCTTAAAAAAGTATTTAATATTTCTGAAATAATTCTGAGTGTGTGTGTGTGTGATGCAAACGGGCGCACTTGTGTGCGCGTGTGTTTTACAATGGTGATGTGATAATCAGTATCTACTATACATTATGCTGTAGGTTTATAATCCAATGGATTTCATAACATAATCAGAGTATAATGAAGGAGTACAACAAATATTAATTCCTTCAGTTTACTGTAGCAAATTATAAACGTTTTTAACATGCTGACAGATAGACATAATTACAGATTTGGACTCCGCAATGCACACGTGACATACTGTGGTAACACGTGTCGAATTTAACACGTTTTAATTAAATTGTAAGTCTAAAAACGCAAATGAAACTTGTCACAATATAATTAGTTATCAGTTGCTATTACTCCTACGGAGGAACTGATTGAATTAATTTGTGCATTCGTCCAAAATATATCACACGCATGTAAATTTTAAACATAAATAGTCACAAACTTGTAAAATACCCATTTAAAATTCATCGCTGCAATTTAACGTAGAAGATATAGTATACTTATACACTGGTTATAATAATGAACATTTGGGAAAATTTACAAATATACAAACATAAAACACAAAACAAACTGATACCTGAACAAATACAAATCAATACAAAACATGACACAATTTTCAAAGCACTCAACATCGAAAATACACAAAATACTAATACTATACACCATAATCACAAACAATAATACCAATTTAAAGTACCAGAAGCCAACAGGAAACCACAATAGCAACCAGCCAACACACAATTACTTCACCAGATTCAAAAATCACGAAGGCTGAGGATGGAAAAACAATGGCTTCCGAAACATGTTCCTAATAAGGAAAAAAATATCTTGAGGTAAATTCATTATAAATATGAAATATAATGATCAATTTATAACCTGACTTTGGTTGGGCATGAAAGAAAAAGAACTATTGTTGGAAATTGTAATAAAGTTATTGTTTAGGTTTCATATATTTTGAGTTAATTACTTTGTAATCTGGTAAAGTTGCAACATTGCTAGTACATTTAAATACGATAAATAAATTTTAATGAAATATCATTTTTGTTGTTTAGCAATTGTTTTTATACCGATAAAATTCCAACAACAGATTTTACGATTATTATTACGTAGAACAGTAAAGAACAGTATTAATTGAATGGATTATTCGTTGTAAAGTGAATTGGTTATAACCTTAGCTTTTGTAAGAAATTAATTTCAGCCTGCGAAAAACAGTTTCTACAAACGTGAATTAATTTCTGTAAGAAATCGTTTGAAGTAATCTGTTGTTCTGTGAAACTCGGTGAATTTAACGGGTGTCTGTCAGTTACGCAGCGGGTAATCCTGACGTGTAAAGTACGAAACATTTTTATTAAAAGTCGTGATTGTCATGCAAAAACAGTTACTATTACAAACTTCAAATGCAATGCAAGCAGCGAAAGCAAGACACATGCAGACACACACATGAATTTTTGTACCCAACTTATTTTTGTTTGTGAGAATTAGATATCATTATAAATAGGACAATTTTTCTGATACGAGTGTGATTGTTTTCTAGATTCCTTAATGGAGTCAGTATCGATTTCTGTGGTGTTAAACATTAACTGCACTGTATTGTATCACGTTCCAATCCCCATAACAGTAATTTCATTGTTGTCGTATCACATTTGTATTTTCAATTTACACAGTTGATACCACTGCAAGGATAGGGGAAGTTCCGAGTCCATGAAGTCCTAGATTCTCATCTATTCTCTGTTTATATACTGCATTAAATTGTTATAACTACATAAAATATTCTAGATAACCGCCTAGCTTTAGTCGGTTATAAACTTTTTGATGCTTTCACGGCGATACTAAAAATAAGTATAATGCAAATAAAGAACTTTTATTTTAGACGAATTATACGTTTAGTTTTGCTAAATGATGTAGATATTTGTTATTTAATATCCTACACAAGCGATTCTTCTACTTTATTCTGTTGTTTTTTGCTCTGCCCTGTTTTTAAACTCTACTGCGTCAAGGAAAAGCTTTCAGTTTGGTCTTATTAAGTTATATCACTACCGGTTAATCCATATTTCTTAAAGACAATAGAAATTGCTTTAAAACCCTATTTCCTTTTTCTTCTAAAGATGCCTAATTTGCATTCATTATTAAGATAAATAGCATGTATACACCTAAGTATATTCCCACTATTAAGTATTAGTATTTAGTAATATTTATTCAAATATTATTTTGCCACTGAAAGTATTAAACAGCGAAGGAAAGTGCAACACCATGCTACTCTTCTGTTTTCCTTCTCTAACGCTGCTAATATATAGTTTGTCTCATTCTGTCGGGCTGAAGGTCCATCAATTTATATACAGTATGATTGCTGCCATGTAGATAATATTCAACTTTCACTATGAAACGTTCCTAATACTCGGAACATATAGATAATTCGGACTAACGATAAAATTAATTTGAAGTGAAATTTAATTAAAGAGATAAAACTAAAAGCAAACTTTTACAACGCAGTAAATCATAATTGTTCAAGAGGTAAGTTATATTAAAATATCCGGTGTGTTTTATAATGTGTCCGTTATCTTTTATAAAAATGTTTATTTAAAGACGTAAAAAGCTTCACTACATCCAAACTTTCATGCAGTTCCTAATGTCACATCCGCGACATTTTAGATGTGTTTAAAATTCATAAAATTGTTTAATGAACAATAACATTGGAAACCAAAACAAAGTTTTTACAATTTGTAGGAGAAAAATGTTATTTACGGAGGGAGAGAACATATAAAATCACTAAAATAGTTTCTTAATCCTGTTGTTTTAGGGTAAGTAGAAAATAACAATTTTCTGGACGTGCAATACAACTTCTGTGAGTAGGCTATTTTTTATGCGACTCAGCAGATTTCAGATGGTTCCAGACATCGCTTTCACATCTCAGACCTAGTTTCATGCTCAGACACTGCCAAATAATATGAAAGCTTCGTAAGCCGTTGCATGGCAAACTTTAGCAGAGCTAGTGTTTTGGTTTGTTTGTGATTACATGTTGCGACAATGGTATGCTGCTAATTACATTCTAAGATTAACTGTCAATGATGTAAACGAAGCATAGTACATAGCGTACTTCACACGTACTGTACACCTACGTTTGTCTGCTTCTGCTTTCCTTTCCCATTCGGTTTTGATTTTTGGCGCACCCGTGATTTATATGTGCAGACTTATAGCCTACTATTTCCTTTATTTTCAGAAATTAAAGTTGTATGGAAGTGTCCGCAAACATTTCCCTTGCTACAAAATTAATTGAAAATTATATTGTGCCATCTTGTTAACCGTCTCCGTTTTATGTATTGTACTAAACACGAATAGCATAAAAACTATCTTTACAGATCAGTTTTGGAAACAAAATACTTGTATAACCGTTAAAAATTGGAGATCTGAAAGAGTAGCTATTAACTGACATTCAAACTTCTATAAAATTAAAAAACTCATAGGCTTTATAAATTAAATAAATATATAAAATTATTAAAATTATGTAAATGAAATTTCCATAAAAGTTTAATATAATTTATTTAGTATCGCGAACAACAAAGGAATTGTATTAGAAGAATCGGTTTGCTTTTTCGCAGTAAACAGTAGTGGTGTCGGGTGGAAAGCTGTAAACATTGTTTTCTTCGTCGCATTCCAGTGATACAATAGAATAAGAAAGAAGGGAGTCAAGTCAAGAGGCGTGTATTGCGACTGGAGTCTTAGGTTTCGTATTAGCTGACATTAGCAAATAACTCGGCGTTGCCATGGAAACAGTATACTACATGTCCTCCCACAGTTTTTTCTTTGAAAAAAAACAAGCTCGGTTAAGACTTGGAAACTAAATTGACTTTTATTAGGTTTTCTTAAAATTAAGTTATAAATTGTGTCAGACGCAACTAATATAGCGCAAGAAATATTAAGAATTACATCACAAGGAATTTGAGGCTTGTGACTGCATTCTCTCATTTTGTTCTAACAACAGTCCTGTATATTGTAACTTATGATTTACCACTCAAAAGCTAGTTAACACACGACTAAAATTATAGGCGTACTTCTAAGACGTACAACAAAATACTATAGGGGCTCTGTACGTAGGAGACGTAAATGTGATATGTTAACGGAAAGACGACTAGACAAGTTTTTCAACCATTTTTAGGAAGAAAGAATATTCGTTAAAATGTGTGTGTGTGTGTGTGTGTGTGTGTGTGTGTGTGTGTCGAGAGAGAGACGATAATAAATAATAAAAAACAGCAGTGCAGTGCAGTGTGAAAGTGAATAAGTATTGTGCGGTAACGAAGTGTGCTGCAAAAGATAAGTAACGATAAGCCAATTAACAGATACACTGTAAGTCATTTATATTAGTGTGTAAATTGGAATAACTACTAATGTCTAATTATTTTAATACTAAATACATTTTAAAAGTATTTATTCAACTGACAAAATAATTAGCTACGCAAGCACATGCAGTTGAAAACACGTGGTTTGGAAAGGTCTAGCTAGAAAACGGAAGTTCATGTCCACCAACACGTGGTCAATTTTCTAGTAAAATCTAGAACGTTTTATCATCTAAAAATATCATCGTGTGCGTAAATGTATGAAAATGCGGGTGAACCGTGTGTTAGGCAGTCTTTTACAGTCTTTCATTTCACGTCAGTCTCTCATAGTTCTCGGAGTCGCAGAGTTTCGTCGAGAGACCGGTTGAATTAGACCATAGTTTTGTGCCGAACTCTAGTGGAGAGACGGCGCAAAACCAGTAGATAACGGCCTGTAGTTAAACGCAGTACTAATTTGTAGCGCTTTAATCGCTGCTGCGCTCTTGTAGCGAAGATAAGACTAATTCTCAGCTCATTAAGTGCCTGAGACGTGCTGGCATCTAGTGCCAGGCTCTGTAGGAAAGCTCGATTGGTGCTGCATTCTGGTGCCTAGCCGCTGTAGGCAAACGAAGTTGCCGGAAATAATTGTGATTAAGAGTGTCTGGCTACACCCTTCATCGATCATGGCCGCTTTTTGGTACTCCGGTAGAGAATGAAGATATTAACACCTTTAAGCCTTCACACTATGTCAGGCTAGTTCTGTACACGACTGCGGTAAGTCTCGCCAATACTATATTATTAATTGTATTTAATATTTCACTAAAGAAAGACTTGTATAATAGGCCTAAATAAATGGATTTCTGATAACTTTTAAAAAGGGCGTGGCATTGTGCAATGAGTAATTGGAAGGTAGAATTTTTAAAAACCAATAAAACTATATTAAATTCATATCAGGAAGCTTACCGAGGTACCAATTGAAAGTAATATAATAACCAAATGGTATTAATTAATATAGTAAAGACGATGTAATCAGATTACTTCTTGACCACGTGGTACCTAAAGATTCAGACTAGGTATAAAGTTTATGAAATTGTAACAAGCCATAATTAACTATCAAAAATTCAAACATGGTAACCCGCATGGGTGAAGTTATTATTATAAAGATTTACTGTACTAAATGTTTTCAAATAGGGCCTGTTGGCCATATAACTTTGTCAAGTTTTGTATTTAGGTAGCTCTAAAGCTATGTTAACTTATATATGTATTTTGGGGGGTGTGCGAACTTCTCGGGGCAGTGTGTTGTGTACTCTGGCTGATATATATAATGTTGTGTAATTAGGGTCCACCGAACAAGTCGAGAGAAAGCCTAACAACATGACCTGAAGCTGTAACACCAAAAAGCTCTCTTTCATCTGCCGGAGGATTAGCGAGGAAGCCACACCAACACCTGTAATGTAAGCCACGAGATTGCCACCTCACCCCCATGGACAAAAATCAGGTGATCTCAAACCAATATATTATGTTCACGTAGAGTCAGCACTCAATAAGACCCAGTGAACCAGTTCTATCTATCAACCACAACACTTTCAAATTTTTAAACATTTAATTGGATCCCCAATTAACGGGACAGTTTAGTGTGTGAACTGGGTGTAAAATTATTTGTAAATTTTATTAAATTTGTTGGAAAATTGTCAGCTCAGAGACTGGCATGTATCTTAGACAGTTCAACATTCAAACGTATAATTTCCTCTTATTTCAGTATATGTGTTTCTTTACAGCTTTTAAGTCAGTCATTTAATTTGTAATTTCTCGAGTTCAATTTAGTGTTCATTATATATATATTTTTCTAAATTTTAAATTCAGTTTGGTTCATATTGTATAGAAATGTCTGGGGTAGTTAGGTGGACTTTCACAAGTTTAATCCTGAATGGATGCACGTTCATACAGTATTGAACTTGTTGTTAAGACAGGTTAAATTATGCATCAACTGGCAAACTAACATGTCGGTCTCTGGGCCAAAAGTATTTTTAAAAGGGTTATAATATTCATGACATATTTCTATTTTCACTACTTAGTAATGTTTCTATATATATATATTCTACTAATTAATTAAGATAACGGGGGGGGGGTGTTCATTGTTTTATCAATTTTTATTTCTCACAGTAATAGAGCCCAGTGGGGCAGAATTGTATAACAGTATTAGGCACTTAGCCAAATTTTGAATTTTATTATGTCCTGGGGACTACTGAAGTGCATAAGCATTATCTGATACACATGTCATGTGTTATGAACCACTTAAATTTTGTAATCCTAACATGGATGTCTATAAAAGAATTAATAATATACCTCATGAGGGTAAGAAAAGGGCGTGGCAAGAGATCTTTGTATAATTGTATTGTATTGTATTGTGGAACATGTGACGTATTGTACATTGGTGTGTGTATTTTGGGGGGTTATATGTATTGTACATTTAGATGTATTTTTGGAGGAGAGTTTAGATGTAGGGTTTTTAGAAAAGCAAAATGAAACATAGGATTATATTATCCTTTTAATTTTTATAACAAGTATTTATTCTATCTCAATTAATCTCTGCTGATTATTTCTTTAAGAAAATAATTTATTTTAATTAACTTTAATAACAAGTATATGAATTGTCACCATTTAATTTTTAATTAATTTGTTTGAGAATTTATTATTATAATTAATATTATCAAGGAGTCTATACAATTTATCTCCATTAAGTTCAATGGATCATTTTAAAGAGAACATATAAAATAAATTTTATATTATTAATATTTTACAGGAAACTTTATTTCAAGAATAGTAATGATTTCAAATTTTACTTCATTTTAAAGAGAGATAGTGAAAATATTTTATATATGTTAATTATTTTCAGGTGACATTGTTGAAGGTGTGTAAATTATTTTAATTGACAATTTAAGGGAATAATAGATTATGACTGTTGGGTTTATTTATTTTGTTATTAATTTTGTTTACCAAGCGAGATAGAATAATAAAAAGGATTTTATTAATTGTTTAATTTATGAGTTTTCATTGCAAGTCCCGTCTCACTGGATCCAGCGCATTTTTGGCTTCTCTAGACTTTGGTCTAGTTCTAATTAACTTGTGGCCCCTCTTTAAAAAAAAAAAAAAAATTCAAAAAATTTTTTTCAAAAAAAAGATAATCTTTTTTTTAACTGCCTAAGTTAAAGAGGGGTTACAGTTTGAAACAGAAATAAAAGTTATAATTTTAGTTTTTTAACTGCTAAACTTTGGTTTGTGCTTCTCGGGTATACTATAGTACATACTGTCATTATTTTATGGAAAGCGTTAACGTTTGACATGCGTTAAGTTTGACTTTACGATCGTGTTATGATATTTCTTTCCCGGTAGTGTTTTCCGTTTTGTTGCACATCTTCCTTTATCACGTAAACTTCAAGTAGCCTAACAAACAATCTGGCTGGAAATAAAAAGAATATGCGGTAATAAAAGGTAAATTCACCGCACATTATCTGTGACACAAATTAAAAGGCGTTGATTTTCAACGAGGTGTGAATCAGGAGCGACTTGAAGGACACAATGCCCACGAGGAAAACCTGATATCAACATCCCAGCTTAAGAGGACAACGGCAGGTGTGGAAGCAGGCCCGCGAGATCGTCCAGACCGATCCAGCATTCAGGAAAGCGAAATCGTAAAGACTCTTTATAAAACTATAAAACAATTAACGACTCTTTCAAATTGATAATTATCAAATATTTAATATTTTTATATATTTTTTAATTCATCATTTCACGTAAAACTGTATATCTTTTATATGAAAAAGTAACCAATAAATATATTAAATCACCCAATCAAATTTTTTGCTGCAAGTGCAGTCGCTACGAACCTGCTACCTTGCTATATATATAGTTAACAAAAGGAGATTTTTGTACAGTTAAAGGGTAAAACCCTTGTTTATACGTATATAATTGTTTAGGCCTATATATATATATTCTATTCTATTTAAATTGGTAGCTTTATTTTTTAATTTTGTTTGGACAAGTTAGTGCTAACGTGTAACGGAAAATTTTAAAACGTACCAAACAGTTTTCAAATATTATGTGTGATATTTATGAAGTATATGTTTTCATGATGGATGACTAATTTTGACGCACTTGATTATGAAGTGTAATACGCAAAAAGACGAATATAATTTTCTCAGTTTTAAAATATATTCCAGCCGTTTCTTACAAAATAATTGTGTTGAACGTATAATGTAAAATTTAAAAACTACTAGTGCTTGTCATGACTTAATGTCAATTATAATTTTGATGCTACGTAATTTTTATTAAAAAAAAATATATATTGTGGTTATTTACCACTACTTATCCGAATTCATTCATTGTGTGTGCTACTTGGACAGATTAGTGTATTGTACAGATCTAGGGCCGTGTATTCGGAAATGATCGGCCTCTAGCCTTGTAGAAGAACAATGGTAAAAGGAAACAGTAACTGGGAAGTAGGTGACGAATATTTGAAAAGAACATAGAGACAGGAAATGATGGCTAAATGGATAACATTCTGAAAGGCTTAGAGACAGCATACATGACAAAATCGTAGGGACAGGAAGATACACATACAAGAGAAGATGCAATACAATCAAGTGGGGACAGAAATTGACCGTATTTAGGTAAGGAATTCTGTGAAGGTGTCTAAAAACATTAAGGTATGTCCTGGCAGTTGATGTCTCTACCTGCTATCCTCATTTATGTTTATCATGATTAACACTACATCTAATTGTTCTATTTCAAGTGTCTGCTACAGCACATTTGACAGGTTCATGCCTCGAGAATATTAAGCTGTCGATATTGGTGGGGTTGGGGGGACGTGCGTATATCTTTTGTGAATATGTGGTACTCATGCCGTAGCACACACGCTATAATATAAAGTGTGACGAACAAACACATCCTACGTGTGCGTCCTGCAGCCTGAATTCGCATAATGGATACATGTACATTATTGCGAGGATCACATAGATGCAGTAGAGTAAATCACTAAACTACAGAGAAATCGACAGACACACGTTTTATTAAAACGCTTACATAAACACTACTCACGTGTTACATTTATTCTGATAGACTTTACAGTTATCTAGGTCCAATATCGGCACTCACACAAATAAATTAATAGACAGTCACTAATTTCGTAAATTACAAAATATAAATACAAATAAATAATTAATTATTAACGCTTGCACTGCTGCCGCGTTAATAATTTTATTGCCTGTTAATAAACTGCATTCTCCAATTGCATGTATTAATAACAGATTCCTGAAACTCAAATAAACTGAAGCCGCCGTTATGTTTACATATACACAACTAAGGTCACTTCTAGTATAATGGAGACTAGAAACTTCCACATGTTTCCACATTAATCGTGCGGTTTATGAAACGTGCGAGCTCTTCTACTATTTGTTAGGCACAACGCATGTGTGCTGCGTAAGTATTGAACAGTACTCTAACAATATGTTATGTATAATAAACATTACTTAGTAGTAAAGTGCCATAGTGAGTGTACTAGCGCAAATACAAGTGCAAATAGAAATTAATTTAACGTGCAAGTGTTAAATACAATTACCTCAAATAGAAGCGTTGTCAACTTGTGAAGTGTGGTTTAGCCCGTCATTAAATTTGATAGCATTCGTTTCCAGATTAAACAGCATACAAGGTATAAACCAAGAATGGTTTGTTCCGGTCTCAAATAGGCAAATATTACAGCTGGTCACTCCAGCGCTTCCTCGGACGTCCCACACCTCTTCGTCCCCTCGGCTTATAGTTCCATAGTTGTTTGCGGATGCGGCAGTCATCCATTCGGCAAAGATGTTCCCACAAATTCAGCCGACACTGGGCGATCCTGTCGAGTATACTCATAATATTCATTTCCTGCCGTATATCTGTGTTTCTTCTACGATCATGGAGAGTATACCCTGCCACATGCCTGACAAATATAATTTCAGCCGCTTGGAAGCGAGTGGCCTGGCCTTTCGTTAAAGTCCAATTCTCAGACCCATAAAGAAGTGTGGAAGAGCCGTCACCTTATATAATTTTAGGCGTGTTCCTTTACTTGCTGACTTAAGGGTTCGCCTGAGTCACACAGGCGACCCACACATAACGTTGAACTTATGCAACTTATGCACCACGTCGTTGCTTGCATTATAAGACACACTGTAGCCCAGGTATTCAAAACTGCTAACTTGTTCTAGGACAGTACCATATATAACAATTTTTGCCAGTACGGGATCGGTTCCACAAAAAGCCATCACCTTGGTTTTAATTGTAGTAGATATCTGCAATCCAGCGTCTTTACAGATTCCATTTAACAAATGTATACCAATCTGCAATCTGTTTTCAGAGTCCGACAGAATAGCCTGATAGTCCGCAGACAACAAAGTGTTAATTGTAGAGTGACCAATCATAAAATGGTCTGGAAGACACATCTGCCAGTTTTGTATGACATCTTCAATATATTTAAAAAGGGAAGGTGATAATGGACACCCTTGTCGTACTCCACAATTGATCAGGCCAACTCTAGAAGCTGTTCTCGGCCTCCCTGCTTCTATTAAGATTTTATTTTCCATATATAGACAAATTGCTCTAATTAGATGTTGTGGGATCCCTTTTCTTGCCATTACTGCCCATAGTTTGCTCCGATTCACGCTGTCAAAAGCCTTCTGGAAGTCGATGAAAGCTAAGTATGTGGGCAGCTGATACTCTCTACGCTTTTTAATGAGCTGGGCTATTGTAAATATACAATCTAAACATGATCTGCCCTTCCTGAAACCGTTCTGGGCCTCTGAAAGTATGCCCTCCGTTATCGCATTCAGCCGTGTTTGTAATAGAGATGCATATAATTTATATGAAGTATTAAGAAGGCTGACTCCTCTGTAGTTCCTGCAGTCATTACGATCACCTTTTTTGAATATGGGAATTACCTTTGCAATCCGCCAATCGTTAGTAACATGACCAGTGGTCCAGCATAGATTAATGAACTGCAGCAAACGATCATGCAGCAAGGCTGGTGCACACTTTATAAGCTCCACGTTCAGTCCATCAGTGCTTGGTGCTTTTCTATTCTTACAGCGGTGTAGAGCAGCTAACAATGCATCCATTGTTATTGGGTCCACACAATCACTAATATCAGCAAAGGTTTTCTTCCAGTTGATCCTGGGTCCATAATTGCTCATAGTATTCAAGCCATTGTTGTTCTGAGATATTATTAACCTTCATGTTATCCCTTTCCGATCGATTTAAATGCCTTAATATTTTGTAAGCCTTGTCCTGCCTGCCATGTACATCGTGTTCTATATCACTTACATATTCATCCAATGAACTTCGCTTGATTTTCCTGACTTCCCTTCTGGCAATGGCACAGCAGCGCTTATATTCACACCTTGTCTGAGCAGTGTTTAAGGTTAGATGTTTTAGGCATGCCTGCTATTATTTAGCATCTATTATTTGTTTAATATCGTTATCCCATACCTGTAGGCCTCGGTTTCCATACCTTTTACGTCTCGTCCCCAATTCTTCAAATTCTGCTTGTAATATGATATCTCTGATGCTACCCCATTCTTGATTTATATTGCTACTGATGGGTTCTTGTTGTGCAAACTGACACAACCAGATCTGATACAGGTATCTCATATTTTCATCTTGGAGCAGGTGTACTTTAAAAGTTAGTTTGGAGCACTGGCGCTCTGTAGATCGAGCCTTTCTCCACCTATCTGGAATACTAATTTTTTATATGAGCAGAAAATGGTCAGACCCAACGTCACATCCTCTAAAAACCCTAGTGTCCTCCACTAGAAATTTTCTAATTTCCCATTAACTAAAAGATAATCAATTATTGAACGAGATTCCTCTTACTTGCCAAGTATATTTACGAGTATGTATCTCTTTATGCGGGAAAAATGTGTTAGTTATCCTAAAATTGTTGTTTGTGGCAAAATCGATGAGGCATCGTCCATTTCCATTTTCCATTATTTCGCCGTGACATCCCATTATATTTCTTATAGGGGAGTTTCCAATACGTGCAATGAAATCACCTGCTATTATCACATAATCATCGTGTGTATATTATTGACAACTTTCTGTAAGATCCAGTAAAATTATTCTGAGTCTTTTCTGCGACCATTTTCTGGACTATATACAGCTACCAATGTTGTGTACCCCCTTATGGTTTTGTACCGTACTGTTAATATACGCTCATTTACAACCTGGTAACTATGAATCCTGTTTTTCAATCGTTTCTTTACTGTTTCTGTGTTTCAACCTGTGCTGTTACTCCTGCAGCTGCACGCTTCCCAGCAGCTACACCATTGCATATTAATACGTTGTCCACCAATTCGGTCCAACCTTTAAGCTTCTTCTTAGTCTCAGGAATGATGGCAATATCTACATCAATTAAATTATGTTCCCGTTGAAGTTCCATTTCCTTATGTGCAAGTCCTCTTATATTCCATATACCAATTTTAAATTGTTCCGCAATACCAAGTCGTTTTTTTCTTTTATTCACAGCTGTGGTCAGCAACTTTTGATCCGTCCGGCTGTTCCTTATTTGAGGCAATTTAGTAGTGAATATGTCCCCTGGATATGTTACTAGCATTTCGCAGGGTAAGACGTATGGTAGGGCTGCCACCTTCAGGCTTAACGTTCAACCCGATTTTCTGTCTGGGTGTTCACCCTTAAACTGGCCGTCTTACCAGACTAAAGAGACCAGTTTTCCCTGTTGAGATATTCATAAGGGTCTTTAATGTGGTGGTTTCTCCTTGCCTCCCACATCCTACGTCGTTGACCAATGGAAGGTCATCCGTCTTTAAGGGCAATTTCTCACCCCAAGGGCAAGAGGGTGCCCTAACCTCTACCTGTCTATGACAGGAAGAGGAGGGACAGCTTATACCGGCTGTCACTCGGTCTCCAGAGCCGCGTTAGCCACCCATAGGTGTTGCCCATCCCCCACCACATGGAAGTGCGGCTGGATATTTCCCTTCATCGAGGAATGAGACCACAAGGCATTATTCATCCTCTCCAGTACTTTGGAGGACAAAAATATGAACAGCATACATGAATTCGTAAACTGTCTGCACCAGCTCAAGACTATTCTTTAATTCTGTATTGCTTATTATACAACAGAAAACGTCACTTACAGCTTTATAAAACCCTGTCACTAACATTTGTAGATTATGATGTTTATGTAAAGAAATTTTAATTTCAATTCTTTGAATTATTTTGACACAAAAAGAAATTATTAGACACAATTTAGATTCATTACAAAACGTTTAAAAATAAATTTACAGTATGCGTAGTTACAAAATTTAATAAGACAGAAGTATAAAAATGTAATATAAAACACTATACGTTGTACTACTACACCTCATAATGACACCCGTCGATCATTCAGATAATTGCGATGTTTGAATACAGAAAAGCTACAATTCTAATTACAAGTAGACCCAGTAAATTAACTCTCTTAATATACAATTTAGATTTTTTTAGCATCTTGGATAAAGATATTGTTACCTTAATATTGTTACGTAATGCAGAACGTTACTACAGAGAAAGTCACTTTGCCTGCAACTGGGCCAGTACATGTCAAGGCTCCAACCTTTGATGAACCACACACTGGGCGACGTACATTAGGCAATTTGAAGCTACCACATGCGCAAATAATTGGACAGAGAAAGACAAGGCAGTTTCACTCGTTTTCGCTTTAAAAGGACCTGCCGCAGAGCTACTACAGAAAGTGCCGCCTGATTGTCAGAACATCTATGCCGAATTGATAAAAGCTCTAGAATTACGGTATGGTGATAAACATTTGCGAGGTGTGTATTGCATTCAGTCGAGAGCAAGGCGACACAATTCCGGGGAGAGTCTTCAAGAGTTTGAAGCAAGTATCGACAGACTAATTATCCTGAAGCGCCAGAAGATTTTCGAACGAGGTTTGCGATGCTATCCGAAATAATGAACTACTGCAAGTGTTACGAATGGCAAGACACCATAATAGTGCGGACGGTCTGATACATCCTTTGCAAGTCAGCGTCTGGTTGGACAAGTCATAAAGCACGCGCGCTAAATGATCGCGATGGCACAGAAGATGAGGAAAAAGAACAAGGAACAGAGACTCGACGAGCGGCGCCACAGAATAAAGTAAGAAAGCATGGAAGAGCGAAGTGTTATCGAGGTGGGTAACCTGGATATTTACAACGAAATTGTCAGGTTAGAGTTCAGCAGCAGAGAAACGAGCAGTAGTCGGTACAACGGGGCGTGTGCTGACTAACTGTAGGAACGAAGTCCTAGACGATACGCAATTTCTAAACTTCAGAAAATTAGTGGGAGCTTGGTAGTTACCGGATTCGTTCAAGAAATGCAATCTCGATTATAGTTGTCACAGGCACAACAGTTTCCATTGTGGGCCCCGATGTGCTGAAAAATCTCTAGCTAATCTGGTGCTCTTACAGCTTGCGAACAGCTCGGCCTGTAAAAGTGTTTGGAAAAGTAGTGATACATCTACACCTCGGGCGACTTGAGTTTGATCATCAAGTACTAGTTGCAGACATTGTGAATGAAGCAATTCTTGGTGTGGACTTTGTTTTATAGTACACTTCAAAAACAATGTCTCGAGACTCGAGAAACAAGAGGTAATGCTCTCCACAATGAAAACATCAGAAAAATCGATGGATGTGATAAATCAAGTGGCCGTAACTGTTCCCCCAAACTCCGAAAAGATCATCATGGTTAGAACAGAGGAAGATACTAGGGTGAACCAGTGCTCTATATTCGAACCCCAGGTAGTCAGCACACCGGGCATACTAACTGCCAGAACTTTAGTAAATCCAGACGAAACAGGAAATGTACCTATTAGAGTGGAAAATATTTTTGATCAAGGTGTCACTTTACAAAATTTCTAGGTAAATTTTCATCTGTGGCCTGGGTAGCTGGAATGACGGAACGAAGATTCTGTACTTCGGACACTTCCAAATTACCAGAGGAACTTCAAGAATTTTTGAACAGGTTATAACGGCTGTATACTATCTTTTATAACTTCTGTATACTATCGCCCTTATAACCTCGGGAGCCGGGTTAATTGACGTCGGTCAATTAAACAGGCTGCCATAATATTCACAGAATGTTATATATTTAATTAAAATACAACGTAACAAAACACTTAATTGGAACCTGTGAATTAAGGAATATTAGGTTCGTGTTGCCAAATTTATTCACGCATATTTACGTCCATGACATCTCTTTATTTACATAGGTGGTAATTAGCATAAAAGAAAATGAGTTACTGTCTTGTTATTAAAAATTAATTAGGCTTGTGATTTGTATAGTTAAAACATACATATTGTTATAGAACCCTCGGCTCTTACGTTGTCTCTTACGGTTGCGGGATTCTCGTTATTTCCGCCCCAACGTTGCCGGCGTCAATTTGTTATAGATCGGGTACGTACGGTTTAATCCCCACTGTTGGGTTTGTCAATTTGTTACCACACCTATGCCAATGTGTTTTGAATTATTTTAATTATGTAAATCTCGGAGATATTTGGAGTTGTGGGATGTATTGATGTAATTAATTAATATTAACTTAGCTCTCTAAAAAATATCAGTGTTAGTGTACCTGCAACTTAAATAATTAATGAGTTATTTTATAATTTCGTTCAACCCTATTATACCTTGAAGAGAATTATGTATAATTTTGTATTTTTACGCTCTCTCTTTGGTGTCAGATAATTCCGCTATAAGCGCTGTAGTATCGGCTCAACGAAACTTATAGGTTATTTCAATGTTTATGTTAACCAATTATTCTATACTTATTCAGTTACTTTTTTATTTCCCAGCTCATTAAACCATACTCCAAATAACAAGATTTTGCAAATATATAAAGGTTCTTTATTTGTTTATTTCTTTAACACTGAATAAGATATGTTCTAATTAACATATGCTTGGGCTATAGATTGCATGAATCGATTGTTGATTATTCCGATCCTTTATTTAAATTTAGTTATATAGTGTGTTTTAATTTGTAATTAATTTAATTCAGGGTGTGAAGGTTCTTGTAACTGTGGGGAAGATTAAAAATACATAGATAAGAATGCAAGATTTACAAATTTGAAGTGTTGTGTAGTTAGTATGATTAATATAATAATAATTTACCAGACTAGAACGAAGCAAATCGTGTAGGCGGTTGATTGATAAATTTACTGTTCTGGACAATTATGCCGTACGATTTTCTTTCTTCGGTTTAATAAAATGGAATTCTTGTCCTGTCCACTTCGGAATTACAGCTCTCTGGATTGGTTTACAGCCCGATTGATGCTTCTTCTGCAACGCCAGGATCCAAATACGTTCTTCTCTCGGTTGAAGCAATTAGTGTTGTTCCGTGTATTTGAAAGGTTATAACTTCTGGTGTAGTGAATATTATTAATTGTGATACTGTTAATTCTTTCTATTTGGTTTAATATATCATCAATTCCATTCGGATATGTGACAGTTCAAGTCCTCCCTTGTAGAATCCAGTTATTTATTCTCTATTGTGATTTCATTCTGTAGTATTATTTGGTTAAACTGTACTGGTGAGAATCATAAATATTGTCATTAGGATTTTGTGTTTTATAATAGTGTCTGACAATTTAGAATATTCCGATTAAATAGATAATTCCTGGGTTTTTTAATCTCATCACATTCAGTTCATCAAAGCAATTATTGTCAAATCAACAACTTCCTCTTTTTTGTCGTCCCTAGCAACACATGACTTCTTCCTTCCACATGTTTTGAATATAGTGTTTATTTCATATATTTTTTGTCTATTCCTTATCAATTTGTTATCCTATCGGAATGTAACTTTACCAATAGTTGGTTTATTATTTTCTACACATATTCTGCTGGTTTTTTTATATAAGCCGGTTTTTTTTCCTTTTTTATATTTAATCCACTTTCGATATTATATGTTATTAATCGATATCATGGTATTATGGTATTATCATAATTTGTATAAATTTTATTATATATCATTATTAATTTAATGTTTTTTTCTAGCTCTTCAAATCGTATTCATTAATTATTATTAATTGATGTACCTAACCTTTATGTTATGAGTGGTTATATAGTGGTTTTGGCTGTTAGGCCTTTTATTGTAAACGGATCTACCTGTGTTTATAACTGGTACACATCTATAGCCCCTTTTACATAAATTCATACATATAATCAAATCTTAACTATTAACACTTATATAAACAATTATTTTTTCCATATCTAATAACAATCTTATCTTGACATATGGATAACCTATAAGAAAATTCAAATCTATTAACGTTAATTAGCTGCTTCACACTTCATTCTACAACAGTCATTGAATAATACATCTTGTTTCATTACCTTTCATTAACTCAACACATATTTGGTATAACATCACATAAACTTTATCATAACATTTGTTGTCACAAAATAATACCTCTTAACTCAAAATTCTTATTTGCTATTAGTAAATTATTGTTTTATTTTTTGGCTGCTTTTCACTAAACATATATCATAAACTATTGTCTAACTTACAGGTTCGGTTATTCTTGTTAATATTACCTTGCATCCTCATTTACCTTTATCTATGATTATAAATGTAATTATTAGATCTTTGTTCTATCATGGGGTTAGATATTGATTTGTTCATTATTCTGTGAACCTTGTTTTTATGTAACATGAATGCTAGCATTTCTGTTGCGTTACAATATATATACTTAACCTACTTTTCGTTTACTCTATTTCGTTCAACTGATTAGTTAACTATAAAAAAAATAATAACTGCATAATGTATTCATTAATCAACTTGGTTAATTATTTATAAAACTTTGGTAATTCATACCCTCGGATCTGAGATATATCCTTTCTTTATATTGTAATAAAAATTTTACTAATGATTGTAATGTATTATGTTTAATTGGTGTGTTTATATTGGTGTGGCTCTCGACGTCTCACTGGTCTGAAACACTTCCTTAAGTTTCCCAGCTGGTCGAGTCTCAATGGCAGCAAGACCGGTCGAGTAGCGTAATGTTGATGAAGAAATATATGTTCAGCTTCACCGAAAGTTTCAAAACAAAAATTATTGTTTTGAAGAAAATTAAAAAAAAAAATTGCTTATTAAAAAAAATAATTAAAAAAAAAATATATTTTCTTTTTATTAATTAATTAATTATAATCAATTAATTAATATAGGGCTGTGAAGTTTTAAAAAGTGTAATGCTCTTCTGAAAAATTTTATTAAACTTTTGGTATATTTTAAATAAACTATCACCACTCATAAGATTGTCTTCAAACCAATCGATACTTGTTTACCTTTTTATTTTTTAGGTTATCTTCACTTATAGGTGGTGAAGTCCTGGTAGATTATTAATTAGAATTATATTAGTGAATACTATTAATATTTACGAAATAAAGAACTATTTAGTGTTGAAGAATATTAATGTTTTATTAATTAATAGCAATATTGACTCTTATCGACTATAATATCTATTCTCAGGATATCGAAAAAAATTACAAAGTATATTATATAAAATTCATATAGGGTTCTTTAAACAGCCAATTATTATCAAAGTCAGAGAAATCGGGCTAATATTTAAAAAGTATAACGTTACAACAAATTAATAATTATTACTAAATACAGACATTGAAAAATAATTTGAAAATAATATAATTGTTTTCACCAACAGCTGTTATGTGCACGGAGAGGCATTGGAATTGTCAAAGAAAGATGGCTGCCGTCAAGTTGATCAAAATGTCGCTCGTTCCTGCTGCGTTCCAAATAATGTATTTTCTGGCAGTATTCCTGTTCTGGTGTCTGCAAATCTCTTGTTAAATGTTGTTTAGTGCCTGGTGTAATGTTTCTGGGTTGTATTTAGTGTATCCGTGTAATTATAAGTCAAAACACTTTTCCCGATACCGACACTAATACTTGGTTAATGTTTTATACAGTTTTCTGGTGTTTTGTGGTGTTTTTTCGGAGTAGAAATGTATTGTTCAGTGTTATGTAGTGTTTCTTGATTGTTTCTGTTATAATGTGAGAGTTCTAGATGTATTTTATAAGACACTCGCGATTTCCCAAAAACGTACTTTTCACCGCTCAACTTTACCGTTGTAAGATAGGTTAGATCGTCACAAAACTCTCGTCATGTTAACCGTTCGAATACCAATAATCAACTAACTGTTTCCTTCAGTTTCAATTAAACTCTTAGCCCATATAATATTATCCTTAACATTGTTCAAATATATTTTCACATCCTGTGCACACTTTAATATTTCACTATATAAATGCCTAAACTTGGGTTATTTATCAATTTTATTCACTAGATGTTATTTAAATTAATCTTTCAGTTCATTCGGCTTATTTTCAAATTAAATAATGCCGTTTTATAGTGTTTTCTGTCCAAAATTAGTAATTTTACTTTCAGTTTGGTACACTCTGAAAAGTCAAAACATACTTCCTGTCATTATGTAAATTCAGCCATTTTATCAGTTATATTTAATATTAATAATCCTATATTGTATTAAAAGGTTTATATTCCCTTATTTTCTTGTAATTAATTGAATTAGTTGTATTCTGAAACATTATTCTGGAATATATGACTCCCATGTCCAAATTTCTGAGTTTAGTCATTTTCATTTTTATTTATAATTCTGAATATAATTTATTAAAATCTCTCTAAATGGTATGTGCAATTATATGGCTTGATCTCAAGTTTATTTTGTCTAAATCCCTTTTGTTTATTTGCATTTAAATGAGCAATTTCTCTGTTTTGATGAAGTTTGGTTTCCATTCTTTTGGCCTAGGTTTTTTAACAATTTTTCCTTACAAAAACTTTACAAACAATATATGATGTGTGATACCCTCTCTGACTTTTACATATAGTATTATAAATTAAACATGTTTTCAAATTACACAATAACAATTAGTATTGGTTACAATACAGATAACAGTCAAACAAATAAAGAATATCTTTAAATAAATGGTTGTCTTCAAGTCAGACATTTTACAACAAAATCCTTATTTCTAACATGGAAATATGGTTCACAGAAAAAGGTTTTTTACTAACTAACATCTTAATTACTTCCTACTATTTACAAGTAGTAATTATTTTTATAGTTCTGATGTTAGTTGTATCAGACCCAAACAAATGGCCTTATATCTAATAAATTTTTAAACATCCTTATACTATATTCATAAAAACCTTACATCTATATTCTTGTTTCTAACTATTATTATAAGTAGGATTCTACAGTTTTTATACCGTCTTTTACACATTGTCTTTGGGAAATTGTACCCTGTCATTAATAAATAAATAGTATAAATTGTTCGAAAAGTATTATGAAATCTGTTTTCCTTTTTGCATATAAAACAAAATGTTATTTTAAACAGATTTATGTCTTATAAACAACATATTGTCACAGTACACATTTCAAGTCATTGAAAATTGCATATTTCATTGCATTCAATGTTTGTGATTGCCAAGAATGAAACACAAGGTTCATTTTTTACAATACACAAAACTATCACTGGTTCACTTTGCACTTTTATATTATGTTATTGCTAAATGGTCGTATAGTCTTATTAACATAATAAATTGGTTAGCGTTTTTCAATGGAGATTTGTTCCATGGGTACTATATTATTGTTTCATCTTAGTTCACAGGCCACTTTTACTTTATATACTTCTCTCTCTTACATTTATATACATGTGGTTTTCATTTCGTTATACTTTTATTTTTAAATATTTATTTTGGGGATATAGGGATTTGGGTGTCTTTTATAAGAGCATGACATCTTCTTCAGGATGCTGCCTTCTTCTTCTTTCATCAGTCTTCTTTTCTCCTGCCTTCTGGGGCTGGTATCTTCTCCATCTTCTTCTTGATGCCATCAGGTTTCTTGGGTTCTTCTCCATCTTCTTCTTTATTTTAGAAATACACAACCTGTATTGGTTGATCTTGGCTTATTTTAGGGTTTCTATTCTATTTATTCTCCCTCGTTGTGGGTTTGGTCATATTCTGTACTGCTTGGTTACTTACTTTCTTACCTTCCTGGGTTATAACTTGAAAACCTTTGGTTATGAGACTGGTTTTGTATGACTCATCACTAGTAACTCATTTTATTTGAACTTGTATTTTCTTTATAATAATGATTTCTTTCCACAATTGCTATGAATTAATCTTTTTATATTAAACTTAATGCTTTCTTCCAAATTTAAATATTATAACTTCATTATTCTAATGATCAATTGCCATTCAATATTATGCATACATCTGTCACGTTACAGATTGCTTCCCTCCAGAAGTAATTATTTCAGACATGTTTATGGATGAAATAATTTCTTATGATAATTTCATCATTTCTTATAATTCATTTTCTTCTCCATTTTTATATCGACTTTTTTATATTAGAGTTTAATTAATTTTATATATATAGTTACTTGTTTTACTACTGATCCTTCTCGGATAGTTAGTGTCTTCTGAGATATATTATTATTGTAATACATTTTCTTCCTTTATCAACTTCGTGTTGCATCCTTGGGATATTAATTCCCTAACATTCCCTATCACGTGGGCTGGGGCAGATCAGAGGGGCACTGTACGCTACTTCTCTGCTGGCCATACACCACTTCTATAAATTGAGTACAGAGGCATATCCATCCCTGCTCAAAAAAAAACATAATGCTGCTGGAATTATCTTCAGTCAGTCATCGAATAAATAAATACAAAGTAGTCTCATTTTCGACTAATAAAAATATCTTTGGATTCTCCACTTCGTAGTCTCTCAGATTATCTCACATTTTCTATCTTAATAAATCTTCATAATTATTATTATACTCATTACATATATATTTTTTCAAAACTCTTAACTTGTCTGATATATTTATTTTTATTATGGTTGAAAACCTTTCTTTTAATAATTCTGGTTACTGTTTACAGTGTAACTCTCTTTCTTCTTCATCTGAATTCTCTTTATACTTTCTTCTGGTTACTCATAGTATTAGCATGGTCTTTATAAATAGTCTTTCGTATTCATTATTTGAATGGTCTTAATATATTATATTTAATTTTTTAACATTGTATCTTTACATTAGATATACAGGTTGTTATATTGATCATTTTATTTAAACATTTTGGTTCTTTCCTTTCTCTTAGAAAGTTATTAATCCGCCTTCGCATTCATTAGCATTAATTCATTTATATTATATTTCATGTGGTATTTCTTCTCTTTGCATTTCATATAGGTCTTATTATTATCATTTGTTCAAAATCATCTTCTCCATCTGTTTGGTATGAGTTGTTCTTCTTTGCTCTTAATTAACTGTTTTTATTATCGTTTCATAGGTAATTAGCCTCTTTGCTTCCATATTTTTTCTTCTTAATTCAATTATAATTGACACTTAATTATTTTTTGGAACTTGGTTAGTTTTAATGTAAAATTCAAACTATTCTTTTTATTTAATTGAAAAATATTTCTCATAACTCCTTGTAATATGTTGATCTTATCTTGTTTCAAAGTTCTGACGTTCTATCAACATTCAAATTCTGTTTAATTCATTTATTCCCAGAATTGTTTCATTCAGAATTGTTTATAGTAATGTGATTTTACTATTATTTCTTAATGTTTTGGTATTTCTCTAAATTCAAATTCTTCTTAATTATTTACCATAAAGTTTTCTCATAAACTTAGTTATAGTAAGTTGGTCTTACTTCATTTTTAAATTTTTTGTATTTTAAATTCAAAATTCCTTTCTTCTTAATTCTTCCAAAATGTTTTTCTCATAATTCAGTGGTAGTAAGCTGTGCTTGCTTAATTTTAAAATTTTTTTTTAAATTAAGTTCAAAATTCTCTCTCTTTCTCTTTCTTCCATAAAGTTTTGTTCTAAATTATCAGGTTGTAGTAAGATGTACTTACTCAATTTTAAATTTTTATAATTATATTCCAATTCAAAAGTCTTTCTTTTTCTTTCTTCCATAAAGTTCGTTCCAAAATTATTAGGTTGTAAGTTGTTCTTACATATTTTAGAATTTTTTAAAACATTAAATTAAAAAATTCTTCTTCTTATAATTCTCCCGAATGTTCTTCTCAAAATATTAGGTTGTAAGATGTACTTACATTATTTTAGAATTTTTAAAATTAAATTAAATTAAATTAAAAATTCTAAACTCACAACTCATTCTTCATAATATTTCTTCATAGAAGCTTGATTGTACACTCCTTTGATTTTTCCTGAAACGATTTCCTTCAACTCATATGTATTGTTATGCTTATCCTTTACCACAACATATGGGCCATATATTGTACTCTACACTGGACCATATTATATATACTTTTGTAAGTTGATCTTCTCTTTTTCTTTCCTTATAAATGCCTTCTCTTCTAAATGTCGCTCTTTGATGGTTAGCTCCTCTTACTCCTTCAAATGTTAGGTTTTTCCACATTTATTCTGGATTCTCTCCAACTCATTGGAGTTTATTATTGAAATATTAGCTCCTGTGCCTATCATTATTTTAGCGGGAACTCCTTCCACCTCCGTTGTTATATAAATTATCTCATTATTACTGTTGCTGAGACTCTTCTCGTTCTCTTCCAAAAGTTCAGTTCGTATGTCTTTCAGATAATGGTTACTTATAATAGTGATGTTTTTATGCTGGTTTTCTTGTCGCAATTCATCCTTTTCTAACCCAGGAAGTATAAGCAGTAACGGGTCATCGTTGTTGATTACTGCCTCCTCTCGTTTAAAGTATTTTGGTCAGTGTTTATGTTATTATTGACCGAGGCATCGTTCGGGAAACTCTGGTTTGTTTCCTGACGTTCTGTACCCTGGTTGATGTTTAACGCCCTGTTCTGTTGTCTGCCAAGATCTTCCAGGCTGGTACTTCGTCTTTCCTGTTCGTATCTTGGGCCGTCTCGTTCCGCACTCCTCCATCTTCGGTCGGCGCCGTGGAAACTGCTCCTCCTCGGTTGATAATATCTCCTGGGTCCGCGATCTTCTGCTCTTATAAAATTTACCCTAGGGCGCGACACTCGGTTATTATTACTGCTATTGTTGTTATTACTAAAATTATTATTATAGTAATTTCGGTTAGGTGGGTAAGGTCTGTCACCATTATTGTTGGGATATGGATTTCTCTGACTGTATGGGACATTATTATGTTGGTAAAAATTGTTTCTATTATTTGGGTAAGGGTTATTATTCCTCACTCCGTTAAAATTACCGTTAAACTGGTTATTACGCGGCGGGTTGTTAGGGCCGTCGTAATTATTGGGCTGGTTCCGGTTACTTGTATGGTTATTGCCGTTATTGGGGTAGGTAGTCGGCCTTGCTTCTGGTCTCTCATTTCTCTTCCTGCTCTGCCGATAATACTCCTCGTTCTCGTATCCCTCTAGTAACTCGGTCATTCCCTGGATCGTCTTGATCTGACTACCTCTCCGGGCCCTGATAATGTCCTCATCATAGTGATACGATATCTTGTTCACTAAACATTCTTCTGGGATTGCTGGCTCAAGGTGTTTTGCCATACACACCTTCCCCAAGAAATATGCCGTCATACTGCTGCCTAATTGTGACCTGTATCTTCCATTACAAATATTGTCAAGGATCAAGTTCTGGGTGGTCTCAGACCAGTATTTTGTCTTAAACATTTTCCGGAACTGTTGGTAGTCGGAAATTTCACTCCGGTTGGCCATCCACCAATTATCAGTTATGTCTCGGAAAGACTCGTCTAATATCTCCCTGCTATGGCTCCATTGGGTAATTTTATGCTTGGTCAAATATTCTTCTACCCTAGCCAGGAACTCCATCGGCTTGCGTTTGTATTGCCGGAAGTTGAGCCACTCTCGGCTTTCGTTGACGGGCAATCCAGTGAAATGAGTCGGTCTGTTTCTTATCGCTTCCATCTCCTCTCGGCTTTGTCGCACCTGACCGGTGATACTGGCCACGGTCTCTTGTATATCGTTACATCGTTCTGTGACTTGGTCGCGTACTTTTCCGAATTCTTCTTGATTTTCCTTCCTCTGTTCTTCTACCTTCCTACGACTATGTTCTTCAATATTTGTGAACTTGATGTTCACCACTTCTTTAAACTCATGCACCTCCTTTTCGGTCTGGTTGCACTTTCCATCAATCTCTCGAATCTGTCGATTGACCATTATATTTTCTTCTTCCATCTTCTTATTCATCGCTTTTTTGTTAACAGTGATTTCTTTATTCAGTTCTTCTCGCAACAATTCCATCCTTTCGTCCAGTTTGTCCAAATTCTCCTGATTTACCTCCCTTAACTCTTCTCTTAGAATTTGATTGTCCTCTCTCAATTCTTCCAATTTCTCCCCCCCCCCATCTTCTCTTCCAACTTCCTGTTGTCTTCCTTCAATTCTTCCTTCAACTGTCGGTTGTTCTTCTCTATCTTCTTCCTGGTTTCATCGATTTTCTGATTGGTGTTCTCAATTTTATTAATCAACTCTTCTTTAGTTGATTTGAATTCTTCCTTGAACGATTGGTTGTCTTCCTTCAATTCTTCTAACTTCTTCCCCATCTCTTCTCCCATCTTCTTGCTGTTTTCTTCCATCTTCTTGCTGTTTTCTTCCATCTTCTCTTCCATCTTCTTGCTGTTTTCTTCCATCTTCTTATTTGTTGTTTCAATTTTATTTCCTAAATCTTCTTTCAAACACTGGTTATCATTTCCTATTTTCTTACTCAAGTCTTCCTTCCATTCTTCCAACTTTTTATTTAATGTTAGATTGTCTTCCTTCCTTTCCTTACGACTTTCTTCTTTTGTTGTTTGGTTGTCCTTCTTCCTATTCTCCTCCATTTGTTCCATCATTGCTCTGATCATCTCTTGTATACCCCCATCCTCCGTTCGTGTCGGCTTTTTCAATGGTTCCTTCTGGACATTGACTTCCCCTGTCTGTGTGGGTATCTCCGGTTGTTCAGTTTGTTTGGACAACACCGGTGGTAATACCTCTTCCGCCTCTACTGGCGTCGCCTCTTTATTGTCCATATCGACTTCTATTTCTTTCTCGGCCTCCGCCGCCCGTTTCTTAGATGTTGCACGTCGTTGCATTTTCCCTTGAAATTCTCTGGCTTTGTAGCTGTTGCCTAGCTCCAACTAGTGATTGGGCAGAATTTATTGGCCTTCCAATCGCTAATTAAAGCCCCTAAAGTTGTGCGCCAATTTGTAATAAAAATTTTACTAATGATTGTAATGTATTATGTTTAATTGGTGTGTTTATATTGGTGTGGCTCTCGACGTCTCACTGGTCTGAAACACTTCCTTAAGTTTCCCAGCTGGTCGAGTCTCAATGGCAGCAAGACCGGTCGAGTAGCGTAATGTTGATGAAGAAATATATGTTCAGCTTCACCGAAAGTTTCAAAACAAAAATTATTGTTTTGAAGAAAATTTTTAAAAAAAATTGCTATTAAAAAAAAATAATTAAAAAAAATATATTTTCTTTTTATTAATTAATTAATTATAATCAATTAATTAATATAGGGCTGTGAAGTTTTAAAAAGTGTAATGCTCTTCTGAAAAATTTTATTAAAGTTTTGGTACATTTTAAATAAACTATCACCACTCATAAGATTGTCTTCAAACCAATCGATACTTGTTTACCTTTTTATTTTTTAGGTTATCTTCACTTATAGGTGGTGAAGTCCTGGTAGATTATTAATTAGAATTATATTAGTGAATACTAGTAATATTTACGAAATAAAGAACTATTTAGTGTTGAAGAATATTAATGTTTTATTAATTAATAGCAATATTGACTCTTATCGACTATAATATCGATTCTCAGGATATCGAAAAAAATTACAAAGTATATTATATAAAATTCATATAGGGTTCTTTAAACAGCCAATTATTATCAAAGTCAGAGAAATCGGGCTAATATTTAAAAAGTATAACGTTACAACAAATTAATAATTATTACTAAATACAGACATTGAAAAATAATTTGAAAATAATATAATTGTTTTCACCAACAGCTGTTATGTGCACGGAGAGGCATTGGAATTGTCAAAGAAAGATGGCTGCCGTCAAGTTGATCAAAATGTCGCTCGTTCCTGCTGCGTTCCAAATAATGTATTTTCTGGCAGTATTCCTGTTCTGGTGTCTGCAAATCTCTTGTTAAATGTTGTTTAGTGCCTGGTGTAATGTTTCTGGGTTGTATTTAGTGTATCCGTGTAATTATAAGTCAAAACACTTTTCCCGATACCGACACTAATACTTGGTTAATGTGTTATACAGTTTTCTGGTGTTTTGTGGTGTTTTTTCGGAGTAGAAATGTATTGTTCAGTGTTATGTAGTGTTTCTTGATTGTTTCTGTTATAATGTGAGAGTTCTAGATGTATTTTATAAGTCACTCGCGATTTCCCAAAAACGTACTTTTCACCGCTCAACTTTACCGTTGTAAGATAGGTTAGATCGTCACAAAACTCTCGTCATGTTAACCGTTCGAATACCAATAATCAACTAACTGTTTCCTTCAGTTTCAATTAAACTCTTAGCCCATATAATATTATCCTTAACATTGTTCAAATATATTTTCACATCCTGTGCACACTTTAATATTTCACTATATAAATGCCTAAACTTGGGTTATTTATCAATAATTTTATTCACTAGATGTTATTTAAATTAATCTTTCAGTTCATTCGGCTTATTTTCAAATTAAATAATGCCGTTTTATAGTGTTTTCTGTCCAAAATTAGTAATTTTACTTTCAGTTTGGTACACTCTGAAAAGTCAAAACATACTTCCTGTCATTATGTAAATTCAGCCATTTTATCAGTTATATTTAATATTAATAATCCTATATTGTATTAAAAGGTTTATATTCCCTTATTTTCTTGTAATTAATTGAATTAGTTGTATTCTGAAACATTATTCTGGAATATATGACTCCCATGTCCAAATTTCTGAGTTTAGTCATTTTCATTTTTATTTATAATTCTGAATATAATTTATTAAAATCTCTCTAAATGGTATGTGCAATTATATGGCTTGATCTCAAGTTTATTTTGTCTAAATCCCTTTTGTTTATTTGCATTTAAATGAGCAATTTCTCTGTTTTGATGAAGTTTGGTTTCCATTCTTTTGGCCTAGGTTTTTTAACAATTTTTCCTTACAAAAACTTTACAAACAATATATGATGTGTGATACCCTCTCTGACTTTTACATATAGTATTATAAATTAAACATGTTTTCAAATTACACAATAACAATTAGTATTGGTTACAATACAGATAACAGTCAAACAAATAAAGAATATCTTTAAATAAATGGTTGTCTTCAAGTCAGACATTTTACAACAAAATCCTTATTTCTAACATGGAAATATGGTTCACAGAAAAAGGTTTTTTACTAACTAACATCTTAATTACTTCCTACTATTTACAAGTAGTAATTATTTTTATAGTTCTGATGTTAGTTGTATCAGACCCAAACAAATGGCCTTATATCTAATAAATTTTTAAACATCCTTATACTATATTCATAAAAACCTTACATCTATATTCTTGTTTCTAACTATTATTATAAGTAGGATTCTACAGTTTTTATACCGTCTTTTACACATTGTCTTTGGGAAATTGTACCCTGTCATTAATAAATAAATAGTATAAATTGTTCGAAAAGTATTATGAAATCTGTTTTCCTTTTTGCATATAAAACAAAATGTTATTTTAAACAGATTTATGTCTTATAAACAACATATTGTCACAGTACACATTTCAAGTCATTGAAAATTGCATATTTCATTGCATTCAATGTTTGTGATTGCCAAGAATGAAACACAAGGTTCATTTTTTACAATACACAAAACTATCACTGGTTCACTTTGCACTTTTATATTATGTTATTGCTAAATGGTCGTATAGTCTTATTAACATAATAAATTGGTTAGCGTTTTTCAATGGAGATTTGTTCCATGGGTACTATATTATTGTTTCATCTTAGTTCACAGGCCACTTTTACTTTATATACTTCTCTCTCTTACATTTATATACATGTGGTTTTCATTTCGTTATACTTTTATTTTTAAATATTTATTTTGGGGATATAGGGATTTGGGTGTCTTTTATAAGAGCATGACATCTTCTTCAGGATGCTGCCTTCTTCTTCTTTCATCAGTCTTCTTTTCTCCTGCCTTCTGGGGCTGGTATCTTCTCCATCTTCTTCTTGATGCCATCAGGTTTCTTGGGTTCTTCTCCATCTTCTTCTTTATTTTAGAAATACACAACCTGTATTGGTTGATCTTGGCTTATTTTAGGGTTTCTATTCTATTTATTCTCCCTCGTTGTGGGTTTGGTCATATTCTGTACTGCTTGGTTACTTACTTTCTTACCTTCCTGGGTTATAACTTGAAAACCTTTGGTTATGAGACTGGTTTTGTATGACTCATCACTAGTAACTCATTTTATTTGAACTTGTATTTTCTTTATAATAATGATTTCTTTCCACAATTGCTATGAATTAATCTTTTTATATTAAACTTAATGCTTTCTTCCAAATTTAAATATTATAACTTCATTATTCTAATGATCAATTGCCATTCAATATTATGCATACATCTGTCACGTTACAGATTGCTTCCCTCCAGAAGTAATTATTTCAGACATGTTTATGGATGAAATAATTTCTTATGATAATTTCATCATTTCTTATAATTCATTTTCTTCTCCATTTTTATATCGACTTTTTTATATTAGAGTTTAATTAATTTTATATATATAGTTACTTGTTTTACTACTGATCCTTCTCGGATAGTTAGTGTCTTCTGAGATATATTATTATTGTAATACATTTTCTTCCTTTATCAACTTCGTGTTGCATCCTTGGGATATTAATTCCCTAACATTCCCTATCACGTGGGCTGGGGCAGATCAGAGGGGCACTGTACGCTACTTCTCTGCTGGCCATACACCACTTCTATAAATTGAGTACAGAGGCATATCCATCCCTGCTCAAAAAAAAACATAATGCTGCTGGAATTATCTTCAGTCAGTCATCGAATAAATAAATACAAAGTAGTCTCATTTTCGACTAATAAAAATATCTTTGGATTCTCCACTTCGTAGTCTCTCAGATTATCTCACATTTTCTATCTTAATAAATCTTCATAATTATTATTATACTCATTACATATATATTTTTTCAAAACTCTTAACTTGTCTGATATATTTATTTTTATTATGGTTGAAAACCTTTCTTTTAATAATTCTGGTTACTGTTTACAGTGTAACTCTCTTTCTTCTTCATCTGAATTCTCTTTATACTTTCTTCTGGTTACTCATAGTATTAGCATGGTCTTTATAAATAGTCTTTCGTATTCATTATTTGAATGGTCTTAATATATTATATTTAATTTTTTAACATTGTATCTTTACATTAGATATACAGGTTGTTATATTGATCATTTTATTTAAACATTTTGGTTCTTTCCTTTCTCTTAGAAAGTTATTAATCCGCCTTCGCATTCATTAGCATTAATTCATTTATATTATATTTCATGTGGTATTTCTTCTCTTTGCATTTCATATAGGTCTTATTATTATCATTTGTTCAAAATCATCTTCTCCATCTGTTTGGTATGAGTTGTTCTTCTTTGCTCTTAATTAACTGTTTTTATTATCGTTTCATAGGTAATTAGCCTCTTTGCTTCCATATTTTTTCTTCTTAATTCAATTATAATTGACACTTAATTATTTTTTGGAACTTGGTTAGTTTTAATGTAAAATTCAAACTATTCTTTTTATTTAATTGAAAAATATTTCTCATAACTCCTTGTAATATGTTGATCTTATCTTGTTTCAAAGTTCTGACGTTCTATCAACATTCAAATTCTGTTTAATTCATTTATTCCCAGAATTGTTTCATTCAGAATTGTTTATAGTAATGTGATTTTACTATTATTTCTTAATGTTTTGGTATTTCTCTAAATTCAAATTCTTCTTAATTATTTACCATAAAGTTTTCTCATAAACTTAGTTATAGTAAGTTGGTCTTACTTCATTTTTAAATTTTTTGTATTTTAAATTCAAAATTCCTTTCTTCTTAATTCTTCCAAAATGTTTTTCTCATAATTCAGTGGTAGTAAGCTGTGCTTGCTTAATTTTAAAATTTTTTTTTAAATTAAGTTCAAAATTCTCTCTCTTTCTCTTTCTTCCATAAAGTTTTGTTCTAAATTATCAGGTTGTAGTAAGATGTACTTACTCAATTTTAAATTTTTATAATTATATTCCAATTCAAAAGTCTTTCTTTTTCTTTCTTCCATAAAGTTCGTTCCAAAATTATTAGGTTGTAAGTTGTTCTTACATATTTTAGAATTTTTTAAAACATTAAATTAAAAAATTCTTCTTCTTATAATTCTCCCGAATGTTCTTCTCAAAATATTAGGTTGTAAGATGTACTTACATTATTTTAGAATTTTTAAAATTAAATTAAATTAAATTAAAAATTCTAAACTCACAACTCATTCTTCATAATATTTCTTCATAGAAGCTTGATTGTACACTCCTTTGATTTTTCCTGAAACGATTTCCTTCAACTCATATGTATTGTTATGCTTATCCTTTACCACAACATATGGGCCATATATTGTACTCTACACTGGACCATATTATATATACTTTTGTAAGTTGATCTTCTCTTTTTCTTTCCTTATAAATGCCTTCTCTTCTAAATGTCGCTCTTTGATGGTTAGCTCCTCTTACTCCTTCAAATGTTAGGTTTTTCCACATTTATTCTGGATTCTCTCCAACTCATTGGAGTTTATTATTGAAATATTAGCTCCTGTGCCTATCATTATTTTAGCGGGAACTCCTTCCACCTCCGTTGTTATATAAATTATCTCATTATTACTGTTGCTGAGACTCTTCTCGTTCTCTTCCAAAAGTTCAGTTCGTATGTCTTTCAGATAATGGTTACTTATAATAGTG
Source organism: Magicicada septendecula (assembly GCA_034769895.1). Taxonomy (NCBI): domain Eukaryota; kingdom Metazoa; phylum Arthropoda; class Insecta; order Hemiptera; family Cicadidae; genus Magicicada; species Magicicada septendecula. The sequence continues at coordinate 381,108,886 of CM068369.1, forward strand.
ATGTTTTTATGCTGGTTTTCTTGTCGCAATTCATCCTTTTCTAACCCAGGAAGTATAAGCAGTAACGGGTCATCGTTGTTGATTACTGCCTCCTCTCGTTTAAAGTATTTTGGTCAGTGTTTATGTTATTATTGACCGAGGCATCGTTCGGGAAACTCTGGTTTGTTTCCTGACGTTCTGTACCCTGGTTGATGTTTAACGCCCTGTTCTGTTGTCTGCCAAGATCTTCCAGGCTGGTACTTCGTCTTTCCTGTTCGTATCTTGGGCCGTCTCGTTCCGCACTCCTCCATCTTCGGTCGGCGCCGTGGAAACTGCTCCTCCTCGGTTGATAATATCTCCTGGGTCCGCGATCTTCTGCTCTTATAAAATTTACCCTAGGGCGCGACACTCGGTTATTATTACTGCTATTGTTGTTATTACTAAAATTATTATTATAGTAATTTCGGTTAGGTGGGTAAGGTCTGTCACCATTATTGTTGGGATATGGATTTCTCTGACTGTATGGGACATTATTATGTTGGTAAAAATTGTTTCTATTATTTGGGTAAGGGTTATTATTCCTCACTCCGTTAAAATTACCGTTAAACTGGTTATTACGCGGCGGGTTGTTAGGGCCGTCGTAATTATTGGGCTGGTTCCGGTTACTTGTATGGTTATTGCCGTTATTGGGGTAGGTAGTCGGCCTTGCTTCTGGTCTCTCATTTCTCTTCCTGCTCTGCCGATAATACTCCTCGTTCTCGTATCCCTCTAGTAACTCGGTCATTCCCTGGATCGTCTTGATCTGACTACCTCTCCGGGCCCTGATAATGTCCTCATCATAGTGATACGATATCTTGTTCACTAAACATTCTTCTGGGATTGCTGGCTCAAGGTGTTTTGCCATACACACCTTCCCCAAGAAATATGCCGTCATACTGCTGCCTAATTGTGACCTGTATCTTCCATTACAAATATTGTCAAGGATCAAGTTCTGGGTGGTCTCAGACCAGTATTTTGTCTTAAACATTTTCCGGAACTGTTGGTAGTCGGAAATTTCACTCCGGTTGGCCATCCACCAATTATCAGTTATGTCTCGGAAAGACTCGTCTAATATCTCCCTGCTATGGCTCCATTGGGTAATTTTATGCTTGGTCAAATATTCTTCTACCCTAGCCAGGAACTCCATCGGCTTGCGTTTGTATTGCCGGAAGTTGAGCCACTCTCGGCTTTCGTTGACGGGCAATCCAGTGAAATGAGTCGGTCTGTTTCTTATCGCTTCCATCTCCTCTCGGCTTTGTCGCACCTGACCGGTGATACTGGCCACGGTCTCTTGTATATCGTTACATCGTTCTGTGACTTGGTCGCGTACTTTTCCGAATTCTTCTTGATTTTCCTTCCTCTGTTCTTCTACCTTCCTACGACTATGTTCTTCAATATTTGTGAACTTGATGTTCACCACTTCTTTAAACTCATGCACCTCCTTTTCGGTCTGGTTGCACTTTCCATCAATCTCTCGAATCTGTCGATTGACCATTATATTTTCTTCTTCCATCTTCTTATTCATCGCTTTTTTGTTAACAGTGATTTCTTTATTCAGTTCTTCTCGCAACAATTCCATCCTTTCGTCCAGTTTGTCCAAATTCTCCTGATTTACCTCCCTTAACTCTTCTCTTAGAATTTGATTGTCCTCTCTCAATTCTTCCAATTTCTCCCCCCCCCATCTTCTCTTCCAACTTCCTGTTGTCTTCCTTCAATTCTTCCTTCAACTGTCGGTTGTTCTTCTCTATCTTCTTCCTGGTTTCATCGATTTTCTGATTGGTGTTCTCAATTTTATTAATCAACTCTTCTTTAGTTGATTTGAATTCTTCCTTGAACGATTGGTTGTCTTCCTTCAATTCTTCTAACTTCTTCCCCATCTCTTCTCCCATCTTCTTGCTGTTTTCTTCCATCTTCTTGCTGTTTTCTTCCATCTTCTCTTCCATCTTCTTGCTGTTTTCTTCCATCTTCTTATTTGTTGTTTCAATTTTATTTCCTAAATCTTCTTTCAAACACTGGTTATCATTTCCTATTTTCTTACTCAAGTCTTCCTTCCATTCTTCCAACTTTTTATTTAATGTTAGATTGTCTTCCTTCCTTTCCTTACGACTTTCTTCTTTTGTTGTTTGGTTGTCCTTCTTCCTATTCTCCTCCATTTGTTCCATCATTGCTCTGATCATCTCTTGTATACCCCCATCCTCCGTTCGTGTCGGCTTTTTCAATGGTTCCTTCTGGACATTGACTTCCCCTGTCTGTGTGGGTATCTCCGGTTGTTCAGTTTGTTTGGACAACACCGGTGGTAATACCTCTTCCGCCTCTACTGGCGTCGCCTCTTTATTGTCCATATCGACTTCTATTTCTTTCTCGGCCTCCGCCGCCCGTTTCTTAGATGTTGCACGTCGTTGCATTTTCCCTTGAAATTCTCTGGCTTTGTAGCTGTTGCCTAGCTCCAACTAGTGATTGGGCAGAATTTATTGGCCTTCCAATCGCTAATTAAAGCCCCTAAAGTTGTGCGCCAATTTGTAATAAAAATTTTACTAATGATTGTAATGTATTATGTTTAATTGGTGTGTTTATATTGGTGTGGCTCTCGACGTCTCACTGGTCTGAAACACTTCCTTAAGTTTCCCAGCTGGTCGAGTCTCAATGGCAGCAAGACCGGTCGAGTAGCGTAATGTTGATGAAGAAATATATGTTCAGCTTCACCGAAAGTTTCAAAACAAAAATTATTGTTTTGAAGAAAATTTTTAAAAAAAATTGCTTATTAAAAAAAATAATTAAAAAAAATATATTTTCTTTTTATTAATTAATTAATTATAATCAATTAATTAATATAGGGCTGTGAAGTTTTAAAAAGTGTAATGCTCTTCTGAAAAATTTTATTAAAGTTTTGGTACATTTTAAATAAACTATCACCACTCATAAGATTGTCTTCAAACCAATCGATACTTGTTTACCTTTTTATTTTTTAGGTTATCTTCACTTATAGGTGGTGAAGTCCTGGTAGATTATTAATTAGAATTATATTAGTGAATACTAGTAATATTTACGAAATAAAGAACTATTTAGTGTTGAAGAATATTAATGTTTTATTAATTAATAGCAATATTGACTCTTATCGACTATAATATCGATTCTCAGGATATCGAAAAAAATTACAAAGTATATTATATAAAATTCATATAGGGTTCTTTAAACAGCCAATTATTATCAAAGTCAGAGAAATCGGGCTAATATTTAAAAAGTATAACGTTACAACAAATTAATAATTATTACTAAATACAGACATTGAAAAATAATTTGAAAATAATATAATTGTTTTCACCAACAGCTGTTATGTGCACGGAGAGGCATTGGAATTGTCAAAGAAAGATGGCTGCCGTCAAGTTGATCAAAATGTCGCTCGTTCCTGCTGCGTTCCAAATAATGTATTTTCTGGCAGTATTCCTGTTCTGGTGTCTGCAAATCTCTTGTTAAATGTTGTTTAGTGCCTGGTGTAATGTTTCTGGGTTGTATTTAGTGTATCCGTGTAATTATAAGTCAAAACACTTTTCCCGATACCGACACTAATACTTGGTTAATGTGTTATACAGTTTTCTGGTGTTTTGTGGTGTTTTTTCGGAGTAGAAATGTATTGTTCAGTGTTATGTAGTGTTTCTTGATTGTTTCTGTTATAATGTGAGAGTTCTAGATGTATTTTATAAGTCACTCGCGATTTCCCAAAAACGTACTTTTCACCGCTCAACTTTACCGTTGTAAGATAGGTTAGATCGTCACAAAACTCTCGTCATGTTAACCGTTCGAATACCAATAATCAACTAACTGTTTCCTTCAGTTTCAATTAAACTCTTAGCCCATATAATATTATCCTTAACATTGTTCAAATATATTTTCACATCCTGTGCACACTTTAATATTTCACTATATAAATGCCTAAACTTGGGTTATTTATCAATAATTTTATTCACTAGATGTTATTTAAATTAATCTTTCAGTTCATTCGGCTTATTTTCAAATTAAATAATGCCGTTTTATAGTGTTTTCTGTCCAAAATTAGTAATTTTACTTTCAGTTTGGTACACTCTGAAAAGTCAAAACATACTTCCTGTCATTATGTAAATTCAGCCATTTTATCAGTTATATTTAATATTAATAATCCTATATTGTATTAAAAGGTTTATATTCCCTTATTTTCTTGTAATTAATTGAATTAGTTGTATTCTGAAACATTATTCTGGAATATATGACTCCCATGTCCAAATTTCTGAGTTTAGTCATTTTCATTTTTATTTATAATTCTGAATATAATTTATTAAAATCTCTCTAAATGGTATGTGCAATTATATGGCTTGATCTCAAGTTTATTTTGTCTAAATCCCTTTTGTTTATTTGCATTTAAATGAGCAATTTCTCTGTTTTGATGAAGTTTGGTTTCCATTCTTTTGGCCTAGGTTTTTTAACAATTTTTCCTTACAAAAACTTTACAAACAATATATGATGTGTGATACCCTCTCTGACTTTTACATATAGTATTATAAATTAAACATGTTTTCAAATTACACAATAACAATTAGTATTGGTTACAATACAGATAACAGTCAAACAAATAAAGAATATCTTTAAATAAATGGTTGTCTTCAAGTCAGACATTTTACAACAAAATCCTTATTTCTAACATGGAAATATGGTTCACAGAAAAAGGTTTTTTACTAACTAACATCTTAATTACTTCCTACTATTTACAAGTAGTAATTATTTTTATAGTTCTGATGTTAGTTGTATCAGACCCAAACAAATGGCCTTATATCTAATAAATTTTTAAACATCCTTATACTATATTCATAAAAACCTTACATCTATATTCTTGTTTCTAACTATTATTATAAGTAGGATTCTACAGTTTTTATACCGTCTTTTACACATTGTCTTTGGGAAATTGTACCCCGTCATTAATAAATAAATAGTAAAAATTGTTCGAAAAGTATTATGAAATCTGTTTTCCTTTTTGCATATAAAACAAAATGTTATTTTAAACAGATTTATGTCTTATAAACAACATATTGTCACAGTACACATTTCAAGTCATTGAAAATTGCATATTTCATTGCATTCAATGTTTGTGATTGCCAAGAATGAAACACAAGGTTCATTTTTTACAATACCCAAAACTATCACTGGTTCACTTTGCACTTTTATATTATGTTATTGCTAAATGGTCGTATAGTCTTATTAACATAATAAATTGGTTAGCGTTTTTCAATGGAGATTTGTTCCATGGGTACTATATTATTGTTTCATCTTAGTTCACAGGCCACTTTTACTTTATACACTTCTCTCTCTTAAATTTATATACATGTGGTTTTCATTTCGTTATACTTTTATATTTAAATATTTATTTTGGGGATATAGGGATTTGGGTGTCTTTTATAAGAGCATGACATCTTCTTCAGGATGCTGCCTTCTTCTTCTTTCATCAGTCTTCTTTTCTCCTGCCTTCTGGGGCTGGTATCTTCTCCATCTTCTTCTTGATGCCATCAGGTTTCTTGGGTTCTTCTCCATCTTCTTCTTTATTTTAGAAATACACAACCTGTATTGGTTGATCTTGGCTTATTTTAGGGTTTCTATTCTATTTATTCTCCCTCGTTGTGGGTTTGGTCATATTCTGTACTGCTTGGTTACTTACTTTCTTACCTTCCTGGGTTATAACTTGAAAACCTTTGGTTATGAGACTGGTTTTGTATGACTCATCACTAGTAACTCATTTTATTTGAACTTGTATTTTCTTTATAATAATGATTTCTTTCCACAATTGCTATGAATTAATCTTTTTATATTAAACTTAATGCTTTCTTCCAAATTTAAATATTATAACTTCATTATTCTAATGATCAATTGCCATTCAATATTATGCATACATCTGTCACGTTACAGATTGCTTCCCTCCAGAAGTAATTATTTCAGACATGTTTATGGATGAAATAATTTCTTATGATAATTTCATCATTTCTTATAATTCATTTTCTTCTCCATTTTTATATCGACTTTTTTATATTAGAGTTTAATTAATTTTATATATATAGTTACTTGTTTTACTACTGATCCTTCTCGGATAGTTAGTGTCTTCTGAGATATATTATTATTGTAATACATTTTCTTCCTTTATCAACTTCGTGTTGCATCCTTGGGATATTAATTCCCTAACATTCCCTATCACGTGGGCTGGGGCAGATCAGAGGGGCACTGTACGCTACTTCTCTGCTGGCCATACACCACTTCTATAAATTGAGTACAGAGGCATATCCATCCCTGCTCAAAAAAAAACATAATGCTGCTGGAATTATCTTCAGTCAGTCATCGAATAAATAAATACAAAGTAGTCTCATTTTCGACTAATAAAAATATCTTTGGATTCTCCACTTCGTAGTCTCTCAGATTATCTCACATTTTCTATCTTAATAAATCTTCATAATTATTATTATACTCATTACATATATATTTTTTCAAAACTCTTAACTTGTCTGATATATTTATTTTTATTATGGTTGAAAACCTTTCTTTTAATAATTCTGGTTACTGTTTACAGTGTAACTCTCTTTCTTCTTCATCTGAATTCTCTTTATACTTTCTTCTGGTTACTCATAGTATTAGCATGGTCTTTATAAATAGTCTTTCGTATTCATTATTTGAATGGTCTTAATATATTATATTTAATTTTTTAACATTGTATCTTTACATTAGATATACAGGTTGTTATATTGATCATTTTATTTAAACATTTTGGTTCTTTCCTTTCTCTTAGAAAGTTATTAATCCGCCTTCGCATTCATTAGCATTAATTCATTTATATTATATTTCATGTGGTATTTCTTCTCTTTGCATTTCATATAGGTCTTATTATTATCATTTGTTCAAAATCATCTTCTCCATCTGTTTGGTATGAGTTGTTCTTCTTTGCTCTTAATTAACTGTTTTTATTATCGTTTCATAGGTAATTAGCCTCTTTGCTTCCAAATTTTTTCTTCTTAATTCAATTATAATTGACACTTAATTATTTTTTGGAACTTGGTTAGTTTTAATGTAAAATTCAAACTATTCTTTTTATTTAATTGAAAAATATTTCTCATAACTCCTTGTAATATGTTGATCTTATCTTGTTTCAAAGTTCTGACGTTCTATCAACATTCAAATTCTGTTTAATTCATTTATTCCCAGAATTGTTTCATTCAGAATTGTTTATAGTAATGTGATTTTACTATTATTTCTTAATGTTTTGGTATTTCTCTAAATTCAAATTCTTCTTAATTATTTACCATAAAGTTTTCTCATAAACTTAGTTATAGTAAGTTGGTCTTACTTCATTTTTAAATTTTTTGTATTTTAAATTCAAAATTCCTTTCTTCTTAATTCTTCCAAAATGTTTTTCTCATAATTCAGTGGTAGTAAGCTGTGCTTGCTTAATTTTAAAATTTTTTTTTAAATTAAGTTCAAAATTCTCTCTCTTTCTCTTTCTTCCATAAAGTTTTGTTCTAAATTATCAGGTTGTAGTAAGATGTACTTACTCAATTTTAAATTTTTATAATTATATTCCAATTCAAAAGTCTTTCTTTTTCTTTCTTCCATAAAGTTCGTTCCAAAATTATTAGGTTGTAAGTTGTTCTTACATATTTTAGAATTTTTTAAAACATTAAATTAAAAAATTCTTCTTCTTATAATTCTCCCGAATGTTCTTCTCAAAATATTAGGTTGTAAGATGTACTTACATTATTTTAGAATTTTTAAAATTAAATTAAATTAAATTAAAAATTCTAAACTCACAACTCATTCTTCATAATATTTCTTCATAGAAGCTTGATTGTACACTCCTTTGATTTTTCCTGAAACGATTTCCTTCAACTCATATGTATTGTTATGCTTATCCTTTACCACAACATATGGGCCATATATTGTACTCTACACTGGACCATATTATATATACTTTTGTAAGTTGATCTTCTCTTTTTCTTTCCTTATAAATGCCTTCTCTTCTAAATGTCGCTCTTTGATGGTTAGCTCCTCTTACTCCTTCAAATGTTAGGTTTTTCCACATTTATTCTGGATTCTCTCCAACTCATTGGAGTTTATTATTGAAATATTAGCTCCTGTGCCTATCATTATTTTAGCGGGAACTCCTTCCACCTCCGTTGTTATATAAATTATCTCATTATTACTGTTGCTGAGACTCTTCTCGTTCTCTTCCAAAAGTTCAGTTCGTATGTCTTTCAGATAATGGTTACTTATAATAGTGATGTTTTTATGCTGGTTTTCTTGTCGCAATTCATCCTTTTCTAACCCAGGAAGTATAAGCAGTAACGGGTCATCGTTGTTGATTACTGCCTCCTCTCGTTTAAAGTATTTTGGTCAGTGTTTATGTTATTATTGACCGAGGCATCGTTCGGGAAACTCTGGTTTGTTTCCTGACGTTCTGTACCCTGGTTGATGTTTAACGCCCTGTTCTGTTGTCTGCCAAGATCTTCCAGGCTGGTACTTCGTCTTTCCTGTTCGTATCTTGGGCCGTCTCGTTCCGCACTCCTCCATCTTCGGTCGGCGCCGTGGAAACTGCTCCTCCTCGGTTGATAATATCTCCTGGGTCCGCGATCTTCTGCTCTTATAAAATTTACCCTAGGGCGCGACACTCGGTTATTATTACTGCTATTGTTGTTATTACTAAAATTATTATTATAGTAATTTCGGTTAGGTGGGTAAGGTCTGTCACCATTATTGTTGGGATATGGATTTCTCTGACTGTATGGGACATTATTATGTTGGTAAAAATTGTTTCTATTATTTGGGTAAGGGTTATTATTCCTCACTCCGTTAAAATTACCGTTAAACTGGTTATTACGCGGCGGGTTGTTAGGGCCGTCGTAATTATTGGGCTGGTTCCGGTTACTTGTATGGTTATTGCCGTTATTGGGGTAGGTAGTCGGCCTTGCTTCTGGTCTCTCATTTCTCTTCCTGCTCTGCCGATAATACTCCTCGTTCTCGTATCCCTCTAGTAACTCGGTCATTCCCTGGATCGTCTTGATCTGACTACCTCTCCGGGCCCTGATAATGTCCTCATCATAGTGATACGATATCTTGTTCACTAAACATTCTTCTGGGATTGCTGGCTCAAGGTGTTTTGCCATACACACCTTCCCCAAGAAATATGCCGTCATACTGCTGCCTAATTGTGACCTGTATCTTCCATTACAAATATTGTCAAGGATCAAGTTCTGGGTGGTCTCAGACCAGTATTTTGTCTTAAACATTTTCCGGAACTGTTGGTAGTCGGAAATTTCACTCCGGTTGGCCATCCACCAATTATCAGTTATGTCTCGGAAAGACTCGTCTAATATCTCCCTGCTATGGCTCCATTGGGTAATTTTATGCTTGGTCAAATATTCTTCTACCCTAGCCAGGAACTCCATCGGCTTGCGTTTGTATTGCCGGAAGTTGAGCCACTCTCGGCTTTCGTTGACGGGCAATCCAGTGAAATGAGTCGGTCTGTTTCTTATCGCTTCCATCTCCTCTCGGCTTTGTCGCACCTGACCGGTGATACTGGCCACGGTCTCTTGTATATCGTTACATCGTTCTGTGACTTGGTCGCGTACTTTTCCGAATTCTTCTTGATTTTCCTTCCTCTGTTCTTCTACCTTCCTACGACTATGTTCTTCAATATTTGTGAACTTGATGTTCACCACTTCTTTAAACTCATGCACCTCCTTTTCGGTCTGGTTGCACTTTCCATCAATCTCTCGAATCTGTCGATTGACCATTATATTTTCTTCTTCCATCTTCTTATTCATCGCTTTTTTGTTAACAGTGATTTCTTTATTCAGTTCTTCTCGCAACAATTCCATCCTTTCGTCCAGTTTGTCCAAATTCTCCTGATTTACCTCCCTTAACTCTTCTCTTAGAATTTGATTGTCCTCTCTCAATTCTTCCAATTTCTCCCCCCCCCATCTTCTCTTCCAACTTCCTGTTGTCTTCCTTCAATTCTTCCTTCAACTGTCGGTTGTTCTTCTCTATCTTCTTCCTGGTTTCATCGATTTTCTGATTGGTGTTCTCAATTTTATTAATCAACTCTTCTTTAGTTGATTTGAATTCTTCCTTGAACGATTGGTTGTCTTCCTTCAATTCTTCTAACTTCTTCCCCATCTCTTCTCCCATCTTCTTGCTGTTTTCTTCCATCTTCTTGCTGTTTTCTTCCATCTTCTCTTCCATCTTCTTGCTGTTTTCTTCCATCTTCTTATTTGTTGTTTCAATTTTATTTCCTAAATCTTCTTTCAAACACTGGTTATCATTTCCTATTTTCTTACTCAAGTCTTCCTTCCATTCTTCCAACTTTTTATTTAATGTTAGATTGTCTTCCTTCCTTTCCTTACGACTTTCTTCTTTTGTTGTTTGGTTGTCCTTCTTCCTATTCTCCTCCATTTGTTCCATCATTGCTCTGATCATCTCTTGTATACCCCCATCCTCCGTTCGTGTCGGCTTTTTCAATGGTTCCTTCTGGACATTGACTTCCCCTGTCTGTGTGGGTATCTCCGGTTGTTCAGTTTGTTTGGACAACACCGGTGGTAATACCTCTTCCGCCTCTACTGGCGTCGCCTCTTTATTGTCCATATCGACTTCTATTTCTTTCTCGGCCTCCGCCGCCCGTTTCTTAGATGTTGCACGTCGTTGCATTTTCCCTTGAAATTCTCTGGCTTTGTAGCTGTTGCCTAGCTCCAACTAGTGATTGGGCAGAATTTATTGGCCTTCCAATCGCTAATTAAAGCCCCTAAAGTTGTGCGCCAATTTGTAATAAAAATTTTACTAATGATTGTAATGTATTATGTTTAATTGGTGTGTTTATATTGGTGTGGCTCTCGACGTCTCACTGGTCTGAAACACTTCCTTAAGTTTCCCAGCTGGTCGAGTCTCAATGGCAGCAAGACCGGTCGAGTAGCGTAATGTTGATGAAGAAATATATGTTCAGCTTCACCGAAAGTTTCAAAACAAAAATTATTGTTTTGAAGAAAATTTTTAAAAAAAATTGCTTATTAAAAAAAAATAATTAAAAAAAATATATTTTCTTTTTATTAATTAATTAATTATAATCAATTAATTAATATAGGGCTGTGAAGTTTTAAAAAGTGTAATGCTCTTCTGAAAAATTTTATTAAAGTTTTGGTACATTTTAAATAAACTATCACCACTCATAAGATTGTCTTCAAACCAATCGATACTTGTTTACCTTTTTATTTTTTAGGTTATCTTCACTTATAGGTGGTGAAGTCCTGGTAGATTATTAATTAGAATTATATTAGTGAATACTAGTAATATTTACGAAATAAAGAACTATTTAGTGTTGAAGAATATTAATGTTTTATTAATTAATAGCAATATTGACTCTTATCGACTATAATATCGATTCTCAGGATATCGAAAAAAATTACAAAGTATATTATATAAAATTCATATAGGGTTCTTTAAACAGCCAATTATTATCAAAGTCAGAGAAATCGGGCTAATATTTAAAAAGTATAACGTTACAACAAATTAATAATTATTACTAAATACAGACATTGAAAAATAATTTGAAAATAATATAATTGTTTTCACCAACAGCTGTTATGTGCACGGAGAGGCATTGGAATTGTCAAAGAAAGATGGCTGCCGTCAAGTTGATCAAAATGTCGCTCGTTCCTGCTGCGTTCCAAATAATGTATTTTCTGGCAGTATTCCTGTTCTGGTGTCTGCAAATCTCTTGTTAAATGTTGTTTAGTGCCTGGTGTAATGTTTCTGGGTTGTATTTAGTGTATCCGTGTAATTATAAGTCAAAACACTTTTCCCGATACCGACACTAATACTTGGTTAATGTGTTATACAGTTTTCTGGTGTTTTGTGGTGTTTTTTCGGAGTAGAAATGTATTGTTCAGTGTTATGTAGTGTTTCTTGATTGTTTCTGTTATAATGTGAGAGTTCTAGATGTATTTTATAAGTCACTCGCGATTTCCCAAAAACGTACTTTTCACCGCTCAACTTTACCGTTGTAAGATAGGTTAGATCGTCACAAAACTCTCGTCATGTTAACCGTTCGAATACCAATAATCAACTAACTGTTTCCTTCAGTTTCAATTAAACTCTTAGCCCATATAATATTATCCTTAACATTGTTCAAATATATTTTCACATCCTGTGCACACTTTAATATTTCACTATATAAATGCCTAAACTTGGGTTATTTATCAATAATTTTATTCACTAGATGTTATTTAAATTAATCTTTCAGTTCATTCGGCTTATTTTCAAATTAAATAATGCCGTTTTATAGTGTTTTCTGTCCAAAATTAGTAATTTTACTTTCAGTTTGGTACACTCTGAAAAGTCAAAACATACTTCCTGTCATTATGTAAATTCAGCCATTTTATCAGTTATATTTAATATTAATAATCCTATATTGTATTAAAAGGTTTATATTCCCTTATTTTCTTGTAATTAATTGAATTAGTTGTATTCTGAAACATTATTCTGGAATATATGACTCCCATGTCCAAATTTCTGAGTTTAGTCATTTTCATTTTTATTTATAATTCTGAATATAATTTATTAAAATCTCTCTAAATGGTATGTGCAATTATATGGCTTGATCTCAAGTTTATTTTGTCTAAATCCCTTTTGTTTATTTGCATTTAAATGAGCAATTTCTCTGTTTTGATGAAGTTTGGTTTCCATTCTTTTGGCCTAGGTTTTTTAACAATTTTTCCTTACAAAAACTTTACAAACAATATATGATGTGTGATACCCTCTCTGACTTTTACATATAGTATTATAAATTAAACATGTTTTCAAATTACACAATAACAATTAGTATTGGTTACAATACAGATAACAGTCAAACAAATAAAGAATATCTTTAAATAAATGGTTGTCTTCAAGTCAGACATTTTACAACAAAATCCTTATTTCTAACATGGAAATATGGTTCACAGAAAAAGGTTTTTTACTAACTAACATCTTAATTACTTCCTACTATTTACAAGTAGTAATTATTTTTATAGTTCTGATGTTAGTTGTATCAGACCCAAACAAATGGCCTTATATCTAATAAATTTTTAAACATCCTTATACTATATTCATAAAAACCTTACATCTATATTCTTGTTTCTAACTATTATTATAAGTAGGATTCTACAGTTTTTATACCGTCTTTTACACATTGTCTTTGGGAAATTGTACCCCGTCATTAATAAATAAATAGTAAAAATTGTTCGAAAAGTATTATGAAATCTGTTTTCCTTTTTGCATATAAAACAAAATGTTATTTTAAACAGATTTATGTCTTATAAACAACATATTGTCACAGTACACATTTCAAGTCATTGAAAATTGCATATTTCATTGCATTCAATGTTTGTGATTGCCAAGAATGAAACACAAGGTTCATTTTTTACAATACCCAAAACTATCACTGGTTCACTTTGCACTTTTATATTATGTTATTGCTAAATGGTCGTATAGTCTTATTAACATAATAAATTGGTTAGCGTTTTTCAATGGAGATTTGTTCCATGGGTACTATATTATTGTTTCATCTTAGTTCACAGGCCACTTTTACTTTATACACTTCTCTCTCTTAAATTTATATACATGTGGTTTTCATTTCGTTATACTTTTATATTTAAATATTTATTTTGGGGATATAGGGATTTGGGTGTCTTTTATAAGAGCATGACATCTTCTTCAGGATGCTGCCTTCTTCTTCTTTCATCAGTCTTCTTTTCTCCTGCCTTCTGGGGCTGGTATCTTCTCCATCTTCTTCTTGATGCCATCAGGTTTCTTGGGTTCTTCTCCATCTTCTTCTTTATTTTAGAAATACACAACCTGTATTGGTTGATCTTGGCTTATTTTAGGGTTTCTATTCTATTTATTCTCCCTCGTTGTGGGTTTGGTCATATTCTGTACTGCTTGGTTACTTACTTTCTTACCTTCCTGGGTTATAACTTGAAAACCTTTGGTTATGAGACTGGTTTTGTATGACTCATCACTAGTAACTCATTTTATTTGAACTTGTATTTTCTTTATAATAATGATTTCTTTCCACAATTGCTATGAATTAATCTTTTTATATTAAACTTAATGCTTTCTTCCAAATTTAAATATTATAACTTCATTATTCTAATGATCAATTGCCATTCAATATTATGCATACATCTGTCACGTTACAGATTGCTTCCCTCCAGAAGTAATTATTTCAGACATGTTTATGGATGAAATAATTTCTTATGATAATTTCATCATTTCTTATAATTCATTTTCTTCTCCATTTTTATATCGACTTTTTTATATTAGAGTTTAATTAATTTTATATATATAGTTACTTGTTTTACTACTGATCCTTCTCGGATAGTTAGTGTCTTCTGAGATATATTATTATTGTAATACATTTTCTTCCTTTATCAACTTCGTGTTGCATCCTTGGGATATTAATTCCCTAACATTCCCTATCACGTGGGCTGGGGCAGATCAGAGGGGCACTGTACGCTACTTCTCTGCTGGCCATACACCACTTCTATAAATTGAGTACAGAGGCATATCCATCCCTGCTCAAAAAAAAACATAATGCTGCTGGAATTATCTTCAGTCAGTCATCGAATAAATAAATACAAAGTAGTCTCATTTTCGACTAATAAAAATATCTTTGGATTCTCCACTTCGTAGTCTCTCAGATTATCTCACATTTTCTATCTTAATAAATCTTCATAATTATTATTATACTCATTACATATATATTTTTTCAAAACTCTTAACTTGTCTGATATATTTATTTTTATTATGGTTGAAAACCTTTCTTTTAATAATTCTGGTTACTGTTTACAGTGTAACTCTCTTTCTTCTTCATCTGAATTCTCTTTATACTTTCTTCTGGTTACTCATAGTATTAGCATGGTCTTTATAAATAGTCTTTCGTATTCATTATTTGAATGGTCTTAATATATTATATTTAATTTTTTAACATTGTATCTTTACATTAGATATACAGGTTGTTATATTGATCATTTTATTTAAACATTTTGGTTCTTTCCTTTCTCTTAGAAAGTTATTAATCCGCCTTCGCATTCATTAGCATTAATTCATTTATATTATATTTCATGTGGTATTTCTTCTCTTTGCATTTCATATAGGTCTTATTATTATCATTTGTTCAAAATCATCTTCTCCATCTGTTTGGTATGAGTTGTTCTTCTTTGCTCTTAATTAACTGTTTTTATTATCGTTTCATAGGTAATTAGCCTCTTTGCTTCCAAATTTTTTCTTCTTAATTCAATTATAATTGACACTTAATTATTTTTTGGAACTTGGTTAGTTTTAATGTAAAATTCAAACTATTCTTTTTATTTAATTGAAAAATATTTCTCATAACTCCTTGTAATATGTTGATCTTATCTTGTTTCAAAGTTCTGACGTTCTATCAACATTCAAATTCTGTTTAATTCATTTATTCCCAGAATTGTTTCATTCAGAATTGTTTATAGTAATGTGATTTTACTATTATTTCTTAATGTTTTGGTATTTCTCTAAATTCAAATTCTTCTTAATTATTTACCATAAAGTTTTCTCATAAACTTAGTTATAGTAAGTTGGTCTTACTTCATTTTTAAATTTTTTGTATTTTAAATTCAAAATTCCTTTCTTCTTAATTCTTCCAAAATGTTTTTCTCATAATTCAGTGGTAGTAAGCTGTGCTTGCTTAATTTTAAAATTTTTTTTTAAATTAAGTTCAAAATTCTCTCTCTTTCTCTTTCTTCCATAAAGTTTTGTTCTAAATTATCAGGTTGTAGTAAGATGTACTTACTCAATTTTAAATTTTTATAATTATATTCCAATTCAAAAGTCTTTCTTTTTCTTTCTTCCATAAAGTTCGTTCCAAAATTATTAGGTTGTAAGTTGTTCTTACATATTTTAGAATTTTTTAAAACATTAAATTAAAAAATTCTTCTTCTTATAATTCTCCCGAATGTTCTTCTCAAAATATTAGGTTGTAAGATGTACTTACATTATTTTAGAATTTTTAAAATTAAATTAAATTAAATTAAAAATTCTAAACTCACAACTCATTCTTCATAATATTTCTTCATAGAAGCTTGATTGTACACTCCTTTGATTTTTCCTGAAACGATTTCCTTCAACTCATATGTATTGTTATGCTTATCCTTTACCACAACATATGGGCCATATATTGTACTCTACACTGGACCATATTATATATACTTTTGTAAGTTGATCTTCTCTTTTTCTTTCCTTATAAATGCCTTCTCTTCTAAATGTCGCTCTTTGATGGTTAGCTCCTCTTACTCCTTCAAATGTTAGGTTTTTCCACATTTATTCTGGATTCTCTCCAACTCATTGGAGTTTATTATTGAAATATTAGCTCCTGTGCCTATCATTATTTTAGCGGGAACTCCTTCCACCTCCGTTGTTATATAAATTATCTCATTATTACTGTTGCTGAGACTCTTCTCGTTCTCTTCCAAAAGT
Source organism: Magicicada septendecula (assembly GCA_034769895.1). NCBI lineage: Eukaryota > Metazoa > Arthropoda > Insecta > Hemiptera > Cicadidae > Magicicada > Magicicada septendecula. Next base: position 381,125,443 of record CM068369.1, read on the forward strand.
TCAGTTCGTATGTCTTTCAGATAATGGTTACTTATAATAGTGATGTTTTTATGCTGGTTTTCTTGTCGCAATTCATCCTTTTCTAACCCAGGAAGTATAAGCAGTAACGGGTCATCGTTGTTGATTACTGCCTCCTCTCGTTTAAAGTATTTTGGTCAGTGTTTATGTTATTATTGACCGAGGCATCGTTCGGGAAACTCTGGTTTGTTTCCTGACGTTCTGTACCCTGGTTGATGTTTAACGCCCTGTTCTGTTGTCTGCCAAGATCTTCCAGGCTGGTACTTCGTCTTTCCTGTTCGTATCTTGGGCCGTCTCGTTCCGCACTCCTCCATCTTCGGTCGGCGCCGTGGAAACTGCTCCTCCTCGGTTGATAATATCTCCTGGGTCCGCGATCTTCTGCTCTTATAAAATTTACCCTAGGGCGCGACACTCGGTTATTATTACTGCTATTGTTGTTATTACTAAAATTATTATTATAGTAATTTCGGTTAGGTGGGTAAGGTCTGTCACCATTATTGTTGGGATATGGATTTCTCTGACTGTATGGGACATTATTATGTTGGTAAAAATTGTTTCTATTATTTGGGTAAGGGTTATTATTCCTCACTCCGTTAAAATTACCGTTAAACTGGTTATTACGCGGCGGGTTGTTAGGGCCGTCGTAATTATTGGGCTGGTTCCGGTTACTTGTATGGTTATTGCCGTTATTGGGGTAGGTAGTCGGCCTTGCTTCTGGTCTCTCATTTCTCTTCCTGCTCTGCCGATAATACTCCTCGTTCTCGTATCCCTCTAGTAACTCGGTCATTCCCTGGATCGTCTTGATCTGACTACCTCTCCGGGCCCTGATAATGTCCTCATCATAGTGATACGATATCTTGTTCACTAAACATTCTTCTGGGATTGCTGGCTCAAGGTGTTTTGCCATACACACCTTCCCCAAGAAATATGCCGTCATACTGCTGCCTAATTGTGACCTGTATCTTCCATTACAAATATTGACACGGATCAAGTTCTGGGTGGTCTCAGACCAGTATTTTGTCTTAAACATTTTCCGGAACTGTTGGTAGTCGGAAATTTCACTCCGGTTGGTCATCCACCAATTATCAGTTATGTATCGGAAAGACTCGTCTAATATCTCCCTGCTATGGCTCCATTGGGTAATTTTATGCTTGGTCAAATATTCTTCTACCCTAGCCAGGAACTCCATCGGCTTGCGTTTGTATTGCCGGAAGTTGAGCCACTCTCGGCTTTCGTTGACGGGCAATCCAGTGAAATGAGTCGGTCTGTTTCTTATCGCTTCCATCTCCTCTCGGCTTTGTCGCACCTGACCGGTGATACTGGCCACGGTCTCTTGTATATCGTTACATCGTTCTGTGACTTGGTCGCGTACTTTTCCGAATTCTTCTTGATTTTCCTTCCTCTGTTCTTCTACCTTCCTACGACTATGTTCTTCAATATTTGTGAACTTGATGTTCACCACTTCTTTAAACTCATGCACCTCCTTTTCGGTCTGGTTGCACTTTCCATCAATCTCTCGAATCTGTCGATTGACCATTATATTTTCTTCTTCCATCTTCTTATTCATCGCTTTTTTGTTAACAGTGATTTCTTTATTCAGTTCTTCTCGCAACAATTCCATCCTTTCGTCCAGTTTGTCCAAATTCTCCTGATTTACCTCCCTTAACTCTTCTCTTAGAATTTGATTGTCCTCTCTCAATTCTTCCAATTTCTCCCCCCCCCATCTTCTCTTCCAACTTCCTGTTGTCTTCCTTCAATTCTTCCTTCAACTGTCGGTTGTTCTTCTCTATCTTCTTCCTGGTTTCATCGATTTTCTGATTGGTGTTCTCAATTTTATTAATCAACTCTTCTTTAGTTGATTTGAATTCTTCCTTGAACGATTGGTTGTCTTCCTTCAATTCTTCTAACTTCTTCCCCATCTCTTCTCCCATCTTCTTGCTGTTTTCTTCCATCTTCTTGCTGTTTTCTTCCATCTTCTCTTCCATCTTCTTGCTGTTTTCTTCCATCTTCTTATTTGTTGTTTCAATTTTATTTCCTAAATCTTCTTTCAAACACTGGTTATCATTTCCTATTTTCTTACTCAAGTCTTCCTTCCATTCTTCCAACTTTTTATTTAATGTTAGATTGTCTTCCTTCCTTTCCTTACGACTTTCTTCTTTTGTTGTTTGGTTGTCCTTCTTCCTATTCTCCTCCATTTGTTCCATCATTGCTCTGATCATCTCTTGTATACCCCCATCCTCCGTTCGTGTCGGCTTTTTCAATGGTTCCTTCTGGACATTGACTTCCCCTGTCTGTGTGGGTATCTCCGGTTGTTCAGTTTGTTTGGACAACACCGGTGGTAATACCTCTTCCGCCTCTACTGGCGTCGCCTCTTTATTGTCCATATCGACTTCTATTTCTTTCTCGGCCTCCGCCGCCCGTTTCTTAGATGTTGCACGTCGTTGCATTTTCCCTTGAAATTCTCTGGCTTTGTAGCTGTTGCCTAGCTCCAACTAGTGATTGGGCAGAATTTATTGGCCTTCCAATCGCTAATTAAAGCCCCTAAAGTTGTGCGCCAATTTGTAATAAAAATTTTACTAATGATTGTAATGTATTATGTTTAATTGGTGTGTTTATATTGGTGTGGCTCTCGACGTCTCACTGGTCTGAAACACTTCCTTAAGTTTCCCAGCTGGTCGAGTCTCAATGGCAGCAAGACCGGTCGAGTAGCGTAATGTTGATGAAGAAATATATGTTCAGCTTCACCGAAAGTTTCAAAACAAAAATTATTGTTTTGAAGAAAATTTTTAAAAAAAATTGCTATTAAAAAAAAATAATTAAAAAAAATATATTTTCTTTTTATTAATTAATTAATTATAATCAATTAATTAATATAGGGCTGTGAAGTTTTAAAAAGTGTAATGCTCTTCTGAAAAATTTTATTAAAGTTTTGGTACATTTTAAATAAACTATCACCACTCATAAGATTGTCTTCAAACCAATCGATACTTGTTTACCTTTTTATTTTTTAGGTTATCTTCACTTATAGGTGGTGAAGTCCTGGTAGATTATTAATTAGAATTATATTAGTGAATACTAGTAATATTTACGAAATAAAGAACTATTTAGTGTTGAAGAATATTAATGTTTTATTAATTAATAGCAATATTGACTCTTATCGACTATAATATCGATTCTCAGGATATCGAAAAAAATTACAAAGTATATTATATAAAATTCATATAGGGTTCTTTAAACAGCCAATTATTATCAAAGTCAGAGAAATCGGGCTAATATTTAAAAAGTATAACGTTACAACAAATTAATAATTATTACTAAATACAGACATTGAAAAATAATTTGAAAATAATATAATTGTTTTCACCAACAGCTGTTATGTGCACGGAGAGGCATTGGAATTGTCAAAGAAAGATGGCTGCCGTCAAGTTGATCAAAATGTCGCTCGTTCCTGCTGCGTTCCAAATAATGTATTTTCTGGCAGTATTCCTGTTCTGGTGTCTGCAAATCTCTTGTTAAATGTTGTTTAGTGCCTGGTGTAATGTTTCTGGGTTGTATTTAGTGTATCCGTGTAATTATAAGTCAAAACACTTTTCCCGATACCGACACTAATACTTGGTTAATGTGTTATACAGTTTTCTGGTGTTTTGTGGTGTTTTTTCGGAGTAGAAATGTATTGTTCAGTGTTATGTAGTGTTTCTTGATTGTTTCTGTTATAATGTGAGAGTTCTAGATGTATTTTATAAGTCACTCGCGATTTCCCAAAAACGTACTTTTCACCGCTCAACTTTACCGTTGTAAGATAGGTTAGATCGTCACAAAACTCTCGTCATGTTAACCGTTCGAATACCAATAATCAACTAACTGTTTCCTTCAGTTTCAATTAAACTCTTAGCCCATATAATATTATCCTTAACATTGTTCAAATATATTTTCACATCCTGTGCACACTTTAATATTTCACTATATAAATGCCTAAACTTGGGTTATTTATCAATAATTTTATTCACTAGATGTTATTTAAATTAATCTTTCAGTTCATTCGGCTTATTTTCAAATTAAATAATGCCGTTTTATAGTGTTTTCTGTCCAAAATTAGTAATTTTACTTTCAGTTTGGTACACTCTGAAAAGTCAAAACATACTTCCTGTCATTATGTAAATTCAGCCATTTTATCAGTTATATTTAATATTAATAATCCTATATTGTATTAAAAGGTTTATATTCCCTTATTTTCTTGTAATTAATTGAATTAGTTGTATTCTGAAACATTATTCTGGAATATATGACTCCCATGTCCAAATTTCTGAGTTTAGTCATTTTCATTTTTATTTATAATTCTGAATATAATTTATTAAAATCTCTCTAAATGGTATGTGCAATTATATGGCTTGATCTCAAGTTTATTTTGTCTAAATCCCTTTTGTTTATTTGCATTTAAATGAGCAATTTCTCTGTTTTGATGAAGTTTGGTTTCCATTCTTTTGGCCTAGGTTTTTTAACAATTTTTCCTTACAAAAACTTTACAAACAATATATGATGTGTGATACCCTCTCTGACTTTTACATATAGTATTATAAATTAAACATGTTTTCAAATTACACAATAACAATTAGTATTGGTTACAATACAGATAACAGTCAAACAAATAAAGAATATCTTTAAATAAATGGTTGTCTTCAAGTCAGACATTTTACAACAAAATCCTTATTTCTAACATGGAAATATGGTTCACAGAAAAAGGTTTTTTACTAACTAACATCTTAATTACTTCCTACTATTTACAAGTAGTAATTATTTTTATAGTTCTGATGTTAGTTGTATCAGACCCAAACAAATGGCCTTATATCTAATAAATTTTTAAACATCCTTATACTATATTCATAAAAACCTTACATCTATATTCTTGTTTCTAACTATTATTATAAGTAGGATTCTACAGTTTTTATACCGTCTTTTACACATTGTCTTTGGGAAATTGTACCCCGTCATTAATAAATAAATAGTAAAAATTGTTCGAAAAGTATTATGAAATCTGTTTTCCTTTTTGCATATAAAACAAAATGTTATTTTAAACAGATTTATGTCTTATAAACAACATATTGTCACAGTACACATTTCAAGTCATTGAAAATTGCATATTTCATTGCATTCAATGTTTGTGATTGCCAAGAATGAAACACAAGGTTCATTTTTTACAATACCCAAAACTATCACTGGTTCACTTTGCACTTTTATATTATGTTATTGCTAAATGGTCGTATAGTCTTATTAACATAATAAATTGGTTAGCGTTTTTCAATGGAGATTTGTTCCATGGGTACTATATTATTGTTTCATCTTAGTTCACAGGCCACTTTTACTTTATACACTTCTCTCTCTTAAATTTATATACATGTGGTTTTCATTTCGTTATACTTTTATATTTAAATATTTATTTTGGGGATATAGGGATTTGGGTGTCTTTTATAAGAGCATGACATCTTCTTCAGGATGCTGCCTTCTTCTTCTTTCATCAGTCTTCTTTTCTCCTGCCTTCTGGGGCTGGTATCTTCTCCATCTTCTTCTTGATGCCATCAGGTTTCTTGGGTTCTTCTCCATCTTCTTCTTTATTTTAGAAATACACAACCTGTATTGGTTGATCTTGGCTTATTTTAGGGTTTCTATTCTATTTATTCTCCCTCGTTGTGGGTTTGGTCATATTCTGTACTGCTTGGTTACTTACTTTCTTACCTTCCTGGGTTATAACTTGAAAACCTTTGGTTATGAGACTGGTTTTGTATGACTCATCACTAGTAACTCATTTTATTTGAACTTGTATTTTCTTTATAATAATGATTTCTTTCCACAATTGCTATGAATTAATCTTTTTATATTAAACTTAATGCTTTCTTCCAAATTTAAATATTATAACTTCATTATTCTAATGATCAATTGCCATTCAATATTATGCATACATCTGTCACGTTACAGATTGCTTCCCTCCAGAAGTAATTATTTCAGACATGTTTATGGATGAAATAATTTCTTATGATAATTTCATCATTTCTTATAATTCATTTTCTTCTCCATTTTTATATCGACTTTTTTATATTAGAGTTTAATTAATTTTATATATATAGTTACTTGTTTTACTACTGATCCTTCTCGGATAGTTAGTGTCTTCTGAGATATATTATTATTGTAATACATTTTCTTCCTTTATCAACTTCGTGTTGCATCCTTGGGATATTAATTCCCTAACATTCCCTATCACGTGGGCTGGGGCAGATCAGAGGGGCACTGTACGCTACTTCTCTGCTGGCCATACACCACTTCTATAAATTGAGTACAGAGGCATATCCATCCCTGCTAAAAAAAAACATAATGCTGCTGGAATTATCTTCAGTCAGTCATCGAATAAATAAATAAAAAGTAGTCTCATTTTCGACTAATAAAAATATCTTTGGATTCTCCACTTCGTAGTCTCTCAGATTATCTCACATTTTCTATCTTAATAAATCTTCATAATTATTATTATACTCATTACATATATATTTTTTCAAAACTCTTAACTTGTCTGATATATTTATTTTTATTATGGTTGAAAACCTTTCTTTTAATAATTCTGGTTACTGTTTACAGTGTAACTCTCTTTCTTCTTCATCTGAATTCTCTTTATACTTTCTTCTGGTTACTCATAGTATTAGCATGGTCTTTATAAATAGTCTTTCGTATTCATTATTTGAATGGTCTTAATATATTATATTTAATTTTTTAACATTGTATCTTTACATTAGATATACAGGTTGTTATATTGATCATTTTATTTAAACATTTTGGTTCTTTCCTTTCTCTTAGAAAGTTATTAATCCGCCTTCGCATTCATTAGCATTAATTCATTTATATTATATTTCATGTGGTATTTCTTCTCTTTGCATTTCATATAGGTCTTATTATTATCATTTGTTCAAAATCATCTTCTCCATCTGTTTGGTATGAGTTGTTCTTCTTTGCTCTTAATTAACTGTTTTTATTATCGTTTCATAGGTAATTAGCCTCTTTGCTTCCAAATTTTTTCTTCTCAATTCAATTATAATTGACACTTAATTATTTTTTGGAACTTGGTTAGTTTTAATGTAAAATTCAAACTATTCTTTTTATTTAATTGAAAAATATTTCTCATAACTCCTTGTAATATGTTGATCTTATCTTGTTTCAAAGTTCTGACGTTCTATCAACATTCAAATTCTGTTTAATTCATTTATTCCCAGAATTGTTTCATTCAGAATTGTTTATAGTAATGTGATTTTACTATTATTTCTTAATGTTTTGGTATTTCTCTAAATTCAAATTCTTCTTAATTATTTACCATAAAGTTTTCTCATAAACTTAGTTATAGTAAGTTGGTCTTACTTCATTTTTAAATTTTTTGTATTTTAAATTCAAAATTCCTTTCTTCTTAATTCTTCCAAAATGTTTTTCTCATAATTCAGTGGTAGTAAGCTGTGCTTGCTTAATTTTAAAATTTTTTTTTTAAATTAAGTTCAAAATTCTCTCTCTTTCTCTTTCTTCCATAAAGTTTTGTTCTAAATTATCAGGTTGTAGTAAGATGTACTTACTCAATTTTAAATTTTTATAATTATATTCCAATTCAAAAGTCTTTCTTTTTCTTTCTTCCATAAAGTTCGTTTCAAAATTATTAGGTTGTAAGTTGTTCTTACATATTTTAGAATTTTTTAAAACATTAAATTAAAAAATTCTTCTTCTTATAATTCTCCCGAATGTTCTTCTCAAAATATTAGGTTGTAAGATGTACTTACATTATTTTAGAATTTTTAAAATTAAATTAAATTAAATTAAAAATTCTAAACTCACAACTCATTCTTCATAATATTTCTTCATAGAAGCTTGATTGTACACTCCTTTGATTTTTCCTGAAACGATTTCCTTCAACTCATATGTATTGTTATGCTTATCCTTTACCACAACATATGGGCCATATATTGTACTCTACACTGGACCATATTATATATACTTTTGTAAGTTGATCTTCTCTTTTTCTTTCCTTATAAATGCCTTCTCTTCTAAATGTCGCTCTTTGATGGTTAGCTCCTCTTACTCCTTCAAATGTTAGGTTTTTCCACATTTATTCTGGATTCTCTCCAACTCATTGGAGTTTATTATTGAAATATTAGCTCCTGTGCCTATCATTATTTTAGCGGGAACTCCTTCCACCTCCGTTGTTATATAAATTATCTCATTATTACTGTTGCTGAGACTCTTCTCGTTCTCTTCCAAAAGTTCAGTTCGTATGTCTTTCAGATAATGGTTACTTATAATAGTGATGTTTTTATGCTGGTTTTCTTGTCGCAATTCATCCTTTTCTAACCCAGGAAGTATAAGCAGTAACGGGTCATCGTTGTTGATTACTGCCTCCTCTCGTTTAAAGTATTTTGGTCAGTGTTTATGTTATTATTGACCGAGGCATCGTTCGGGAAACTCTGGTTTGTTTCCTGACGTTCTGTACCCTGGTTGATGTTTAACGCCCTGTTCTGTTGTCTGCCAAGATCTTCCAGGCTGGTACTTCGTCTTTCCTGTTCGTATCTTGGGCCGTCTCGTTCCGCACTCCTCCATCTTTGGTCGGCGCCGTGGAAACTGCTCCTCCTCGGTTGATAATATCTCCTGGGTCCGCGATCTTCTGCTCTTATAAAATTTACCCTAGGGCGCGACACTCGGTTATTATTACTGCTATTGTTGTTATTACTAAAATTATTATTATAGTAATTTCGGTTAGGTGGGTAAGGTCTGTCACCATTATTGTTGGGATATGGATTTCTCTGACTGTATGGGACATTATTATGTTGGTAAAAATTGTTTCTATTATTTGGGTAAGGGTTATTATTCCTCACTCCGTTAAAATTACCGTTAAACTGGTTATTACGCGGCGGGTTGTTAGGGCCGCCGTAATTATTGGGCTGGTTCCGGTTACTTGTATGGTTATTGCCGTTATTGGGGTAGGTAGTCGGCCTTGCTTCTGGTCTCGCATTTCTCTTCCTGCTCTGCCGATAATACTCCTCGTTCTCGTATCCCTCTAGTAACTCGGTCATTCCCTGGATCGTCTTGATCTCACTACCTCTCCGGGCCCTGATAATGTCCTCATCATAGTGATACGATATCTTGTTCACTAAACATTCTTCTGGGATTGCTGGCTCAAGGTGTTTTGCCATACACACCTTCCCCAAGAAATATGCCGTCATACTGCTGCCTAATTGTGACCTGTATCTTCCATTACAAATATTGACACGGATCAAGTTCTGGGTGGTCTCAGACCAGTATTTTGTCTTAAACATTTTCCGGAACTGTTGGTAGTCGGAAATTTCACTCCGGTTGGTCATCCACCAATTATCAGTTATGTATCGGAAAGACTCGTCTAATATCTCCCTGCTATGGCTCCATTGGGTAATTTTATGCTTGGTCAAATATTCTTCTACCCTAGCCAGGAACTCCATCGGCTTGCGTTTGTATTGCCGGAAGTTGAGCCACTCTCGGCTTTCGTTGACGGGCAATCCAGTGAAATGAGTCGGTCTGTTTCTTATCGCTTCCATCTCCTCTCGGCTTTGTCGCACCTGACCGGTGATACTGGCCACGGTCTCTTGTATATCGTTACATCGTTCTGTGACTTGGTCGCGTACTTTTCCGAATTCTTCTTGATTTTCCTTCCTCTGTTCTTCTACCTTCCTACGACTATGTTCTTCAATATTTGTGAACTTGATGTTCACCACTTCTTTAAACTCATGCACCTCCTTTTCGGTCTGGTTGCACTTTCCATCAATCTCTCGAATCTGTCGATTGACCATTATATTTTCTTCTTCCATCTTCTTATTCATCGCTTTTTTGTTAACAGTGATTTCTTTATTCAGTTCTTCTCGCAACAATTCCATCCTTTCGTCCAGTTTGTCCAAATTCTCCTGATTTACCTCCCTTAACTCTTCTCTTAGAATTTGATTGTCCTCTCTCAATTCTTCCAATTTCTCCCCCCCCCATCTTCTCTTCCAACTTCCTGTTGTCTTCCTTCAATTCTTCCTTCAACTGTCGGTTGTTCTTCTCTATCTTCTTCCTGGTTTCATCGATTTTCTGATTGGTGTTCTCAATTTTATTAATCAACTCTTCTTTAGTTGATTTGAATTCTTCCTTGAACGATTGGTTGTCTTCCTTCAATTCTTCTAACTTCTTCCCCATCTCTTCTTCCATCTTCTTGCTGTTTTCTTCCATCTCCTCTTCCATCTTCTTGCTGTTTTCTTCCATCTTCTCTTCCATCTTCTTGCTGTTTTCTTCCATCTTCTTATTTGTTGTTTCAATTTTATTTCCTAAATCTTCTTTCAAACACTGGTTATCATTTCCTATTTTCTTACTCAAGTCTTCCTTCCATTCTTCCAACTTTTTATTTAATGTTAGATTGTCTTCCTTCCTTTCCTTACGACTTTCTTCTTTTGTTGTTTGGTTGTCCTTCTTCCTATTCTCCTCCATTTGTTCCATCATTGCTCTGATCATCTCTTGTATACCCCCATCCTCCGTTCGTGTCGGCTTTTTCAATGGTTCCTTCTGGACATTGACTTCCCCTGTCTGTGTGGGTATCTCCGGTTGTTCAGTTTGTTTGGACAACACCGGTGGTAATACCTCTTCCGCCTCTACTGGCGTCGCCTCTTTATTGTCCATATCGACTTCTATTTCTTTCTCGGCCTCCGCCGCCCGTTTCTTAGATGTTGCACGTCGTTGCATTTTCCCTTGAAATTCTCTGGCTTTGTAGCTGTTGCCTAGCTCCAACTAGTGATTGGGCAGAATTTATTGGCCTTCCAATCGCTAATTAAAGCCCCTAAAGTTGTGCGCCAATTTGTAATAAAAATTTTACTAATGATTGTAATGTATTATGTTTAATTGGTGTGTTTATATTGGTGTGGCTCTCGACGTCTCACTGGTCTGAAACACTTCCTTAAGTTTCCCAGCTGGTCGAGTCTCAATGGCAGCAAGACCGGTCGAGTAGCGTAATGTTGATGAAGAAATATATGTTCAGCTTCACCGAAAGTTTCAAAACAAAAATTATTGTTTTGAAGTAAATTAAAAAAAAAATTGCTTATTAAAAAAAATAATTAAAAAAAAAATATTTTCTTTTTATTAATTAATTAATTATAATCAATTAATTAATATAGGGCTGTGAAGTTTTAAAAAGTGTAATGCTCTTCTGAAAAATTTTATTAAAGTTTTGGTATATTTTAAATAAACTACCACCACTCATAAGATTGTCTTCAAACCAATCGATACTTGTTTACCTTTTTATTTTTTAGGTTATCTTCACTTATAGGTGGTGAAGTCCTGGTAGATTATTAATTAGAATTATATTAGTGAATACTAGTAATATTTACGAAATAAAGAACTATTTAGTGTTGAAGAATATTAATGTTTTATTAATTAATAGCAATATTGACTCTTATCGACTATAATATCGATTCTCAGGATATCGAAAAAAATTACAAAGTATATTATATAAAATTCATATAGGGTTCTTTAAACAGCCAATTATTATCAAAGTAAGAGAAATCGGGCTAATATTTAAAAAGTATAACGTTACAACAAATTAATAATTATTACTAAATACAGACATTGAAAAATAATTTGAAAATAATATAATTGTTTTCACCAACAGCTGTTATCTGCACGGAGAGGCATTGGAATTGTCAAAGAAAGATGGCTGCCGTCAAGTTGATCAAAATGTCGCTCGTTCCTGCTGCGTTCCAAATAATGTATTTTCTGGCAGTATTCCTGTTCTGGTGTCTGCAAATCTCTTGTTAAATGTTGTTTAGTGCCTGGTGTAATGTTTCTGGGTTGTATTTAGTGTATCCGTGTAATTATAAGTCAAAACACTTTTCCCGATACAGACACTAATACTCGGTTAATGTGTTATACAGTTTTCTGGTGTTTTGTGGTGTTTTTTCGGAGTAGAAATGTATTGTTCAGTGTTATGTAGTGTTTCTTGATTGTTTCTGTTATAATGTGAGAGTTCTAGATGTATTTTATAAGTCACTCGCGATTTCCCAAAAACGTACTTTTCACCGCTCAACTTTACCGTTGTAAGATAGGTTAGATCGTCACAAAACTCTCGTCATGTTAACCGTTCGAATACCAATAATCAACTAACTGTTTCCTTCAGTTTCAATTAAACTCTTAGCCCATATAATATTATCCTTAACATTGTTCAAATATATTTTCACATCCTGTGCACACTTTAATATTTCACTATATAAATGCCTAAACTTGGGTTATTTATCAATAATTTTATTCACTAGATGTTATTTAAATTAATCTTTCAGTTCATTCGGCTTATTTTCAAATTAAATAATGCCGTTTTATAGTGTTTTCTGTCCAAAATTAGTAATTTTACTTTCAGTTTGGTACACTCTGAAAAGTCAAAACATACTTCCTGTCATTATGTAAATTCAGCCATTTTATCAGTTATATTTAATATTAATAATCCTATATTGTATTAAAAGGTTTATATTCCCTTATTTTCTTGTAATTAATTGAATTAGTTGTATTCTGAAACATTATTCTGGAATATATGACTCCCATGTCCAAATTTCTGAGTTTAGTCATTTTCATTTTTATTTATAATTCTGAATATAATTTATTAAAATCTCTCTAAATGGTATGTGCAATTATATGGCTTGATCTCAAGTTTATTTTGTCTAAATCCCTTTTGTTTATTTGCATTTAAATGAGCAATTTCTCTGTTTTGATGAAGTTTGGTTTCCATTCTTTTGGCCTAGGTTTTTTAACAATTTTTCCTTACAAAAACTTTACAAACAATATATGATGTGTGATACCCTCTCTGACTTTTACATATAGTATTATAAATTAAACATGTTTTCAAATTACACAATAACAATTAGTATTGGTTACAATACAGATAACAGTCAAACAAATAAAGAATATCTTTAAATAAATGATTGTCTTCAAGTCAGACATTTTACAACAAAATCCTTATTTCTAACATGGAAATATGGTTCACAGAAAAAGGTTTTTTACTAACTAACATCTTAATTACTTCCTACTATTTACAAGTAGTAATTATTTTTATAGTTCTGATGTTAGTTGTATCAGACCCAAACAAATGGCCTTATATCTAATAAATTTTTAAACATCCTTATACTATATTCATAAAAACCTTACATCTATATTCTTGTTTCTAACTATTATTATAAGTAGGATTCTATAGTTTTTATACCGTCTTTTACACATTGTCTTTGGGAAATTGTACCCTGTCATTAATAAATAAATAGTATAAATTGTTCGAAAAGTATTATGAAATCTGTTTTCCTTTTTGCATATAAAACAAAATGTTATTTTAAACAGATTTATGTCTTATAAACAACATATTGTCACAGTACACATTTCAAGTCATTGAAAATTGCATATTTCATTGCATTCAATGTTTGTGATTGCCAAGAATGAAACACAAGGTTCATTTTTTACAATACCCAAAACTATCACTGGTTCACTTTGCACTTTTATATTATGTTATTGCTAAATGGTCGTATAGTCTTATTAACATAATAAATTGGTTAGCGTTTTTCAATGGAGATTTGTTCCATGGGTACTATATTATTGTTTCATCTTAGTTCACAGGCCACTTTTACTTTATACACTTCTCTCTCTTAAATTTATATACATGTGGTTTTCATTTCGTTATACTTTTATTTTTAAATATTTATTTTGGGGATATAGGGATTTGGGTGTCTTTTATAAGAGCATGACATCTTCTTCAGGATGCTGCCTTCTTCTTCTTTCATCAGTCTTCTTTTCTCCTGCCTTCTGGGACTGGTATCTTCTCCATCTTCTTCTTGATGCCATCAGGTTTCTTGGGTTCTTCTCCATCTTCTTCTTTATTTTAGAAATACACAACCTGTATTGGTTGATCTTGGCTTATTTTAGGGTTTCTATTCTATTTATTCTCCCTCGTTGTGGGTTTGGTCATATTCTGTACTGCTTGGTTACTTACTTTCTTACCTTCCTGGGTTATAACTTGAAAACCTTTGGTTATGAGACTGGTTTTGTATGACTCATCACTAGTAACTCATTTTATTTGAACTTGTATTTTCTTTATAATAATGATTTCTTTCCACAATTGCTATGAATTAATCTTTTTATATTAAACTTAATGCTTTCTTCCAAATTTAAATATTATAACTTCATTATTCTAATGATCAATTGCCATTCAATATTATGCATACATCTGTCACGTTACAATATTAAAGTTAAACAATTTACTTTTGCTGCCATTTGAAGAATGGACTTATTAGTATTAGCATGTTATAGTCATTAAAGCTAAATACATCATATTGTTTATTACAAAGTTACAATGGTAATTTAATTCGGCCAGTCTTTTGTATTATTATATTAATTTTATTTTGGTGTCAATTGTCTTTCATATTTTTATTAAGTAATTTCTGAACTACAGAAGTTTCACTTCTGGGTCACCTGTATGTAGCATCCTCGGCGAATCGGGGTTGTATGTAGTAAACGGTGGCTATTCGGCTTCTGGTCTATTCTGGAGGTCTGAAGAAGGTGTAATAATGGAAGGTGTCTCTCTCTCTCTTTTTCCAAGGTTTATGAGATTCTGGTGCTGGCGGTGGTGGGAAACTTTCACTTGAACTCACTTACTTATATACTTGAACTGACTTGAACTGTTACATATACTGTGATATATATCATGTTGACGGGATATTTAATCAGCTGCAGAGATGTCATAAACACACACTTAAAACGCATCAAAGATGTTAAACATATTGAAATGACTGATAATTATTGCTGTCAGCTTTACTAAGCATTAGCTTAAAGAAACTAAGAGAGTGAACGACATATTCTTTCATTCTCTATAATTTTGTAGTTACTGCCTACATTTTCAACTGTACTGTTCTCGCTGCGGAGTCTGATTTACAACTAATTTGGGGTGCGCACCGCTGGCTTAGGGAAGTGCGTGTCCGCGCGTGTTGTTATTTACCTGCGCGAGAAATAGTTCTTAATTTATTTTTTGTTTAAAAGGAATAATTCTAAATATTTAGTACCAAGCCACGTGTTGTTCAAGCAAATATATTGCAACTTACCGTCTGCGGCTTCCAGAAACAACGTCTTCACAAAGTTGACATGTTTCGGGACACTTGTCCCATCATCAGAACTTAAAATAATCCTGTATCATTTAAGTTGATACATTTGTCAATTAAATAAATATTAAAATTCAACATGAAATAAATAATTTAAAACAATATAAATACGTAAATGTCTAAAAGCGAACGCGAACGTTTAACTATGTACATCGTACGGAGATTGACCGCGCACTGAATTACGTTTTGCTCCCACCACGACAATAGCGCAAAGCAGTGTCGTACAATACATTTGATTTGAAAAGCAGTTTATCATTTAAAAAGGGGTATTAAATTAGTTTTAAAATTTGTGTAATTATGATTCTCGGAAATGAGGTGTTCTGCAAATTTTGACTTGATATTGTCCAAACTGTGAAGGTGTGTAGGCGGCCTATGTTCTGTAAATCTTTTTAAAAAACTACGTCCTGTCTGGCCCACATAAATGGCGTCACAATCGTCACATATCAATTTGTAAACACTGGTAGTTCTGCGGACACGAAGATTATTCATAATATTATTAGTGGTTTTGTAAGTGACCTTTATATTGCTGGTTTTATTAAAAATTGACCCAAAAATCTTAGGCATAAGGTATGTGTACGGTGTTGCAATGTATTTGCGTGTTGTATTCTCTAGGATATCCCAGAAATTGGCTGCCTTCCATAGTATGATTTATAGACTTTTATCTTTGCCCCTCGGTGATAAAGAATACCGTGAGGAATTAGACACCATTAAACACATTGCAGTTGCTAATGGTTATGATGTCGATATGGTGAACAACATCCTTCGAAAACATAAGAAAAAACATAGAAACATTAACGGACATAAAACACGCGAGAATACAACACTAATACTTCCCTAAAATTATTATAATTATAAGTACTTTGTTCAATATTCTATTAACTTGACATAATTAATACATTCATTATAATTAAAATTAACAATGTATTCAATTTAATTAATTGCTTTAAATTTCTTAGTATAATTAGGTGAGTATTTTATTACAACACTACTCCGTTATTACTGAGTACTAGACATTAGGGTTGGTCTGGTTTTATGACTTGTTACAAACAAACTATCCGTCCCTCTCTGCCTGACTTGTCAAACTACTCTTTAAATGTGGGTGGTATACTTTCCCTTTCAATAACATCTGTTACACACAACAAATTCCCTTTTTAAACATTTGGTGACATTTCTTACTTACTTATTTTCTAAATATTCGTAATTTCTTATATAACTAACTTTCATTATACGTTATTACATTGACTTTCCTTGTATTTAATTTGCTACTTATTACTACTACATTAATATACGGATGTGTGCTATTACATTTTGTTTTCAATTTTCATGTGTGGTGTTTCTGTGTGTATGTGTGTGTGTGTACATTTTGGGTTTCTTCCTCCCTTGCTTCAAAATCTTCTCGTTTTTTCTCTCTACTGCTGCTACGCTCTCTATCTTGTCGTCCTTGCCTCCTTACCTTTATATCCTGTCTATATATTTCTTTTATTCGTTCTACTTCTAGAAGTCCTTCTCTGCGTAACTCTCTCTCTTGTTTTTCTTTCTCTTTCTGTTTCTCTTCTTTACAAGACTTGTGTGCTTCTTTGTTTCGATGACTTCGAAACTCTAAGCGGCTTAATAAAGAGCTTTCTTCTTTCATAGTTAACTTATCCCTATTTGTGTCTTCGATGTTCATCTCTGTGATACTTTGAATGATGATGTCTTTTTCTGTGACTGGATGATGCATGACGACTTCTTGATGAATGTTTTTCTCTGCGGCTGTGAGGTCTGGATTTACGTACATGTGTTTGGGTTGGTTTAATCTCCCACGGATCTGCTGTATCTTCTTCTGCCATATTGTTAAGACACTGGAAGTCTTCGACACTCCGGCAACCATGAATAGCTGGCCAGTAAGGGGTTAATGGATCTTTTTCGAGTTCTATTGCTTCGTCAACATCATGATTAGTAACATGTAAAGGAGACGTTTCATCTTCACCTCTTCTATCCATATTTGAATTCCTCCCTTCATCAACATCCATCATTACAGGTGATTCTGATTCATCTGACATAACTACTATTTCTGTTTCTTCCGACTCACGGTCGACATTTTCGCTCACCGTATCGTCTTCGCATC
This sequence comes from Magicicada septendecula, assembly GCA_034769895.1. Taxonomy (NCBI): domain Eukaryota; kingdom Metazoa; phylum Arthropoda; class Insecta; order Hemiptera; family Cicadidae; genus Magicicada; species Magicicada septendecula. The sequence continues at coordinate 381,142,762 of CM068369.1, forward strand.
TTTTGTAATTTATTTCGATTTTTTCACTTACGACTTGCATATTGTTGCTATGCCGTTCTTCCAACTCTACGAATTGCTGTTTAGTGTTCATACTAATCTCAGTAATCTTATTGGTATTGTCTTGGATTTGGTTTCTTATTTCCATGTGTTGTTTCTGGATTTGTTCGTTCATTTGTTGTAATGCTTGTTCTAGTCTTACCTCACGTTGTTCTAACCGTTCGTCAATTTTTTTCGCATGTTCAGCAATTTGTCGTGCCAGTCGTTGTTCTGTTTTTTCTGATTGTTTTTGTATCTGTTGTGAGAGCTGTTCTTTTGTTTTTTTCGATTCTTCTTGTATTTGTTGTGAGAGCTGGTCTTTTGTATTTCTCGATTCTTCTTGTATTTGTTGTGAGAGCTGTTCTTTTGTATTTCTCGATTCTTCTTGTATTTGTTGTGATTGTTTTAGTAATTGTTGTAGCATTGTATATATATCAGTGTTTTTGTCTGTCTCTAGTGGTGTCTGACTTATCGGTCGTTCTTGGATTTCTGTTACTACTGTTGGTGTAAATTGTTGTGTTTCTGCGTTTACATCGTTCTGTCCGTTTAGTCCCCGCGTCCCTGACGCTTCATCCTCCTCTGAAATGTCTGCGAGCGTGTCTGGATCGCCTAGTTGATTATTTATTTAGAACTCCATAGCGTTGCTTTGGGTTCTTGTGTTTGTGCTCATGTTGCTGTATAGGTTATAAATGTTGTTTTGTTATGTCCTTGTTTCTCCTACTCCTACTTCGCGTAATCATAAAATCATAAACTATGTTTTATACTATTTCTTAACTTCTATTTGTTCTTAATTTATAATTTATTTAATAGTGACTCAATCGTGTCCCACGTTCCGGGCGACAGAATGTAATACACTTCTAGATAGGCCTTTGTAAAAGAGTTAAATTATTTATTTGCAAATTATGTTGGCCTACGAGCATGTGAAAAATAAGATCACAAACTATCTTGATCAAATATGATATATAATAATTTATATAATAGTTTATGGTACTTATTCCAGTGTACCGACTCTTGATTTACCTCAGGGCGCCAGTAATAATAAACACAAATTAAAGTATGTTAATCAATTTTTAATGAACCATTTGTATTTATACATTACAAAAATGTCTTTATATGAATTGAATTGTTTATCGTACAAATTGAATATTATTAATCAGCAATGAGTCCTTTATGACAGATTGAGTCACTATGTTGAATACAACATATGTATATTTATCAAAAACATAGAATTAAATGTTCATTATTCTTTACTTGCGTAAGATTCCTTCCAAAGTGCGTGGTCCTGAAGCTATTGTAGATCGGTGATTCGTCAGCAGCCGTCGTCGTGTTAATCCTGGTTAAAACTGCACAATTCACTTTATCACAGGTGCACTACACTAACATATGGATTATACCTATTATACCTATAACTATGTTGTATAATTACACTCTGGAAACAAAGATGACTGAATATAACTTAAGTGCATTTAACTCAGTTCACGTCGCGTTTGGCCCGACTAATTGATACCGTCGTAACTTTCTTTCGAACTCCTTCGCCTTCTTCCGCGATTTACCGCTACGTATTGAATTAAAGAACTTCGTATGTATTATTATTTCTTATTGTTTATTATAACTCCGGTCATCCACTCTTTGACTTATTACGATTTATGAAACTTTATTTATAACTTTAATATTAATAATTATCGCGTTCCAGTACTTTGTTATTTCTGAGAAATTTACTGATTCTTTATGTTAATTATTAAAGTATATATAATTTGACGCAAAACAACGTACGCGAGTCTCTTCGTATAATTCCGCCGATATAAAGAAGACTGTCTTATTTCCCTCTAAGTTCACAATATATACTTGCCTTGAGTCTCCCTTACTTACGATCTACAGCAAAACGTTCCTATAGGTTCAAACTACCGCTAAATACAAATTCACCCAATCTGCTTAACTAAAACCTCCCGCGCAACGTATGACGCTTTTTCTGATTCGCCCAACGTTTTTCCGTGTACACGTGTTAAAGAAACTAGCGTCTATCGCTATCTCTCTCGCACAACAATATCTCTTGTCTAACGACAGCTATTGTTATATGCACTTAAGTTTTACAACGTTTGGCAAACACCCTTACTATCTTAACACATAATACATTTTAAGACAGTAGTGTCCCAAATCGTGCTTTAACATCGTGCTTTATATTCATTATAGTTTGTCGGCCACAGTGCCGGTGTTATTAACTTACTGCTTTACTCTTCAGGCTTTTAGCAAGTAATTTTCCCAAATCGTGTCTTAAAATAAAAGTACATTCACTTAAGTTTACAACGTTTGGCAAACACCTTAACTATCTGAACACATAATACATTTTATGACAGTAGTGTCCCAAATCGTGCCTTAACATACAAGTACATGCATTATTTTCTGCTTTACTCTACAGGCTTTTAGCAAGTAATTTTCCTTTCAATTATTGCCGCCTCGCTTTCTAGCGTCTAAATGCTTCCCTGCTTTCTAAAACACACACTTCTTTCTGCTTTCAGCATAGTTTATTTATTAAAATTATAAATTGATCAAATTTTCCGTTACAATCAAATACAATTAAATACATAGCCGAGTCGAACCGGGTGTAAAAACTTAAATGTAGAAAACTGCTTAGAAACATTTTAATAAAAACAGAGCTACCGGTACCGTAAAAATTAGAGACTGCACATTTGTTTAATATAGTCTCAAGTGAGACTTTAAAGCCAAAAATACTTTCTAAAGTTTTCAAAAAGTTTCATATAAACTTGTTTTACAAATACATAAAAAACTATTGCAGGAAAACCCCGGTGTGTATGAAACACTGGGTAAGTACTGTGACAGTTTCTATTTGGAGCAAAACCACGTTTAAAAACACGTACTCGTACCTAAGAGTAACTTAATAAAATAAATTTATTACTGCCATCTCATGATAAAAAATAACCACAAGTATACAGATTTAACACCGACCTTAAAACCTTACATATTTGCAAAATATGTGATAAGTGGATGCACTGGAGTAGTTTTAAATATACAGAGCCTTTATAAACAACGCTGAAATAATAGGATTAGGCCTATACACAATAATTAGATGAATTTTAATTATAATGCATTGAACGAAATGGCTGTAAATATATTGCAGTGACATAAGAGTAGACTAAGTTAGTAAGCAGATGACGCAAATGGTGCGTAGACCTCGGGTAGCGCAGACTTCATAAAGTTACGTTGTAAAAGTGTTTTTTTGTTTTTTTTAGCTATAACTTTAACTACATACGTATAAAAATTCAACTTTGAATTTCAACTTTTACAAAATGCCAAGTGTATTGTACTGACGATGGGTCTTAGGTTCTAAAATGTGTTAAAAAATGTAGGGAACCGAGTCACTAGTGCAATGGCAAAAAAACGTAAACAAAAGTAGGGTCTTTTCAAGAAAGTGTCAACAAACAACTCTCACAGTGTTCACGAGCCCGCCAAGCTCCCCCACCAACATTCCCGCCAGTCCCTTCTCCAACAGTAGTGGTGTGGGGGAGGAGTGATGGCCACACATACATTTGACGCACGCACGCACGCGCGCCTTCAATTCTGCGGCGCACAAGCACTTTTAATTCTTTTTGTTTTGCAACCCCTCCTTCCTTTTATGCCTTTTTATCTATTTTTATTTATATTTAAATTTCTATCTCCTTATTTAATTTTTTTTTTTTTTTTGAAAGAGAGGCCACAAGTTATTTAGAACTAGGCTAGAGCCTAGAGAAGCCAAAATTGTGCTGGGTCCAGTATGACGGGACTTGCAAATGAAACACTGATCTTGAGATAACAACAACAATATTTATTGTGCTCGGCTTGTATAACATATGAGCCCTTAAGGCAAGATAATTACGTCTTTTTTATTTTTGAATATAATTCCATTAATATGTGCATTGCCAAAAGTTGAACAATGAAAAATAAACTATTAACATCAATAAGTATTGAATGAATACTAAATATCTGAATAATCCTTGACTAGTAAATCGTTGCATGTTACATAAATGATAATAATACAATTGTAAAATGGCACACAATCTCGACCTGCCAGTAATCACATTTCATAACAAGATATAAATATATAGAAATATACACATGCATAATCAATATAACAATGTAACAATCATATAAAACAACACACACATATAATTAACATCAACAAACATTTACAGATAAGTAACACATCACATGTTCACCCCGGTTATCAGCGTATATAAGTTTCTTGCTGAAACACCCTTAACCCCCTTATTCTGACCAAGTATCCGGCCCCCCCTTAATGTTCAATTAATAGGTGACTAAACCCCCAAAACCTCAATTAAAATGTCCCAAGGAGGGGAGCAGACATGCCCCAAATTTTAATTAGATAAGTGGTAACTGAATGTTCTATGTAAGCCCTGCGGCCTGCGCACAAATCCCATGCCGAAGTTTAATTATCAATATGAATCACGTCAATGCCAATAATGAAGAGTGGCATCACAAGGTTAACATGGATGTCCGGTTGCCTAACTGCATTTTATATTTCCTTTTTACTTTCAAAACAGAATTTGTAAAAATAGTGGAACGTGACCACCATGAATATTGATAACTGATACTGATTAATCTTGTGTTGTTTAATGGTTAATTAATTGGTATAGTGAGCAATAAAAATTAACGTTACAAAATTTACTATGGTAAAATACAAACTGTGACAATGGTAAAATTTAAAGTGTACAATTTAGCTAAACAGTGGAACAGAATTTTGTAAAACGGAATCTAAGTCATGAAGGTATTAAAACCAGCTCACAGTGTTCCAAAAAAACTTAACTACCGGCCGGGTCAGGCATCGGGCGAGATCTAGCAAGATCTGACACATACAGACCTGCAGTGGACGGCTCCTACGGGAGTCGACCACGGGTTAAAACATCTCCCACATCATTAATGAATAATAAAATACATGAGCCCACATTAACCAAAAGATCCGTTAAACATAACTATCCCAACATGCTTAAAACAGAAACAGATTTAGATTCAACCCTATCTACCGAACTCCCCTCGACCCGGGTGGTGCGTGACCCTGGCCGAGTTTACACTCTCAGAACGAGATAGACATAACAGTGATAGAGGAGGCGTAAGCCTTACAAATTACAAATAATATATGCCACCCATTGTCCGGAAATAACTGTCCAAACTGGAGCGTCTACATGAAAGTCTCACAGAGTTTATCGGCCACAAGATTTAGGTTAATATGGTTAAATTTCACCTGGTTAGTAGCGTGGAGTTTGAGAGTTCCGTTGGGTGTATCTAGTCCATCCTTCCGGCTGACACAGCTGACGAAGGTGTTTGAAATTACAGCATCTGAGGCAGTTGTTCGGCCGTCCTTCCGGAGCGGGGCAGATTTCCGTCTACAGCAGAAACCCTGCACAATTATATCTGGGATTACTCATAAGTTCATAACACACACTACCACATTTACCCCCTGACATTGCATGGCCTGTCCAGTTTATAAACTCCGAAAATAGACTAAGTAAGGAACCCCACTGAATGTAGTAAATCGCTTCCAAAATAACCCCATTAAATATTTTAATATATAATATGTCCAAATATAGTGACTCCATAATAATGATAATTTTAATTAACAGTTATGCAAAAGTTTTCATGACGCACTTACAGGAATTAGCAACTTTTAACAAGTCCGTGATGTACACGGATTTCAGAAAATTACTGACTTACGCCCCATCAACCCGGACAGTAGTAGGATTTAGTAGGATTTAGTTACGCCCCATCAACCCGAATTTAGTAGGATTATTACTAGATTAATATAAAACATAATTATATCATTACTGTTACACTCAATTAACCAGGGTTGAGATTAAACATACATGAAACAAATTTTAACCTGATAGTCGCCACGTCCTAAGGACTCACTGCAATATCTATCGTAACGCATCCACTTTAATATCAATTAAAAACAATTTGTTTTTATAAATAATTAATATATATATATATTAATAGACTTACCGGATGTCACGTAGGCTTCTACCTATCCATAGAAGTAGTTGGAAGACGAAAAACTTTAAATCTACTCTGTCAGCCGGGGATCAGATTGTGAAGCGCCGAGAGCCGAAGTGGAACTGAGCAAACCGGCTCTTGAAAAAACTGTACGTAACAGAGATAGGGCGCGCGCGAGTCGGCCGGCGGAGATGACAAAGTCCGATTAAGCATACCAAAGGACAAATTCCCTCGCGTCGTCAAATACGTAATTATAATCATCCACTATATAGATATAGGAACATCGCCGCGTTTTCCAAAACGCGGCACACCCCCACCCCAAAAGGGCAACCCGGTTGCCTCACTCTGAAACTCGGGAGAGTACCCTGCAGTGTACCCCCTTCTTAAAGTATGCTGGTGGACTTCGTGGATAAGGTGGCCCGGCGGCACTTGCTCCCAGGAGAACAGAGGCTCAGAAGGGAAAACGAAAGAGACGAAAAAAGACGTGTAGTATGTAAGTGTGTATGTGCGGTACGCTGACCTGATCAGGGCCAGCCCACCGCAAAGAAGGACAGAGAAGAAAGACGAAAGAAAATCTCGGGAGCTCCCTGAGTTCCGACCTCCTGAGGCTTGTCCACTCAAGCCAGAACACGATAGCCACCTAAACAGGGCATCTGCCCTATATACCTACGGGGTAATTCTCTAATACGACCCCCCCCCCATTCTAAACAAACCATCACGGCACGGGCCAAGGGGAAAAAGGGGCGATGACAGTCTCCATGATGCGGTGGTCCCCACTGGGGACCTGACGGAAAGCCATGTCAACTGTGACTATGACCCTCATCTCACGTACATAAAAGTTTAACATGTGTGCTCCAAGGGCATGCCCAAAACTTATCGAGTGGATGAAGTGCACGTCCGACCCCATCCACGCGACAAGTCTCGCTCCTCTCTCTAACTCCTTTTTTTTTTTTCTCTCTAGGTAAGGTTAGGAAAATCGGAAGGTGGATGGTCAAGGATGATTAAATGGTCATGGGCTGGGACTGAAGGTAAGGACCTGGCTCCCTCCGGACATAAGGACAACTGGAGAAAACCAAGGCTCGCGCAGGCAGGGGCGCATCCCTGAAGTAGACGAACCCCACTGGGACTGTGGGAAACATCTACCCGCTACCCTATCATTCTCAATACCGCCCCCGGAGCACACCCTCTTAAAATAGACAACATCCCCACTCGCACAGAGACCACCATCGTTCCCCCCCCTTCAGCCCGTTTACCCTTTTCTAAATAATTTTAATTTTGAGATATGGGTAGTAATCTCTTTCGGATTACTACCCGGCTCTTCCAACCGCGCCGTCACTGGTGACGTAAACCCTAGGATACGGTATGGTCCCGACCAACGATAGCACAATTTAGCGGTTCTTTTGTCCGCGGCTGAGCTGATCGGATGGCTCTGGCAGTAGACCCAGTCGCCGGTCTGAAAGGGGTTCGGAATTCGCCCCTGATTGTATCGTCGACGGACCCGCTCGTGCGCTCGCAGCAAATTCTTCCGAGCCTCCCTCCATCTCTCCGCAGTTCCATTATCGGGCTCCCGTGGTAGAAGATCGTCAATATTCCACAAGTTAGTCAACGGGAGTGCGGGCGAGAATCCAAACATGATCTCAAAGGGCACGGCCTTATGACTGTCATGCAGGGCCGTGTTAAAAGCTAGCTGCAACCACTTCAAGTTCTGGTCCCAGGTGGTCTGTTGTTCCGCATGATAGGCAATGAGTGCGGACCGGAGATTCCTATTGAACCTCTCCGCATGGGACGGCTGAGGGTAATACGGGGAAGTGGTTACATGTCTGATACCGCTGGCGAAACACATCCGCCGGAACTCACTCGAAATGAACTGTGGTCCATTGTCGGAGACAATGATGGTCGGAAGACCGAAATGCTGAAAAATATGGTTCTGAAGCGCGCTTATGGTTAAACGAGCTGTTGCCTGCCGTAAGGGCAGTAGCCAGGCAAACTTCGAAAAAGCATCCACACAGACAAGTAGGTAAGCATTACCTGACTTGCTACGCGGGAAGGGTCCCACGTAGTCGATGAATAGCTTCTCCATCGGTCTGCTCGCCACGTCTGATGACAACAACCCCAACTTTGTGTTTTGGGCAGGCTTGCTTAAGCCACACAGATGACAACTCTGAACCCTCGTCGCGATGTCCCTGTCCATGCCCTTCCAGATGAAGTGTTTCCTAATCCCGGAAATGGTCTTCGAAATTCTCTTGTGGCCTCCTACTGGGGAATTGTGATAATAGCTGAAGACCATGGGCACTAACTTGCTAGGCAGCACGATCTTCGGGGCACGTCCCTTTCTTTCTCGACAACACAGGACGCCCTTGGACAAGAAGTAAGGGGCCTGCGCGTTACCCTCCTTTATATTCTGGATGATAGGACCCAGCTCTTCATCATTCAAATGATGGGGTAACACATCAGTGAAGGCTAACGGAAAGTCTAGCAGAACAGAACAGGGTTGCTCAGATTGGACTTCACTGGGTTGGGAAAACATGCGTGACAAAGCATCTGCAACCACATTTTGAGTTCCCCTAATGAGTTGCACCTTGAACTTGAAGGATGAGATTTTAACCACCCATCTACCAATTTTACCCAGTTGCCGGGGGTGAGCAAGAAGCCAAGAGAGAGCCTGATTGTCGGTCTCGAGCAGGAACTCAGCTTGTTCCAGAAAACGCCTGAACTTATCTAGAGCGTATACCACAGCTAAACACTCTAGCTCATATACTGATGACTTTCTTTCTTGCTGGGTCAGGGTTCGGGAAATAAAGGCCACAGGCTGCCTAGCACCATCAACGACTTGGGACAGAACCGCCCCGAGCGCCACCGAACTCGCGTCCGTCTGTAAGATAAACGGTTGAGAAAAATCCGGCGTTCGCAGCACCGGCGGGGAAATAATAGCTTCCTTCAACGTTTCGAAAGCCTTCTGCTGGCTTTCGCCCCACACAAACTTAGCCCCCTTCTTTCTCAATTCATTTAGGGGTGCAGCTATCTCCGCTGCATTGGGGATAAACCGCCGATAAAAGTTAACCATCCCCACGAACCTGGCGATGCCTTTGGCATCCCTTGGCGGGGGAAAATCCCGGATACCCTGGGTCCTTTCAGGGTCCACTGTAACGCCTTGGTGCGACACCAGATGCCCCAGAAATGATATGCTTTCCTGGGCAATTCGCACTTTCTCCGGATTGACCGTGAGGCCCGGGCTTCCCAACCTGCTCATCACCTCCCTGAGATGGCACAGATGTTCATCATAAGTTTTGCTGTAGACCAGCAAGTCGTCCAAATAATTGAAAATAAACTTGAATTTTACGTCTTGAAACACCAGGTCAAGCAGACGTGTGAGCGTCTGGGCGCCCACCGCCAGACCCATAGGGACCCGCGTATACTGATACAAATTCCACGGGACACAAAACGCCGTGTACGGTCTACTTTCCTTGGACAAAGGGATCTGGTGATATGCAGCGTTGAGATCAATCACGGTGAAATACTTGGCCTCACTAAACCAATCGAAAGCCGAGTGGAGATCCGGAAGGGGAACCGAATCCACCTCAATATTAGAATTTAACTTCCGGTAATCTATCACCATACGGTGCTTACCCCCAGGCTTGGGTACCAGGAACGCTGGACTGGCATAACTGGAATTGGAAGGTTCAATTACACCTTGCTCTAAAAGCTCTTGAACCTTCTCCCTCAGAACGGCCATTTTCGGAGGGGCGAACTTGTATGGGTGCGACCTCACTATCTTAGAGTCCGTCAAACGAATTTTATACTCTAATAAATGTGTGAGTCCCAACTTAGGAGTTAATACGGAGGGAAATTCCTCACACAATCGGTCTAAAGCTCTCTGCTGGGAGGGAGTGAGATGATCTCGTGCAGAATCGGGACAAGCGACCTCTTGGATACCTCCCTTAGCTCCCTGGTATCCAAGAAAAGGAATAACAACACCCCGATTAAATTTAAAATAACACTGGTGCCCATGGATGTCCAACACGAGACCACTTTTAGCGATGAAATCAGCACCCACAATACAGTCAACTCCCAGAGCCGGAGAAACCAGAAAAGGCCACACCCAAGAAAAGCCATCAATCTTGAACTTAAAGGAAACCACCCGGGAGATGGGCAGAATTTCCCTAGAAGCAGTCCAGCACACCACAGACGACCGATTCGACCCTTTTATTAAGCCCTGTTTTTCAAGGTCCGCGCATACTCGAGATGAGATGATAGATCGGGCTGACCCGGAGTCAACTAGCGCTCTGAGTTGACCCTTCTTTACCTCGAGCGACAGGAAGGGGCATACAGAAGCCTTTTGCGGGACGGTAGCAAGGACCTTGATATTAGAAGAGTCAGGACCTATCCTCTGCCTGGAGGCACTTGAATTCCGAAAAGTCTTGTAACGAGGGGAAGACAACCTCCGATTTGTCCCCCCCTGGTAATTTAGTTTTTTGAGTACCGGACCCTCGGGGGAAGCGCTGGACGCATACCACCCTCCGGACAATCGCGGGCAACATGCCCCTGTCTGCGACAGCGAAAGCAAACAACGCCTCTCAACTGTCCACCTCGATCGCCGTTATTTCTCTCTGGCCGGGGTTGGGACTGAACGACCCGTCGTTCCACCACTCGGGGCTCGCCCGGACTGGCCCTTACTGGCCCACGGGATTCATCAATTGATTGTATAGCCCGGGATAACACGCACAGCTTCTCGAGGTCCTCATAATTCCGCGGTCGCTCAGCAAAAGTTAAACGAGATCTCTCCTGGGGAGTAACCCCTTCGAATATCATCTGCACTACTTCATTCTCGGGCAGTCCCAACCCTAAAATCCGGACAGCATCACGGATACACTGTGCAAACTTCGCAAAATTCTCCCCGTGGGCTTGCACCCGACAACAATGTTTGTGCTGCAGCTGCTCTCGCAATCGGCCAGGCACGCATGCGTCCAACACCCCCCGATGGAAAGACGCCACACTGCCGCCATCTCGTATAGTCCGCGCGACCCGCTCAGCCACAGACCCCCGACAATAGGGATACACGAGTTCGAGTAGGGTGCTATCCGACATCCCCGGGAAGTCGAACAGCTGAAACAAAATTCGGAAAAAGACCATCAATCTGTCCACGTCTAGTCCATCTGCAACCGGAAGCTCCTGAATAATAGAAGACAGGGGGTTATGCAATTTATTATAAGAGACGCTCGATACGCCCGAGAGCGTTGGCAATTGAGCCGCCTGGTTCGGCGTCTGCGCTATGTCCATGTCAGGAGGCTGGGGAGAGCTCACGGAAAGTTGAGACTTCACGGGCTCGAAGTTCCGCAATGCTTTAGCCACCTGTTCCGAAATCAGCTTCAGCGTGGCGCTGACTTCAGCAATTGTAGTTTGTGCGGACAAGTTCTCCAGTCTATGTTGCAGATGTTCCGCTCGCTGACGCACTCTCTGTCTTGCCCTGAGGCTGGAAGGGGCCGACTCAAAATCCTCCATCACCTCCCGCAACTCTCCCCACTTCTCCTGGCACAACTCGAGCTCTGCTGTCACATCAGTGACCTTTACGAGCGACGTCGTCCCTCCGGACGCGAGGGCGTCTCTTAACTGCTTCCTCAAAGAAGCGACATCCCCCTAGGGCCTACCACCCCGGGACTTAATCTCGAACTCCAACTCGTGCTTCAAAAATAAATCTGGATTCATAACGCTCATGCCGCCAATGCTCTAATTACATCTCCTACGAACCACAGACAAACATAAAAACACCAATCACTAAAATAAGAAAACCTTGAGTACTGTACTTCCATCAAGAGGACCCCCGGGTTTCCTAGCGCTACGAAAACCTGACCCGCTCCAGAACTAACTCTCCGTCAGTCGCCAGACTCAAAGAAGAAACAACATCAGACACTAACACCAACATACAATCCACACCACCAAACACTAACCACAATATACGACATTTCGACTACGACATTGTCACCATTGCAATCGGACGATACCGACTTCCAGTCGGGCCATACCGCATCCCACTAACCGCACGCGCAATTACTTTCATAAAATAAATACGGGAACCCATCCCCACACGATCTCCGGCAATGTCCAATTTCAAAACAACAAAACCCAACTACAACACGTGCCCGTGGCGGCCTGAGGTTTACAATTCAAAACACCTAACAATAATTCATAAAAAGTACATATATACACCTACATTTTATGTCAACTATTATAGTGCCACCTTATTTAATTATTAAGTGCCATTATATTTGTCAGACTATCTCCGAGTTTGCAAGCCCTATCACACCAACGGCCCCAAGGGTTCAACCCTAGAATGAACCACGCTCTCTGCTACCATTTGTAACCCCTCTTTCCTTTTATGCCTTTTTATCTATTTTTATTTATATTTAAATTTCTATCTCCTTATTTAATTTTTTTTTTTTTTTGAAAGAGAGGCCACAAGTTATTTAGAACTAGGCTAGAGCCTAGAGAAGCCAAAATTGTGCTGGGTCCAGTATGACGGGACTTGCAAATGAAACACTGATCTTGAGATAACAACAACAATATTTATTGTGCTCGGCTTGTATAACATATGAGCCCTTAAGGCAAGATAATTACGTCTTTTTTATTTTTGAATATAATTCCATTAATATGTGCATTGCCAAAAGTTGAACAATGAAAAATAAACGATTAACATCAATAAGTATTGAATGAATACTAAATATCTGAATAATCCTTGACTAGTAAATCGTTGCATGTTACATAAATGATAATAATACAATTGTAAAATGGCACACAATCTCGACCTGCCAGTAATCACATTTCATAACAAGATATAAATATATAGAAATATACACATGCATAATCAATATAACAATGTAACAATCATATAAAACAACACACACATATAATTAACATCAACAAACATTTACAGATAAGTAACACATCACATGTTCACCCCGGTTATCAGCGTATATAAGTTTCTTGCTGAAACACCCTTAACCCCCTTATTCTGACCAAGTATCCGGCCCCCCCTTAATGTTCAATTAATAGGTGACTAAACCCCCAAAACCTCAATTAAAATGTCCCAAGGAGGGGAGCAGACATGCCCCAAATTTTAATTAGATAAGTGGTAACTGAATGTTCTATGTAAGCCCTGCGGCCTGCGCACAAATCCCATGCCGAAGTTTAATTATCAATATGAATCACGTCAATGCCAATAATGAAGAGTGGCATCACAAGGTTAACATGGATGTCCGGTTGCCTAACTGCATTTTATATTTCCTTTTTACTTTCAAAACAGAATTTGTAAAAATAGTGGAACGTGACCACCATGAATATTGATAACTGATACTGATTAATCTTGTGTTGTTTAATGGTTAATTAATTGGTATAGTGAGCAATAAAAATTAACGTTACAAAATTTACTATGGTAAAATACAAACTGTGACAATGGTAAAATTTAAAGTGTACAATTTAGCTAAACAGTGGAACAGAATTTTGTAAAACGGAATCTAAGTCATGAAGGTATTAAAACCAGCTCACAGTGTTCCAAAAAAACTTAACTACCGGCCGGGTCAGGCATCGGGCGAGATCTAGCAAGATCTGACACATACAGACCTGCAGTGGACGGCTCCTACGGGAGTCGACCACGGGTTAAAACATCTCCCACATCATTAATGAATAATAAAATACATGAGCCCACATTAACCAAAAGATCCGTTAAACATAACTATCCCAACATGCTTAAAACAGAAACAGATTTAGATTCAACCCTATCTACCGAACTCCCCTCGACCCGGGTGGTGCGTGACCCTGGCCGAGTTTACACTCTCAGAACGAGATAGACATAACAGTGATAGAGGAGGCGTAAGCCTTACAAATTACAAATAATATATGCCACCCATTGTCCGGAAATAACTGTCCAAACTGGAGCGTCTACATGAAAGTCTCACAGAGTTTATCGGCCACAAGATTTAGGTTAATATGGTTAAATTTCACCTGGTTAGTAGCGTGGAGTTTGAGAGTTCCGTTGGGTGTATCTAGTCCATCCTTCCGGCTGACACAGCTGACGAAGGTGTTTGAAATTACAGCATCTGAGGCAGTTGTTCGGCCGTCCTTCCGGAGCGGGGCAGATTTCCGTCTACAGCAGAAACCCTGCACAATTATATCTGGGATTACTCATAAGTTCATAACACACACTACCACATTTACCCCCTGACATTGCATGGCCTGTCCAGTTTATAAACTCCGAAAATAGACTAAGTAAGGAACCCCACTGAATGTAGTAAATCGCTTCCAAAATAACCCCATTAAATATTTTAATATATAATATGTCCAAATATAGTGACTCCATAATAATGATAATTTTAATTAACAGTTATGCAAAAGTTTTCATGACGCACTTACAGGAATTAGCAACTTTTAACAAGTCCGTGATGTACACGGATTTCAGAAAATTACTGACTTACGCCCCATCCTGGTTTAGTTAATTTAGTAGGATTATTACTAGATTAATATAAAACATAATTATATCATTACTGTTACACTCAATTAACCAGGGTTGAGATTAAACATACATGAAACAAATTTTAACCTGATAGTCGCCACGTGCTAAGGACTCACTGCAATATCTATCGTAACGCATCCACTTTAATATCAATTAAAAACAATTTGTTTTTATAAATAATTAATATATATATATTAATAGACTTACCGGATGTCACGTAGGCTTCTACCTATCCATAGAAGTAGTTGGAAGACGAAAAACTTTAAATCTACTCTGTCAGCCGGGGATCAGATTGTGAAGCGCCGAGAGCCGAAGTGGAACTGAGCAAACCGGCTCTTGAAAAAACTGTACGTAACAGAGATAGGGCGCGCGCGAGTCGGCCGGCGGAGATGACAAAGTCCGATTAAGCATACCAAAGGACAAATTCCCTCGCGTCGTCAAATACGTAATTATAATCATCCACTATATAGATATAGGAACATCGCCGCGTTTTCCAAAACGCGGCACAGTTTTGTTTCAATTTTTTGTTAGTAATTTTTTTTGTTTCTTTTTTTAATTTTTATTTTTATTATTTTTTTAATTTTTATTTTTATTATTTTTTTAATTTTTATTTTTATTATTTTTTTAATTTTTATTAGGATGGAATATTTTTTATTTTATTTACATTATTTAGATTACATTATATTATTTACATTATTATATTTACATCAGATTATTATATTTACATTACATAATTTTATTTAGATTACATCATTCTATTTACATTTCGTTATTTTATTTACACTGATTTATTTATATTAAATACATAGATACAATAATTTAATTGTTGGGTGGCCGAAAGTCTTTAATGTCTATTAACACCTACCTACCTGTTGAGTAAACCACGCGAAAGAAATGTAAGAAAGTAAGATGAGGTATGCCTAGGTCTACAGCAGGAACATCGATTAGGAAAATATAATATGTTAAAGTCCTGCTAGGTGGATTTTATCGAGTAGACCTCCGTGGCGGTGCGTGCGTGCGTCAAATGTATGTGTGTAGTGGTGTGACCATCACTCTTCCCCCACACCGCTACTGTATGATAAGGGACTGGCGGGAACGTTGGTGGGGGAGCTTGGCGGGATCGTGAGCACTGTGAGAGTTGTTTGTTGACACTTTCTTGAAAAGACCCCAAAAAGTATTGTATGAAGTTTATCACTTCTCCTACGATGTTTCGCCCTTCCATACAAAGCTACGTATGCTGAGGTTGTGAGTTGTGCTTAAAAGTGAAGCATCGACAACTGTCCGGATTACGTCTGTCTCCGCGTTCACACGTAGCATACATCCGTCTATCAATAACACCTTGTGACGTAGACACAGACAATGTATTACAATGTATCTGCAAAAGCTCGCGTTGAGTATTAATGAAAACCTTGGAGTTTACATGTTCTTTGGATATTAAATCCACACTAGTTTAGTAAATCCAAAATCATATTTTCTTGAGTTCGTCTTCAAAAATGTTATTTTATTATAATTAAATATATTCATAGTAAAAAATATATATTCATGTATTAAAAGTAATATAGGCCTACGAACATTTCAATAAGAATAAAAGTAGTTAATACCTACTTACAAACAAACCACGTTCTGCATGTTTACATGTTATAGGCATATCTTTTCAAGTCACACTGAAGCAAATATCTTCTTTAAATTAAAAAAGCGTATTATTGAATAAAACTCTATTACGCTTTACGCTATGCTTTTCAATTTACATACATACGCAAAAAATCAAAATCCGATACCACAACCATAAATCCTCATGAAAGATATATTAATGTACCACGGTGTTGGTAATGATGTGGATTTGTGTAACAGAATGAAGAAAGGATTGGAACACGACGAGGAAAACCGAGGAGTGACAGAGAGACGCTGATCAAATGTACAGCGTATTCAGCAGCCAGTGATGTTTGGCTTTATAATTGAATGTAAAATAATCCTTTCGAGGCAACGACTGGGTCTATTGTCAGGTCTTATTGAAATATCGAGTTACCGTCACAATAGGAGCCTCTCCTCTATGATGATTTCCCTGTACGTTTCCATTTCCACTATTCGTGTAGTCCTCCGCGCAGGAACTGATTAAAAACCCATGCAAGCCTGCGTATATAGACTACGAGTATAGTACCGCGAACGCTAACACACATTAATTCGCTGTCCTACCAATTCTCAACACGTGTCTGTCTTCTGTCTGTCTCTCTCACTCCCGCCCTTACTCTCTCACTCACTCCCCTTCACCCTCTCCCTGCCCCTGACTCTGTCTCTCTCGCTCTGTCTCTCTCTTTCTCTCTATCTCTCTATCTCCCTCTTTCTCCCACTTTCTCTCTCTTAAAAAAGACACCCTACGAATATACACATCGGGAGCTCGTCATTTACGATCCTGACAGAACATGTTGTACTTGTACATTTATAATCTCATCAGGTTTCTTTGTAACAAAAGCATAGTCTACTTGTTAATGTGCATGCGGGCAACTGCCTGTATCAAATACGGTATTCATTTATACGTGACGTAGATTTCATTTACAAGATACGTTAATTTATCACGAATTTAAGACGGGATACTTTACGATTATGGCCTAATTATGTACTGACAGCACTATTTCAGAGTGTAGGTTATTTGAAGTACAGTAAAAACATTTTCCTAAGAAAATTTGAAAATTTAAATAACATGAAAAATTTATTATCATTTAGCATCTTCTTAACTGTACCTTCGTTTCATTATCATACTACTTTCAATTGTAGAAAGGCATTATGCTTTATCTTCATTTTATGCTTTGTACGATTTATGATATTATTAGGTACTGAACCTTCCAAAAAGCATTTTTAAAATGTTTTTCTCTTAAATGATTTTTTTGCAAATCGTTACGCACAGGGGTCCTGAACCAAATTTAAATCGAAGGTCAAAGCACCTCGAATTTTTTTTCCGAATGTGTTTATTGTAACTTAAGACTATTTAAAAAAAATCCCCCAAGCCGTTTTTTAAAACGTTAATTTAACAGTTAAAAATAAGTTATTCTCGTATTTTTGAAAAAATTGATATATTTGTGTAATATTTCTCGCAATAGACACTAAAAATTTTTAAACTAGTTTCACTCACAATCAAAAGTTATTGTGTGTAATGTTCAATACCAAAAAAATATATATGTATGACAAATTTTATTTTTTTTGGACTGTATGAGTTTCATTATTTTGACTGACTGAAATAAATAATAATATATCCAGAACAGTGTATATACAATTATTAGGCATGTAAATTTACATTACAAGTACAGTGTAAATAATGTTTTTAGCTATAATAAATTAAATTGTACAAATATTAATTTGTAGTAACATTAAATATGACAACTATTGTACTCGTGCAAGGCTTTCACCAATTTAACCGCATACTCTGGGTTGATACTTCTAACTTTGTATTTAGCTCATGTTTTTTGAAAATCAGAATACACAGATTCCATGGCCTGTTCACTAAAGGAACCAAGTCCTATGTGCATTTCTGAACAAAAATAGGCGACATGAAAAAACACTCCATGAACTTTTGGAGTAATATTCATTTTCAAATCGACGTAACTCTTACGGAATTGAACTATGTAATCTTCAAACTTTGGATTGAGAACTGTAGCAAAACTAGAATTGATAACATCTTGAAAATCCTTTAAACACTTGACATATTTCAAACAACCAATATTGTAGTTTGCGCGCAGCACATACAGATTATCCATGAGGATTTTGCAAGAATTGCCTGCAAAAGCAGGAGTTCCGTAAGTTATCTTTTGTGCAACAAAGCATGTCTTGGTCTAAGTCAAACTATCTTCCTTGAATTCGATTAACATGTGTTTAAATATAACATTAACTACACCAATCATTAAGTGTAGTTCTGGTGGCGGTATTATATAAATTTTTTCAGTGTTTTCATTACCTGAAATAAGCAGAGAATATATGCAGTTCTTATAGTTCTTAGCGTTTCCTTTATTACTTCCTGTATTTTCCTAGGCATCATAATTTTCTGAACAATCGCCAATTGTTCTATATGCACCACATACATTTAATTTGTCTTTTAATGCAGTACGCCATGTGCAAGGAAGACTGCTTGCGTGTGACATAATACCTGTTAGAAGATTTGCAAGTTTCAAGTCTGTGGCAACAGTTCATTTAAATTCGTTGATACCTAAAAGTGACCATAGCATTAAAATATTATCACAGTTTTTTCTTGCGTACATGGTGCCAACGCCTGAAAAAATAACTTTTTTACTCCAGAATCCTTAAACATTTAGCTGCAACACCTTGGTTATAAGATTGGCGAAGGGGGATCGCCCGTTCACAGTTCGATTTGTCAGTTGACTGAACCGAAAGGCAGACTTTCAAGAAACCTCCACCACCATTTTATATTTGTTTCTAGGAACAAAAGCACAATGGTGTAAGCTAAGACAGGCAGATAAATCTGTTTCTTCAAATATATGTGAAAAACATATTTGTAACTGTTAAAATAAACGTCTAAAAAAACGGCTCGAGAATTTGTTTAAAAATAGTCTTAAGTTACATTAAATGCATCCACAAATCAAACAAACAAACAAAAATCCGAGGTCCTCTGACCTTCGATTTACACTTGGTTCAGGACCCCTGTGTACGTTATCTTTGTAAATTATCTCTATAATGTCACTGCGTCTTTCGCAGGTTTTTGGGAACGTAATAAGTATGCAATAGTGTATTAACTACTGCCTGCGTCACAGATTTATTTTGTAGCGATTATATTCAGTTTGCCTTATAAAAATGTACGTGGGTTTGTAAATAAGTTCTTTCAGTAAACTAAATATTTAATTTTGAGCACACCTATATTGCAGTTTAATTACCAACGTGGCTAGTGAAAAGCCTACAGCTGCTTCTCTTTCTAGGCACCTGCAGTATCCTGTTCAAACAGAGACTATTTACAGTGGTCAGAGAAAATGAAGACTATGAAGCGTATGCGTTTGAAATTACACAGTTTTTTAATTATGTGTAAAATTAAAATGTTTAAGTTACATTCTGTACGACATACTATACTTCACTGTGTTTTCGGAGTTGATTTGCTGAGGTTTATGATTTATTGTTAGTGAAGATATAGCAAAGAATATATAATACCGTTATTACAACAGATTTTGCCTGATATTCCTAACATACCTCGTTGTGTACACAAAAAAAAGCTATTGTTATTACATACCTACTGTAAGTATGAAGGTCTGGTAGAAAGCGTAAGAAAGACTACAAAAGATTTTAATAGTAATTGAAAATTATTTTATACAGTAATGAATAAAATAATAATAAGTCAATGGTAATATACAAGTCAGAGGTATTGAACCTCGATAACAGTGCTGATGTGAAATGGAGAGTATTTGAGTGAAAATAATAAAGGGAGATTATGGTCTCAAATTATAAAACGTTTTGTGATGTTCGTTCATTGACTAGATAGGTACAATCTTAAAACATTAATGAGTCCTACACATGTAACGAGGGTTTTTGTGAGAAGGCGTGTGTGTGTGTGTGTGTGTGTGTGTGTGTGTGTGTGTGTGTTCTTCTTCATGTTCTTCTCTGATTATTATGCCACACGTTGTTGGCGTCAATTTGTAATAAAACGTTGTTTAGGGTGTAATAAACTGTTTAATAAAATTTTATTTTATATATTTTTTATATTAATTTAATTTAATTATTTAATTATGTTATGTGTTTTTATTATTTTATTACTAGAATTGGTAAAGAAATATTTGTTTCACCGCGTTAAATAGATTATGTCATAGACAAATCGATTGATGGTAGCTGTCAATTCAGCGTCTTTATTTCTTCTTCTGCTCGTCTTTTTCCTTTTTGAAGTCCTGTTTTTTAATTGAGAATTGACGTATTTTAATTTAGCTACTTAACTAGTCAATAAAACGCCAAGTTTAAAACAAATAATTATATTTATTATGAGTAATGCGAATATTCGACTTCCGTCGACTATTGCTCTCGGAGTCGAGACTGGATCTCAGATCGATTAACACATTTGGGTTAAGTTATATTAAATTAAATTATTCATTAACATGGATTCTTTTAACTGTTGAAATAGTCAGGAAAAGCAAGTTAGAGAATTCAATACTTACAATTAGAAAAAAAATGTATTCATTACAACATAATAATTAAAAATATAGTATATATTAGTAAAAAGAAATTCGAACCGCAAGCAGACTGTTCTGACGTCTCGCAGTCTTCTTCTTGGTCTACCTGCTCCTCGTTGAACTTAAAAGATGGCTGTGTTCATGCGTTGTACCATGCTGATAATCTGTCTCTGTGATTTTCCTTCAATAAAATGCAGTAGTTGATAAATTCCTCTTCTGTGATGTAGTTATTGAAAGATTTTGAAGTTTTTGTGTTTAGTTTTCGTCCTCCACTGGATTTCGTTCGGTAATGCGTGTGTAGTGTTGAGTGTTTTCTTCAAATCAGTTCGCTGTTCATAAATTGGGTTAGATTTATAATTCCATTATGGCGGTTCGTTCTGGTAGTTAGTTTTAGTGTTTCTTAAATCTGTTTTATTATTCCACTGATTATTTAAATTGGATTCATTGATTTACTGTATATACTTCATTCCTTCATATTTCCATAGGTCATCTGGGTTTTAGTTAAAATTTATTTCAGATTTCTTCCCGGTACTTTGACACGTCCGTTCTGCTTGGTGTTTAACAATCAACTAACTTTAATTTGTTTCTTCATATAGAAAGTCCTGTACGATTTTGGTTCCATTCCCCATTGTTCACAATCAGCTGTTTGCCTTATTCCCCATTCGATTTTATGGAAATAAATGACATTTTTTATATTTTACTGGCTATAATTTAGTTATTTAGTATTTTTATGAAATTTTAATTACATAACTATATTCCTGCTTTGATTTTATACAAACTAATATTAAACATGACCTAATTTTGGTTTGAATTTACATTCCTTGATGAACTCAAAAATTACATTCCTTGAAATTTACTTCTAGGCCTTATCATGATTCACATAATTACCCATTAAATGGTTTACAGTATGTTTTATGTTACCATTGTCCTCAAATAAGATTACTAATTAAATCATTATAATTTGCCTTTACTACTTTGTTATTATACTAAACATTTACTGATTTATTTACATTTTACTTATACTTGGTTTACTGCCTAGACATTATCTTGTACAATCACTATTTAAGTCAATGTTATCCTCTGACTTTTTAATTACTACTACAGGTTGTTGTGATAATTATAACAAAGTATTTGCATGCTAAAAGGAATAATTTATATTAATTTGGTCCAGGTTTTCACTAATTTATCTCCTCTGATTTGATTACAGAGTCAAAGTTGAATTTGGCTTGATTATCAATTTTCAGTTTTACTATCAATATTATAATTATTTCACATTATTATTATTATCTTTTCTGAGTTACTATTTATATGACATTTGAATTAATATATTGCCTTTCCTTCCTTAACAAAATTCTGACATAAACTAACATTCTTTGAATACAACAAACACTTATTCTCTAACATTTAGTATATCCTAATATCAACATTGTAGTTAGTGAATACCAATATAATAATTAAACAAATTATGGTCTTAACCTAATTACAGTCTTTTGCTGTTTTTTAAAACTGGTTTGGGATCTTCCCCTTAATTACACACTATTCCCTTTATTCTCTCCCATAGTTTGTAACAAGTTTTCTAATTTTTAGATAATAAGGAATTTTACTTTAAAACACTACTTATTATCTTTAGTCCTTTTTCCTTTTTTCTTCAACTATTTTATTTATACTTAGATTTACATTAAATCAGCCTACTGGTATTGTATTCTCTGACTTTGGCCATATGGTTTTCTAATTTTTATATAATAATCATTGTTTAGGTTCATTTATTTATTTGGTTATTTATTTGGTAATTCTTCTTCCCTTCTATGGAAGTACTTATTTATAGTCTTAGTTAAGTATATTCCCTGAACTTCATAAAGTAGTCTGGTTGTGATATGAGTGTCTAACTTTTGATTTTAATGTGACTGGTTTACTCATTCGTCCATGGTTGTATTTCCTTACTGCTCCTTATCTTACAGGGTATACTGATGATGTTACTGGGACAATAATCATCCTACATGGTTTAACACATATTGTTTTGAATTGAATGTGTTTAATTTCTTTGAATCGAGAGTTTTTATCGTACTGTTAAGGCAATTTATTTATTATACTAATTATTTCTTTTATGTTTCTTTTATCTAGGTTTATTTTACTCATTCCAGATTGCTTCCTCCTTTCATTTTCTAGGTGGTATTAAATTGTAAATAAGGCAAAATTTCCGTTATGCTACAAAATATATATATATATATATATTTGGGTTAAAACGTCCTGCGACGTTGTCCGATGACTAATTGCCAACATCTCCTGTCGTTGCAATTTTCTTCGGTTAGACCTCGTACTCTCATTGATCTCCTTACACCCTGTATCCATGTTACTTTTGGCCTTCCTCTTTTTCTGTTTTCCTGTGGTATCCATTTCATCACTCTCTTTGGCAACCTCTCCTCCCCCATTCTCTGCACGTGCCCATATCAAATTAATTGTTTTTTCTCGATGTGTTCTAAAACAGTTTCTTTTATATTCATTTTTTGCTTAATTGTTTCGCTTCTGACCCGGTCTAATTTTGATGTTCTACATATTCTTCTTAAGGCGTCCATTTCTGTGGCTTCTATCTTTCTTTTCAGATGTTCTTTCATTCTCCATGTCTCAGACCCATATACTAATGTGCTCTTAATCATTGTGTTGTATATGCTCATTTTCCTTTGTTTTCCTATTTCCGTGCTCCACATTATTCCATTTAGAGACTTAATTATTGTCCTTGCTTTGTTTACTCTACACTTTATTTCTATATCGTCTGTCTCTTCCTTGTTAAAATTTATTCCCAGATATTTGTAATTCTCACATTTAGCTACAATTTCACCGCTTTCCAATACTATATCGGTCCTGTCCTCTCCTATACACAAATATTGTGTTTTTTCCACATTCATCTGCAGTCCCCATTTTCCGTATTCTTCCTTCAGTTTGCATCCCATGTATTCTAAGTCATCTTTGTCATTTGCGCATATTACTTGATCATCTGCAAACTGAAGTGTATATAGATAGGTGTCATCGTCAATTTGGATGCCCATTCCACTGCATTTCTTTTTCCAAGTTGTTAAAACTTTGGCGATATGTATTTTAAAAAGTGTTGGGGAAATGCAGCACCCTTGTCGCAGACCTTTGTTGACTGTAAAGGGTTCTGATATCTTATTTCCTAATTTCACTGCAGATTTCATGTTATTCTATAAGTTTTGGACAGCCTTTATGAGGGTATGATTGATGCTGGTATTTTGAAGCACTTCCCATAGTTTTGATATTGGTATGTTATCGTAGGCTTTTTGTAAGTCTATAAACATTAAGTATATTGGTCTATTTGTCTCTATTTTCTTCTCTATAACTTATTTTAATGAAAAAAACGTTGTCTGTACAAGACCTACCAGCCCTAAACCCACTCTGCTCTTTCTTTTCGTAATTTGCATATTCCTGTCCTATTATGTCTCTTATTATTCTTGCGTATACCTTGCTTATTGTATTTGTTACCGATATTCCACGATAATTGTTGCATTTTAATTTGTTTCCCTTTTTGTGTATTGATGTAATGTAAGCTGTTTTCCAATCTTCGGGTATACTTTCACCACTGATGTATTTTGTAAATATATATGACAGATACACGAAGATTTTTTCAGTTCAATTTTTTAGTAGCTGAGCATTGATTCCACCTGGCCCAGGAGATCTTCCATTTCTTAGTTGTTTGATTGTATTTTCACTAGTGTTGTATCTATCTGTATTTCTTCTCCTTCAATTTGTATTTCTGTTGGTGTTGGCTAACTATATTCAGGTCTATGTTCAGTCAGGAAGGTTTTATAGTGCTGAACTCATACATGTGCAGGTATTAGTTGTAGTGGGGTGCTGGTTATTCGTTGTTTTTAACATTGTTAACGAATTTCCATGTTTCACTACACTTTCGTCTTCCAGTCGTCTTCCAGCCTCTGTTTCTTGACATTTTCTGTCCCATGTTTCTCTTTTTCTTTCTATGATTTTGAGTCTTGTATTCCTTATCTTTTCTTTATACTTTTTGTGATCTTCTTCATCCTTTGTGTTTAGCCATTTTTTACACAACAGTTTTTTCTCATTAACTAGTTTTTCCGTTTCAGAATTCCACCAATATTTGTTACTTTTCCTAGATTCCTTGAGACCTAGAGCTTCTTTTGCAGCTGTTCTTATGCTGTATAGTACATTGTCATAGACCTCAGCTGATGTTAAATTTTCCGGATTTAAAGATAATTGTCTAATCTTGTTTGATACAGATATTTAACACTTTGATGTTGTAGATTTTCTAAGTTATATTTTTCATCTGTAATATCTGCTTTGGCGATCTACATCTGGGAATCGTTTCCGCTGTTTTTTGTCTAACCGGGAAGAATATTTTGGCTCTAAGTAAATGATGATCTGATATGTTGCAGATTCCCCTATGCACTCGTACATATTCAACCTTTAACAGTGTACGTTGTTTCATAATTGTGTAGTCAAAGACTGATTTTGAATTCCTTGTGTGTTGTGTCCATGTATATTTGTGAACATCCTTGTGATTTAAATAACCATTGCTAATTTTAAGTTGATATTGTAATATAGTAGTAATATTGTAATATTATAATATAGTTAACACAATATAGTAATGAATCTTTCTGGTGACGTAAATAGCGTTATCAGTTTCATGAATGTAGAAAAGATTACTATAGTTTTGAGTAATGAATTGAGGGAGTCTCCACGTATAGTACAAGTGACTGTCCTACTTTAAATTATCTGTAATTAGGACTGCATACCTATCGTTCTGTGTGTAGGTCTATGTATGTATAGTGTTATAGTGGTAGTGTGATTACGTGGTAGTTTGTATGTGTCTATATATGTTTATCACTGTAGTTTATATAAATTTTCCCTAGTAATTGCTATGTCACAAATGCAATTAATTTTTGCCAGTATGGAAACATTGTAGTTTGTTTTGACACTGAGTAAATAATATATTACTAAATTCTCAAAAGCTACAGGCTTCGTTTACTACAAATAATTCTCATCCTGTAATATTTTTAACTAGGCAGATTTATAATAGTAGCATAATTTAGTTGTTCTCAGGCCACGATATCATTGCAACTTAAGTAAATAAAATATCGTATTATAACGTTGGCATGATTAAATGCTGAACAGTCAAAGTGCCTAAAATATTGTTATGACATCACAGAAAAATCTACGTGTTTCTCGAACGATCCATTGGAATCCGGCTGAATCTTGTGGCGTACGTGATTTCAACATACGCTTGCGAGACTTCTCTGGATGCCGCCAGCCTCGCTGACTGTGTCAAGGCCGCAATTAATTACGTCGTAGTGTAGAGATAACGCGTAATTGTGGAATGTGCTGGTCTGTGAGCGGGGTATAAATACAAGTCGTAGAGGCCTTAGTTCATTTATTATCGGGCGATATTACTCTGTGCGTTCAAGTGGTTATTAGTGCGGTTCGTAATATTGTGGCGAAGTGTTATGTATTTTTATAATTGCGCAGGACAATTGTAGTACAATTGTGTTTTATATTAGGTGACATTTTTTTATTGCGTGTGAACAATTTTTATTTGATTTATTTTAAGAGACTGTCTTGTTAATTACAAACTGTTTAATTGTGATAATTACAGCTGGTGATTAGTGACTTAATTTGTGTTTTGTATTTTGTTTTCCACTGTAGCATACGACAATCAGTAGACGGTCGTAACAATATTAATCCATGGATCTACCTATAATCTATCTTTTACTCCCATCTAACTAAAAATATAACGTAGGGCTATCGTATATTAAAATACACAATATGCTAAATTAAAAATCTGAATGGAAAACCATACATGACTTCCTTGTTAATTATTTTTTTTTTAATATGTAGGCCTACAAACAAGAAAGATAATCAAAATACGAATTTCACCTAGTTGTTAACATTTTAAAAATAAAGAATTAATTTGATTAAATTATCTTTTATTTAAACAATGCGAAAAAGCGAATACCGCTCAGTGTTTGTTATCAGTAAATTTCTAAAAGCAAAAAATTATTTTTTTTCGTATCCGTGGTGACATAGCATGGAACGATATCAATTGTTAATATTTTATTGAAATTTTTAAGTTTTCAGTCAAATAAATTTATAACATCAATACAAAATTTACCCCCTACCTCTTCAACTATCCTTTTTATTTATAGATATTTTATCTACCTTTCTACAGTGGATTATTATCACTCTCTTTTCAGGATACTTTATTTATCATAATTAAGTAGCTACTTTGCTCTTTTTAAAACGTAAAACGTTGCAGGTAAACTACTCCTTCCCCTTAACCGATCTTCATCAAAATCAATAGGCCTTGAGTCCTCTACAACTCGGTCACATATGCAAAAAATTATTTGATTCCCTTTGATTTGCGGCAGTTATCGTTCGCCATAGAAAAAATTCTACACACAGACACTTTTCGGAAAATTCCTTTTCTTCATGTTTTGAGGGTTATACAATCAGAATCAGCCCTTTTTTCAGAACACGATTTTTTCGCTATCACCATACTTCCATTTCCTTACGAAACATGGAAGGAAAAAGTTGATATTAGTAAGCTTTTCAGGCGAGATCGGACAAACAAGAAGGCTTTTAATCAAGGTATGCTTCGTTTGACCTTTAGCAAATTAAGTACAGTCATTATGTACAAATAATAATAATAATACAACCCAAGAGAGCAGTGAGTTAGGAAAAGTGGAAATAGCTTATGGCGGTTAAAATTAATATTGGGCTACAATAGTAACGTAAGCCTTAAAAAAAAATTACAGTTCACAAGAATACTGTGTGTATCCATTAAGCAGGTTATAGTTGGCAACAAAAAAGTGGAATCTAACTTAGAAGTTTCATCGGACCGACATCCATTGAGTTTTTTTGTCTGCTGATTCCAGATTGAATATTGGTTTAAAGTTTCCAGGATAAGCAACACACGCAAAGCCTTGATTTATATGTGGGCATATTTGTTCATGAAATCCAATTGATAGATGTAATGACGTCGCCAGCCTCGATTGCTTTATTGCCACAAGGTAATTTCGCACTGTAGTTAAAATTGAAATTGTCAGACCCGTCTTACTTTGACTAGAAGCAATTATTTTACAGGGTAGATTAATTATGTAAATCAGACTTAATGTCCAAATTTTCGTATTTCAGTGTATTCAATAATTGACTCTAAAATCACTAAGAAATAATATTTCTAACAAGTGATATACCAGGGTTGGTGATTAACCTTTCTATCACACTTGTTCTCCTCTGCCTCTACTGGGGGTCTCTTCTGTCCCATAGTGGGTGGATCAGAAGCGTGTAGAGGTATGTGAGAGTCTTAAAACAAAGCAAAATCTTCTTCTTCTTCTTATTATTATTTTTACTATTATTATTATTGTTATATTATGTCTTTGTTGTCATTGTCGTCGTCGTCGTCGTCGTCGTCGTCGTCGTTGTTGTTGTTGTTGTTGTTGTTGTTGTCGTTGCAATTGTTATTTTACATTATTATATTAATTCTGTTATTTTATCTTTCAACTTGAGTATCATGCCTACCGATGTTTGACTCCCTGCTGTTTTGTCCCCTGATACCGTATAAACTAGCCGCTACATTTATAAAAGCCCATGAAACTTTGTTTACCTGAGTTTTTGAAGTTCATATTTTGTTCAAAGTCCGTTTCCAATGCTGTATTCAACAATTCTACCCTACACGAGCATATATGGTGCGTAGAGATGGTATTCTTTCTAGAACAGCAATTTACGAAACCACTTTCTTAGCAGCAATTTTAACGAGTTCCTAAATTCATAAAATACAGATATAAACCGGAAGTACGATATACATTATCTATAAAATATGTAACACAGTAACTGACAGTCACAACTTCTGGTTTTAGTCTTGTTTGTTAGTCATTCTCAATAAATCTGCATTAACTGCCTCTAGGAACTTTACTTTAGAGCATTGATCTGTATCAAGCAAAATCCTGATAGGTTTTTGTTAGTAAGAGTACTACTTAACAGTCTGTTTTATAAACTCTGTAATCATGTTATGTCGTTTTATGAAGTACTTGAAATTAAGCCTATGATTAGTTTAGTCCGGTAAATACTGCAAAAGAACGTTGAGTGGTATAGCGAGCATCTAATGATGTCAGTCTCAGTGACCAACTGTGTAGATAACCAGAGGGAAAACGTTAATAGTCTGGCTTAGCTACAATTTATTTTGTAGTTTCCTGATTACGTGTAGCTTGATACTTTTAGCTTGAAACGTAATATAATAATTAAGTATGTTTTTGATTTTTATTGTTAGTAGACTCCGACACAGTAGAACTCAGTTCCTAATAAACAAACACAAACTCACGTAGCAGACAACAGTATACAGCTAAATGTATAAATTAAAATTTTCACACCGCTAATAAACATATAACTGTTCCGTATATACACGCTGAATACACAAAAGCCAATGTACTTTATGCGAAGTGTCTGTTATCCTATTGTTTTAGAGAAAATGTTTTCCCTTCGCACTTTTTTGTTCTCGTTGTTAGTAAGTTTGGCAATTAAAGTACTTTTTACGTACATTTTTTTTATTATCGTAAACAAAGAGAAACTTCTTTCATACGGTAATTTTTACTGCTCGAGGATGTATATTTCAAAACTGTTAGTGGCACGAAATTATATTACAAAACTGGAAGACAACCCTTGAGGACAGCCATCATTGTTAATAGCAAATATGGTTTATTTAACGTACAGTTTTAGTAAAATATTATGACTCATTAAACAGCGCTTTTTGCTGTTACACTTCTATATCACAGTTGACAGTGAGCTGAAACATAAACACTTTATTCAGTTAGAAGTTAAAGTTATCAAATTGTATAATTATATTTTGCATTTTAGTAGGAGATTATGCGTATTTTTTGTAATTACACTACAATATTCTGTATTTAAATATTGTAATATTCTAATATAATTTAGAATCCTAAATTATTCTGTATTTAGACCTGAAGTGACAGCACATACGGCAGTGCTAGGTAATTCTAGAGTTTGCATATAGTGTAGCAATGAATTACAGTGAAGGACTACAGATTATTACTAGTCTTTTGTGACGGCAGCGATATGCGAACACCTGCTCTCCGGTACCAGCGGATACGAGGCAAGCCAATCAGGGATCAGCAGCCGAGACGAGACCAACTAACGTGCTCGGAGCGAGCCAATCAGCGATCCCGGTCAGTGCATAAAACCCGCTCCGGCAGAAAATTTTGTATCGGTCGCACTTCATCTCCTCTCCTCTCTCGGACGACATCGACGTGGAGTCAGCCGGAAGGAACGGCCGAAGAATAGAACCGGCGTCCTTGCGTCTTTGCCCTCCAGTTCCGCGCCAGCGATGGATTTCGCTGGGCCAGCAGCCGACTGCCGAAAGAAGAGGAGGACTGCAGTGCACCACGAACAGCGGGCGCAGCCGCCGAACATCTCAGCGCGGCACGACAACATCAGCCTTCTCGCCACAGGTACTTTTTAGGGCTACCAAAAACACTAGAGTGTACGATTGGTGCCATTTGTCATGCGACAAGCCTTTTGTCCGGTAACACTTTTCTCACTTGTATGTTTTCTTAAAACCATTCACCTTTGAACTCAACAAGAACGTTGTTCCAAGTTAACTACAGTTATTGTCCACATGCCCAGGGGAAGTGGTCAGAGAACAATTTTTTTGTCAGTGAATAAACAAATAAACATATTGCAATTAAAATTACAGAACCGGAAATAACTGCCGCAGTAGATTCTGGTAACAACTGTAACAAAACCGGTCGCGGGAAGTAAGGATTAGCGGGCAGTGAAAGAGCACAAAAACTCTAGAGTGTAATAGATAAACAAGAAGATAAACAAACGTAAATAAGCAAGAAGTAGAGACTTAAAAAATTTTTAATTCTAAATAGTTTATAATGCAATATAACTTTACAATATATTACTTTACAATCAAGATATATTTTTGTTACTTGAGACATGTTTCCAGCATTAAGCAGAATGCTCATCGCCAGCCATGTTGGTTTGTTGTACAGTGAAGTCGGTGTGTAGGTTTAGTGCTGCTGTTGGGTTTCGGTGACAGAAGTTTTTGGTTTTTGGGTTCTTTGTAATTGGATTTCGTGCATAATTTTGTTTCCGACTATTTCCAATGTTTAGTTTTTTTAAAAAGTGTGTTGTTTAGACATTAGTTTGTTTCCTGTTTATTTTTATATCTGTATATGTGTAGATTTTTCTAAATGTTTATTATAGTGCCTTTGTATGGTATATGTTTTATAAGTATCATGTTGTTGGTGGCAGTTTATGACCTGTATTGCATATTTATTAAACATGTTACTAAATTCCATTTATAAATGTTTGTTTTAATGCATTTAAATATTAAAAGCATCGTGTTTTCAATTGTATTCTGTCTGGTGTATGTAACATTTGTTGCAATCTTTCCATTCTGTGTTCCTTTTTCAATTTTGTTGAATGTGTTTTATTCATGTTTTTATGTAAAAATACACTTTACTTCTGTTTTTGAACATTTTTTACTTTTCTATAGACATCTTTTCTAGATTCCTCTGTTGTGGCATTATTACTGTATAAACTATTTAATATTTTTATACTGTTTCCTTGTATGCAAGTTTAAGACGTGTATTTTTAAACAGTTAATAAGTTTCTTCACGGCGTAGTTTATGTAATTCAATGAAACTTATTTTTTGTGTTATATTTATTATTTTATTTATTTTATGGCTAGTTCTTTAATGAGCTGTATTTTATTTTATTTTGTTCGGAACTATATATTTTTTTATTTCCATCATTTTGTTTTGTGGTGAACGTTTTGGCTGTCAGGCATGGCCAAACTAACATAGGTTGCCTTTCAGTGTATATGATAGTTGATTATAGTTTCTAGACATTGTTAAGTCTAATAACAAGTTTTAACATGAATTAAATTATACTAGGTATAGGTAAGCCCATTACCAAACCTTTTTGTTACTGGTAAATTCGAAGTAGTTCTAGTTTAGTACTAGTTGTAGGCAGTTTTTTAATTTCATATATATATCAGATGTCTACACTTCGTTCTTTATTTTTGTTGATTATTATGTTTATGGTTTTTTTATGGATGATGTACATATAATATAAAGTGTACAATACGTTTCATTTACATTTATTTCTTTTAATTTGTTTACTAGCTCACATGAATTTTTAATATAATAAATATGATCTGTCAATATGGCATTTTATGGTCTCTGTGCTATGGTTTTGGACAATTTGTATGTAGGTCCTATTACTTGAAGTTAATTATTGGGTGAGGTATTGGATTTCCAGTTTTGTTTATTTCCTGTAGGCTGTTAATTGTGGGTGGTTTGGGATTATGACTTTTATATCTAAATATGCTTTTACTGTTAAATATGTTTTTTGCATTTTTTTAAAGTTTGACTGTCTGGCTAAGATATTTTTTTTGTAGGGTCTTTAGTTAGTAGCACGCAACTATTATTATTAAAAAATACTTCGGTTTTGTAATGGAGTCTTTCTTTTTCAATTACGATTGTGTTGGCTTCAGTTCCAGTTACTTTATTTTCAAATTGTTTTGTTTTATTGGTAACAAACAGAATTATCAGTGTTGCACACTACTATAGAAAAAATTTCCGATTAGCGCTTTCAATGTTCGACCAGATTAGATCGGAAATCTGACGATAAGCTGTGCAGCTTTAAAGCGCTAATCGGAATAATTTTTCTATAGTGGTGTACAACACTGATAATTCTGTTTGTGATTATAACCAATAACACAACTTTCTTAATTAAATGTTGTATTGTTAGTATGCAGTATAAGCGAATGTTTATTTACAATTTAAGTTGTGACATATTTTTCTAATTATAGGCCTACATGTCAGTTATAAATACCAACCGCGTCAGTCAACCAACTGTAACGTAAATTTTTAAAGAGATTTTCGACGAAAGGAAACAGTAGCAAGGGTCAGCTGTCAACCTAACAATTATATACGACGGAGCTGTACCAGCGACAGTTCGAAAAAATAGCGTGTGAAACCCATTAACGACAGGAAGGTATTGTGTCGGAAAAGACGATATATCAGTAATAGCAGCTGTCCGCTTAAGGGACATTCCGTGGGGCGATCTGCACTAACAGAAGAACAAGAGAATATGTATCAAAGGGATATTGCTAAGAAAGGATATCTGAAGAGACAAAGGAGACAACGCGACGAAAACAGGCCACGTGTGTGACTTGGCTCTAGAACAAAGCTGTACATGGTTAACAATGGGCGAAAGGAGTCGTACATGTGTGGAAGATGCAAAGGCTATACTCTGTACGTAATTGAACGAAACAGCGGGAGTCATGTTTACCAGGGAGTGTTCCAGTATAGCATAAAAACTGCAGCACAGATGTATCCATTGAATGAGTTACTAAGAAAACGATTTCACCACCAGCGTGTGAACGGAAAGAGGGTGTCACAAGACAATACCCAAATCGGACACACTTAAGGAAGATGCACATGTTGAACCAGAAGGCATCTGTGCAACAAGGCGACAATTAAGGGGATAAGTATGAAAGGAATTATGTAGAACAATCAAGTTGATGGACAGGCGTGAAATTTGGTCCTTCTGTCACAGGGTATGGGTGGAGCTAAATGGAAAATGTAAGAGTAGGGAATTAGAGAGGCCTGTGAGAAACTAGGATTTTGGTCAAGGCGTTTCTCCAGAATAGGTTGCCAAGGAGACCAGGAAGAAGAACGAATAAGAATGGTCACAGAGGACAAGCAGAAGTTTAAGGAGGAGTTTTCATAGAAAAATGGGTGAAAACCAATAGAAACGAAGAAGGTGGGAAGACTAGCATCTTGAGCAGAAATGTGGGAGTATTGAAATATAAAAATAAGTGTTGACTGCGAACGAAAGGTAAGTCAGTTTTGGTCAGTATCAGTTTTTCTCAGTTTGAGTTTTTACGCAATCAGGAGGTCAGTTTTGATCAGTTAGGGCAGTTTTTAAACAGTTCTGAGTCAGTGATGGATCAGTTTTAAATCAGTCAATTTTTAAATCAGTTTTTCTCAGTTTTGACGCGTATCAGTTAAACGCAATATGTCAGTTTTCATTGCAGATTTTCAGTTCAGTGTTCAGTCAGTTTTTTGGCAATCGTCTTAGACAGTCAGTATGAGTCCTATTCTCAGACTTTCTCATTTTTCTTGAGGCAGAACTTCAATATACTAGAGACAGAGTTTTAATATTCAGGAGTTTTAACTGAAGTCTGAACGGAATGTTACTCGAGAGTTGTAAGGCGGTGTGGAACTTATCGGAGTGTTAAATGAAAGACAGGGTGTTAAAGCCGAGAGAGGAAGAACAAGGCGGAAGTACGAACTAGACATGATGATCGTGTAGAAACTATGGTAACTGTTTACGTTTATTAATCGGTGTCAGTTGTAGTGACAATAAATTAAGTCCGCGAAGAAACTATGCCGACGAACATATGACAAGAATTCGGTAGTGATTACTGAAGTATTTAAAGTACCATTGTACGCGATGAGACTTAAATAAAATTCATTCGGCGTTAAAGAGATACCATTAATAACTGATGCGAAACCTAAGTTAAATATCGAGAATTTGCAAAGAATTAGGGATGCCGGAGTGCGGAATACGAAGTGTGGTGAAAAGAGTGTTCATTCGGAAGGTGATGAGTGCGTCAATCAGCGCATCGGAAATCCTGGAGGACGAGAGAGAGAGAGGGTGTGAAGGGATATCATCACAGTTTTACGACGCAGTTGTGGATACGTACCAAGAGTAACGAATTTATGTATACTTAGTGTTTAGGAAAAACCACTGTTTGTCGCTCTAAAAGAATTCACTGATAGTAATGTTTAAAATCATAATTAAACTTGGTCACGTTAAATTGGAATGACCGATTCTATAAAGACTAGTGGTCGCCCAGTGGTCGAAATTCGACCGTAATTCATTAAATTTTTAAGTTTGAACGTTATTGAGGTTCTTTTGTCAAAGAGTATACCTCTATAATCATTGCATATAATTTTTTTCAATTTTGTTCTATTACGTCAGCCGCGAGCGTGTACAAATACGTCATTAGCGTGTGTTGTTTGCCTTAATTCCCTGCAATACCTATGATATTTAAAATTTAATGTTAGTAACAGTTGAAAAAAAAACAAAATTACAGCTTGTATTCGTATTTATTTTTTGATATAATTCATTGTCAGTTTTAATTTTTTCATGTTATTATTGAATCAAATAAACGCTAATAAAAATGAGACTTGACATTCATAGAAGTATAAGATACATTGTTTTCAATTCCAGTGGACTACATTTCATTTTTGGTAAGGTACAAAATTCGAAAACAGTTTGAAGATTATCTGCTACAAAGCTTATATAATTTTTTAATTTTTTTTCTATGCATTAAGTTTCGAGTTATTTGAAAAATATGAAAGATAGGAAAAATGAGGTTTAGCTTGGCTAAGCCATATTTAAAAAGCAATAACGCGTTTTTTGACAGTTTCTTGGGTTTTTTTTATTGCCATACTGACCAGATTTCGCCAAGGCTACACAGTTATTTTGCCTATCTTTTTCGAATTATATAAAATTTAAATAAAAAATTAATACAAAATAAAAAATGAAATAAAAAATACGTGCCTCGTATTTTTTCACATATTTTTCATTAAATCAAAAAAACTGAGCGGTTAAAAAAATAAATGTTGTCCATTGAACTTAAAATAGTTTGAAAGTGAATTTAATGATTCAGAACTTCTGTGTAAACGATGTTTTTTGTAAAAACTCTTTCATCATTTGCTAAATGCCCTTGGCCATTATATTCGGAAATATAAAATCTCAAACCATTGAATGATCGAACTCTACTTGCTGCGACGTACAATTGACCATGTGTAAAAACTGGCTGCCTCAATAAAATTCCAATTTTTTCGAATGTTTGTCCTTGAGACTTATTTATTTTCATCGCAAATGCAGGTATAATTGGAAATTGAGTTCTTTGAAAGTTAAATGGTAAAACAGTACCGGAATATGTTAAATTTATACGTGGAATCAAAATTCTCTTATTGCGTGCGGTTCCAGTTAAAACTTCGCAATCAATAGCATTACGATGCATACACTTGATGGGCATTCTTGTTCCATTGACTAATGCTTCCTTTGTATTTGAGTTTCTGATCAGTAAAACGATGCAATTAACTTTCAATACTAACTTATGTGGTGGCAAACCACTAATAGTCAAAGAATTCAAAAACTCTACTGGATAGTTATTGATTTCATTGTCATCATCACAAATTATTTTATCGTAGCTATGATATGTTTTCTGTTCACCTGGTATTCGATTAAGTATATCAGTATTAATAAAAGTACAATCATCATTTTTAGGTGCTAAAATAACTGACTTCAATATGTTATCTGAGAGTATGTTTTCGGAAATATTTCCATACACCTCATTAATAATATTATTTTCATCTCCTATTAATTGCTGAGGTATTTCAATAATATTTTCACCAAACTGAGGGAATTGTGGGGCTTCATCATTACCAACTTTTTTCAAGAATTCGACAAATTCTATTTCACTTGGTAAGGCTCTCATATTTTGAGTAAACGTTACTTTATGAAAATAAACAAATTTATGCCAACTCGTGACACAATTTTCAATTAAAGTTGCACGTGATCCATGTGGGACAACTCGTAAGATTTGCCGAAAATCGCCGCACAGAAGTATCGTTTTCCCTCCAAATGGTTTATGTTTATGATTTTCATCGCATAGATCCTGCAATAATCTATCTATGATTTTCAACACTTGCAGTGGGCACATAGAAATTTCATCAATAATTATCAATGATGATGAATTTATGTAACGTCCATAGCTACTATTTGCGGTAATATTCGCTACAGAGTTTTCCAAAATGAGTATAGGTAATTTAAACACATTGTGTAAAGTTCTACCTCTAAGTAATAGAGTTGAAGCTATGCCACTGAACGCTGTTGCAATGCAACTAAGATTAAGCGAATTTAATTTGTGAATGATTGCTGTTTGTGTGAATGTTTTTCCACAACCTGCATGAGCGGTTAAACAAAAAACATTAGATCCAGTATCATGATGCAAAACTTCACGAATCACACGATCAATTAGATTACGCTGTTCAATATTTGCAGTTTCATAATGCTCAGGAAACAGAAACTCTTGTTCTATTGGATCAATAGCATTTGCTTCGTCTGTTCTCTGTGAATACGTGGGAACTGGTAAACCAAGTTCTTGACATGACAAATTATGAACATTCAAAATATCTTCAATTTCTAATAGAGCTGTATTAAAGGATACTTCTTCGTTGTAATCTCTCAAAAAATCTTCACTATGATATACTTTAAATTCATTCCATAACGCCAATGTATTGGCTGGCACATTTAATGCACAAATGTAACCAAATAAATTTCGCATTTGTTTTGGTGAATGTAATTCTTTTGCTTCATTTAAACATTCGCGCCATTCATTATCATTTGAAGCAATGCCGCGAGCATGGCACGCTTCAACAAAAGAAGTGTGTATAATTCCATTGTATGTTCTAACATCCTCAAATGATTTTGGACCACAGACATGTAATAAAAGCAATCGTAAATGGAAAAGTTCGATGTCTTTTGGTGATACTACATATATGCGTGTAATGATTTTATCACCTCCACGCTTTCTCTTCTTCCATTTTTTCGGGAATCTTCCCACACATAATGAAAAGGAATTTCAATATACTTATATTCATGCGCTGATGGATCTGATCGATTCAATTCAAAAAATGCTAATAATTTTGTTTGTCTTGCATTTTCAATTGCTTGACGTTCTTGCCCTTCTCGAAAGTAAACATTCTGTCTACGCGGTAAATGAATGTCAAGTCTAACGATGACATGTGATTGAAAATGCATTGGTAATTCGTAGATGCGCCATACAGCTTCAGTTGATCCGACATAATGACCATTTAAAAAAATTTTAACTTCAATTTGTATTTCTTGACCTGGTTCATTTCTCTCTGAACCTAATTCAACAGATGCACTGTCATAGCCTTTATACACGTATTTATAAATGTATTTAACACTTTTAACTGTAGTGCATACTTCAACATTTATATGGCAATTAAATTTGGCAAGTAAATACGGATTGTATGGTACAACATAACGATTGTCGAAGGCAACTACCGCAAACTTCAGCATTAATACCATTATCACGCCTTCTGTATAATGGATATCCATTTAATGATTCACATGTAAATTCATTAAATCGTTTTGGATAATCTTTTGTGCATTTTCCATCTCTCATACATACAGAATTTGGATTAAGACCATGCATCATGTGTTTTACAACATATTCATGTAATGTAGGATGTGTTTGAATGTTAGGAATCTCCGCAGATACAACTTTATCAATATCGGTAGCGTTAACAATTTTATCTTGCTCATTTAAAGAGAGTAAAATGTGAGCATAAGGCAATCCTCTCTTTTGAAACTCAATTGTATAAATGAGTGCTTCAACTTTACCGAAGATTTTTTTTAGCGTAAAGCCCTCAATTAATGCTTTCAGTTTGGACTTGAATACACGCACAACAATATCAGGTCGAAAATTAGCTGACTCATACCAATATTGCTAACTATTTCAGGCCAACTTGGATTCCAAGTCATTGTAATAAACAAAGAAGGCTTTCCGAAATGTTGTACAATTGACATTGCATCTAAATAATTCTGATACATATTTCTTGGAGATCCATTGAATGAAGATGGTAAAATTATTCTACGGCCAACATTATTGGCATTGGGGTTCAATTCTAAATAATCTGTTAAATTGTTGTAAACTTCAGACCTAAGACTTGTTTGATTTTGTCGAATGAAATGTAACCTTGTGCCCTCTATTCTCACATACATATCAACTATCCACTGCAGAAAAAATTTTTGTGAATGGTGCAACATGCTAAAATCTTCTCTAATTGCAAGTCGATAGGCTGCATACTGAAGCATGGTTAATTTATTTCTGGGCGCTCTTGAATTAGATGTAGTTGGTACATTATGAGAAATATTGATATCCCACCCAGTATCACCATTTGGAAAAAGTAATGGATACGCTAAAGGGTCCAATGATGAATCCAAAACAGAGATATTTTTAATGGTACCATTAACTTTTGAAAACGAAACCATATTTCGTTCAAAGGGTGGCTCACCATCAACTGTACTAAATATTACTGCTACATCAGTTTGAACTGCATCATTATAACGGCGTAGATCTAAATCACGATTTACTTTAATGAGCATACAAATTTCTTTATTTTGATTTTCAACTCTCTGACAATGATCTTTCATTGCAATGAATGACCGAACGAAAGGATTAATGCGTTCCAATTCAAGAGAGAATTCGCTCATTATATTGTTATTGCATGTTTGATTATAGTGTTCACGTAATCTATAATTGACAGCAGTGTCAACATCATAAAAATATAATTGCGCATAACATGGTGAGCGACCATATCCAGCAGTCGTTGGACCTGATCTGTGATAAAAAACATCATGTATTTTAAAATGATACACTCCACGCGTAACTGTATCCGAAATTTTAGCTTCTGAGCTAACCATAGCAAATGATGAATTGTATTTACGAATGTTTTCAAAATAATTTTTTGACTTTCTTTTTATTGAAGGTTCATTTGAAGTAAGTCCATCATACAATGATTTAAAGTATTCATTTTGACTTAAGGCCGGTAATATTGCTTTACCCTTATGACAACATGAAGTGAATGCAGTCCTTTCACCTAAAGTGACCTCAGATTCGAAATGTTTTGCATTGTAAGACCTGCAGTGTAAATGCATTAATCCACAATCAAAAGTATTAAAATTTCTTGGAATGACATTCAGTGCGCATTTAAATGTATCCCTCAAAATAATTTCATCATTTTGTATACTATTTACACTATTTAAATTTGCATTTGGTCTATTATCATTTTGACTTTCACGCGAATATATATTCCTTCTTCTTTGTCTCTCACTCCGACCCGTCAATGTTATACTATTTACACTATTTAAATTTGCATTTGGTCTATTATCATTTTGACTTTCACGCGAATACATATTCCTTCTTCTTTGTCTCTCACTCCGACCCGTCAATGTTCTATGTCGAGGCATAATGGAAGTAGGTGCGAATATCTGAATGTAAAAAAAACATGTAGTGAAATTACTGAAACTAAGATTAGACAGGGTTTAATTTAAATATAATAAAATGTACTCACTTTTTTGAAACCACCAATAATAATTAGGCGAGAGTAAGTCAATTCAAATTGCTGCTTCAAAATTTTCCTTTTGCAACAGGTGTATATTAAGCAAGCTGTATTTCACTTTCAACTGCACATTAATATATAAAACACAGATATCTAATATACAAAATATAAAATAAACGCTTTTTTGCCTTGACATACACTCCACAGAGTATTGAAAAAGGAACATTTGAAATCACACAAAATTCACAGCTCATTCAGTCAATCTGTCAGTATTAAGCAAGCTGTATTTCACTTTCAACTGCACATTAATATATAAAACACAGATATCTAATACACAAAATATAAAATAAACGCCTTTTTGCCTTGACATACACTCCACAGACTATTGTTGCCTGGCAACAAAATTATTTTCATTTTTAACCACTACCATTGTTTGAAAAAGTTTAAATGAATTTTCAAGTGCAAATGAATGTTTTATTTTATTTAATTTAATGTATTTGTAACACATATTATATATAAATTTTAGCTTTCTGCACTCCTTCTCCACATAAACTTTAACTATGCCAAATCTCACACTCCTCCGTGCGCGCAATATGCTTAAAAAGGGGTACAAAGTTTCCTCTTCACGTATTAATATATAGATTATTTTGAGTGCGTAATATGTTAACAGAGACTAATTATAAGCAAAGTTATTATGGATCTGTGAAGTTACTTTTATACCAATTTTCAGAGCAAACGTCCAGTCACAGGTAACGTAACTACACATACTACTGTAAATTACAAGTGTAGAAAAACATTTAGGTTATTATATTATAATTAATTAATTAACTTTAGTATCACAATATCTGGTGTATGCTTTACTTATTTAAATATTACCTGGGATGAGGTATAACTGATCCTTAATATTACAAAACGAAGCAGCATCATAAATATAAAACCCATAAAAATAAAACACGATAAACCTGAGATTTGTATATGGCACCACAACTTGGGGCTATTAGAATTAGAGTTGTACAACACACAGATACTTCATCACACAACAAATCGTCGTGATGTAGGACGAGCATATTGCTTAATGCTGGAAACACGTCTCAAGTAAGAAAAAACATCTTCAACATCTTGATAATACAGCGGTGTAGTATGAAAGTATTTGCACATCAAGAAAAGAACTGTAACAATACGTTTGTTTATTAATTCCCCAAGGACGCTGTCTAAATATAAATATAGTAACCAGACCCTGTATGCCGGTCTTTACAAAAATCAAATAGTAGAGAAAAATTTTATAAAAAATAAAATTTTTCAATAATAAAAATAATTTTGTTTATGTTAATCAATGTGTGTAAATAAGAAATAAAGCTGTTTTAAAGGTTTTGTAAAAATTTTGATAATCAGGCAGGTATTTATTACCTATCGAGCACTTCTGGAAGATTTGAACCAAGTCTGGAGTTAAATAGATTAACTCCAGTCAGCAATCGATCGATGATTTTTCTTGCTGGTCCAATATCTCACTCAAATAAAATAATTTCTTCTTCTTGAAGTCCCTTAGCCTTAATAAATAATCTTAAATTAGCCTGTGAAATAATAACAGATAAAAAACAATTGAAATATATGGATTTATTGAACAATTTAATAAATAATCGATTTTTTATCGATTGAGAACAATTATCGACTCCGTCTCAGGGAATTATCGATTGTGCATACAGTATCAAAATTATTATAGGTATTATATAAAGGACAGGTTCTTTGAGCGATTAAATTAATAGTCAGAGAAGGGTGACGAGAAAGTATAACATTAACAATTAAAATAAATTCAATAATTCTTATTTAACAGTATTTAAATAATTCGTATATATAATGTTTAAGAAAATTGTTTTGTCAGACCAGATGTAGCTTCTATGACGTCACTCGAGGTGGAATGCAGATTTGTTAATTCAAAGATGGCCGCTACTAGTTCTGGCGTAGTTACTGCAAAAGTCGTCTTGTTAAAAACTCAACAAAATTATCTTCATGAATGTTTGAAATGTTCCCGCACTGGTGTAATCTGTCTATTAGGTAGTTTGGTGTGTTCTGAAGAAGTGTTCCGTGTATATTGGTGTCAATTAAGTTATTTGGTATGTGTTCACTTCTGTTGGTTAGGTTGTCTGTAAAAGTGATTATGCGTTGTAGCGTGAATTATGTCAAATATATTGTTTTACTGTTTTATATCACTCGTATCAAGAAGTTAGGTGTTATTTCTCACTATTGTCGTTAACGTTTTGGTAAATTTAGCTAAGAAAGTGTTCAATTCATCTAACTCTCGATGCACTAACATTAATGGCAATTTGTCGTACCATTTTCTACTCGGTTTTAAGGAACGTTTTTTCACACAACTATTCAGCTTGATATTCAACAAAAGACTAACTAACTTGGTCAAAATCTGGCCCAGTTAATCTTTGAAAAAGTATTGTTAACATATTTCGATTACCCATACACATGATACAATATTACATTATATATGGAATTTATTTATTTTATTCATCACTTTCATGAATTATGAATCTTATCATTGGTTTAATCATCTCATTCCTTTTAAATTGATATATTATAGTCCATATCTGTAGACATTTTGTGGAAATTAACAAATTTCTTTCCCTTTTGGAAATATAGGCTCACAATTGGATTTCCGTCTTTATACAAATTTTCCTCCATTTTAATTATCATTAATACTATTATAATAAATTTTAATTTGTCGTATTCCTCCTCCTTTCCTTAAATACATATAAATTAAACCTTTGAACTGGTTTTTTGTGATAATCTCTGAATTTGACATTGCTCTTTAAAATTAATTAATTTATATATTTTGAAAATTTACAATATTTTAAGGTATATTTCCTTATTATCATTTTAACTCATAGGATCATTCCCAGTAGTGGTTAACTGATTTACCTTATCTAAATCTTGCTAGTTTACAGGATTTATAAGTGAATTATACTGGTTTATATGGTTTCTGTGAATTCACCAAATGGCCTAGAGTTTAGAATTTTACATTTCTGTCTTTCTCAAATAAATTTAATCTTACCACTCCTCTGACTTTACATAGTTACTATTACATGAAAATAAAATGGTTTATAACTTATTGTGAGGTGTAGTATTTAATTAACACTACAGTTATACAAAATAATTATGAACATTATTTAGCAATCTGTACAATTGAACATATTGCTGACATGGTTTGAACATATACTTTTAACTCTTTTTGAGTTAACATAGCATACCTACTGAAACATTATTAATGGTATGTATGCTGTTATTTAGCAGACATTATTCATTTTAAACACATAATATAAATCTTATTTTCTAATAACTCTTACAAACACATTGATTTTATGGCTGCGTACAAACAGTTTATTTAAACATTTTAAACCTATGAATACTAAATTAATGCCAGTCCTTTCTGGTCTAAACCATTATTATTTATGATCCCCTTCATCAGTAAACATGACCACCCATACTCTAGTTATTATGCATTTTTTACAAATGTCTTGTAAAT
The DNA here is from genome assembly GCA_034769895.1 of Magicicada septendecula. Taxonomy (NCBI): domain Eukaryota; kingdom Metazoa; phylum Arthropoda; class Insecta; order Hemiptera; family Cicadidae; genus Magicicada; species Magicicada septendecula. Next base: position 381,186,226 of record CM068369.1, read on the forward strand.
AAAGAGTTACATTAAAATAATAAAATACTGGAAATCTTCCATTTTATTATTTTATTATGCTGTTTATTATTGGATATTAAAGTTGTTATATAGCATATTGATAAGTCATAGTATCACTAACTTTAAGTTTATTGCATTTCCAAAAAACACTTACACAAATTCACTTTCACTGTTGGTTCTGATATTTTGAGTCTCACTATCTCAGACCAGACCTTTAGCAATCATGGACTGTTAAGACTTGTTTATTTTCTTATCATACAATAGCTTTAGTCGGTTCACTTCTTATAATACTATACGGCACTTTAGTTTTCTAAATAATTACATTTTTATAGGATTTTGGTATGTTATACTTTCTTTTTAATCGTTTTTGTGGGTTTGGGGTTGATGGTAGTTAATAATAATAATAGGTTTTACAACGGTGTTTCCTTCATACTATTTCTTCCTCTCCTCCTGTCTTCTTTCTTGTCCTTCTTCTTATCTTCATTCTTGTCCTTCTTCTGGTCTTCATTCTTGTCCTTCTTCTAGTCTTCATTCTTCTGGTCTTCTTGTCTTCCTTCTTCATTCTTGGGTAAACCAAGGTACTTTGTGTTATCTCGACTGATGTTTAGTTTGGAGCATCTAATTTATTTACTGATACGGACCTTGTTCTTCTCTAAAGGTTTCAGGGTATTGTTTTCTTCCTGATCACAAACTTTATTCTTCCTTCTTCTTGTCTTTGGGGTATTTTGGTATTCACCACTCTTACACTGATTCTCTTTCTTCTTGATATGGTGTTATTTAATTTGTTCACTGCTCCTAGCTTCCTGGGTAAATTACTGATCTTATAATATGAGTTTCTTTCAATACTTTCTTTGATATTTAAACAGTGGTTTTTATATAATGTAATGAGGATTTTTATTTTATCGTGGTTCATTCCTTTGACTTCCTTAAATCTCATTCAATATTATTTTAACATATGTGGTGTAATTAAACTTTATGATTTTATATGACTTAATAAGTAGTGGATTTTCTGTCACGCTACAGAATGCCCTTCTCCAGAAGTAATTTTTTCAAACTATACTTGCTTTGTTTGAAACAATTGCTTATGATAATTATTCTAGGTTTGTTATTATTCTGGACTTCCTTCCATTTTAAAAATTTTCTGATTTATATTTGAGTTTATATCTTTCTCATTCTCATTGGATCTTCCTTGGTAGTAATAGTCATCTGAGTTTTATATTTATTATTTCATTTTCATATTTCTTCTTAGTATTTTCTCCTTGGGATATTTCCTCCCTATCGTTCCCTACTTTGTGAGCTGGTTCAGTTCAGAGAGACACTGTACGCTACTTCCTCTGCTGTCCAATACTTCACACATATTTGAGTACAGAGGCAAATCATCTCTGCTCAAAAAACATATTAATACTGCTGGAATTATCTACAGACAGATTAAAAAATTATTCAGAATAGTACACATTTGTTACTATTAAAAAAAATATATCTTTGGAATACTTCACTTATTACTTATTATATTTCTCAGAGGTTTTAATATTCCTATCTCAGTTGTTCTTCTGACTCGTTAACTGGATGTTTCATTCATTTGATATTATGGTAGGAAGCTCTTCTATTATTACATTTTTCAACTTTTCTTATCATATAAATCTTTTGGTGATAAATTCTTTATTACCTTCTGGTTTTTTTTTATTATAAACTGCATTGTTTATTGTAGCATATCTTTATGACATTTTTAGACTGTTTCTTTGTTCTTATTATTTCCACTTGTTCTATTTTCTAGAACTTTTTATAACTGTCATTATCATAATTGACATTTAATTCATAAATCATTTTATATTAATTCGTTTAATTACATAAATCTTTGATATTATTCTCACATTATTCCTGTCATGGTTATTATATTTTCGAATGAATGTTTTTTTTATTAATTTCATAATGAGGTCATAATTTCTCCTCATACCACTTCAAAGTTTTATTATCTCATAATTCCAAATAAGTTTTTGTACTTTATTTTATTCAATCACTCAAATCGTATCAACTCAAATCGTATCGTATTTTTTTTTTCCTTTGGCATCATTTTATGGAAAGGTTTTTACTCTTTATATTGAAATTAGACATGATCATACTGTCCAGAATTATTTGTTTTAATTCTAAAGTCTGTTTCCTTTATTCATCCCATTATGATCCTTTATTAACATGGTAATTATATTTTATGCTTACCATAAATATGGTATTAAATCTCTTCTGTTTATCTCACCCAAGTGTTTTATTAATAATTGGTTGGTAAGTTGTACTCATTCTTGGTTTGGAAACTTGATTTATACACAATTCAAAATTCACTCTTTTTATATTATTCCATAAAGTTTTCTCAAATAATTTGTATGTAAGGTGGGCTTGCTTTTCTTTTTAGAACTTATATTATTTCAATCTAAATTCTGTTTTATATTTATCTCTTCAAAATGTTTTTTCTCAAATTCTTGGTTAGTAAGGTGAACTTACAATCTTTTTAAATTTAGATGATTTCTCATTTTAAATTCCTTTTTATATTCTTGCCATAAAGTTTTCTTCAAATAGTTGTTATGTAAAGTATTACATTGTTTTTGGAATTTTGAGTTATTCATAAATTCTCTTGGTATTATTGTCAAAATGTTTCTCTTCAAATAATTGTTATGTAAATGTCTTACATTGTTTTTTGGAATTTTGTTATTCTTTTCTAAATTCTTGTTCTCTATTCTCTTCCAAAATGTTTATTTCAAATTCCTGGTTTAGTAAGATGGTCTTACCTTGCTTTAAAATTTTGATGATTTTATTCTAATTCCTGTTTTATATTCTCTTCCAAAATGTTTATTTCAAATTCCTGGTTAGTAAGATGGTCTTACCTTGCTTTAAAATTTTGATGATTTTATTCTAATTCCTGTTTTATATTCTCTTCCAAAATGTTTATTTCAAATTCCTGGTTAGTAAGATGGTCTTACATTGTTTTTGGAATTTTGATGATTTTATTCTAATTCCTGTTTTATATTCTCTTCCAAAATGTTTATTTCAAATTCCTGGTTTAGTAAGATGGTCTTACCTTGCTTTAAAATTTTGATGATTTTATTCTAATTCCTGTTTTATATTCTCTTCCAAAATGTTTATTTCAAATTCCTGGTTAGTAAGATGGTCTTACATTGTTTTTGGAATTTTGATGATTTTATTCTAATTCCTGTTTTATATTCTCTTCCAAAATGTTTATTTCAAATTCCGGTTTAGTAAGATGGTCTTATATTGTTTTAAAATTTTGATGATTTTATTCTAATTCCTGTTTTATATTCTCTTCCAAAATGTTTATTTCAAATTCCGGTTTAGTAAGATGGTCTTAAATTGTTTTAAAATTTTGATGATTTTATTCTAATTCCTGTTTTATATTCTCTTCCAAAATGTTTATTTCAAATTCCGGTTTAGTAAGATGGTCTTACCTTGCTTTAAAATTTTGTCCGTTTTTCTTAGGAATAGCCACGATAGGACTTGTATATGGGGGATGGCTACTCTCTATAATGTCACGGTTAATCATTTGCTCTATTTCACCTCTTACTGCTTGCTTTCGTGATTGCGCAATGGGGTAAGACTTCCGGTTAAAGTCCACTGTGTCTCGGAACTGTAGAGTACATTGGAAGTTTTTCACTTTACCGGGCTCATCAGAAAAGACTGATTTATATTTGTTATATATGTTTATTAATTTGTTCGCTTGGTTTATTGTTAACTTTTCGCCAGTTATACCGCTCCGGAAATCCCTGATCTCCTGGATTTTTTGTTGCCATAAATCTTCATTGGAGGTGTCGTCTACCCTTTGTTCGATTATAGATGTTGGATGGATGTAATTAATTTTGCGGATTTGCTGGTGGATACTATCGGGAACGACTTGGTCACTACCCACCAAGTTCGCCGTCCAAGTATGTCTGTTAGAAAACAGCGATAATGTTTCAGTTCTCAGATCAATGATGACGGAATTCCTCCTAAGCACATCACACCCGACCAGTATATTAAATGGCAGACCGCTCGCCACCAAGAATTCCATATCAATTGCTATACCACAGCTCATCACACTGGCGGAGACTTGCCTACGTATAGTTTTGTTTTGTCGGCCGGTTGCTCCCAACAAAATAATATTATTCAACGGCAACGTTGGTAAAGTTCTCCCGCACTCTTGCTGTATCCTCTCCAACTCCGTCGTACTTATGATTGACACGTTCGAACCAGTATCGATCATTAACTCGGCTGGGATGCCTTCTACCTTGGCGTCGACATGTATTATTTCATTGTTGAAGTTATTGGTGGGATTCCTGTTATCCTCTTCCAATAACTCATGTCTGATGTCTTTTAGGTAGTTGCACCTTATGACAGTGATACGATTGTTATTATACCTATGATTGCACTCATTATTATTATTATACCCAGTATTTAGGAGCAGTAACGGGTTCCGGCGATTTATTACTGCCTGTGCCCGTTTAAAGGCTCGGCATCATTATTCCTTGGAGTCATACTAATTGATGCCTCATTTGGGATGCTTAGAGTGGTTACCTGTCGATCTGTCCTATGGTCTTCCGGTCGTTCGTGGTTAGACCTCCGTTCAGCGTCGTCTAAACTATTACTCCTCCTTGGTTGGTCCCGTTCTAGGCTCCTCCGCCTTTCTTCGTATCCGCGGTAGCTGTTTCTTCGATTGTGGTTGAATCTCCGCTGTCGTCCATCGGTGGCTCGTATGAAGTTCACTCTAGGGCGAGGAAACCTATTATTAACGGAATTACCATTATTGGGACCCGCACGATTATTATTATTATGGTAATGACTATTACAATAATTGGGGCTTCTCTGACTATTTGTGTTATTAGGGTAGGGAGTGCGGTTACCCTGATAACCATTAGAGGGTCGACTCGGGTTTGGATGGTTTGGACCCGTATTATTATTATTATTATTATTGAAACTAGAGTTGTTAATATTATTATTATTACTAAAATTGTTATTTTTCGGGTATGCCCGGCCTCCTTGGTACCCAGTGTTTATGTGGTTCGTACCCTGGTTATTGTTCTGATACGTCCTTGGTTCGGGCCCATCACTTCTTCTACGACTCTGTCGGTAGTAGTCTTCATTTTCATAGTTTTCGAGGAGTTCTGTCATTGCCTGGATGGTTTTTATTTGGCTGCCCCTCCTCGCACGAATTACCTCTTCATCATAATGATAGGACAACTTATTTATTAGGCACTCCTCAGGTATGGCCGGTTCTAAGTGCTTGGCCATACATACCTTGTCGAGGAAATAAGCTGTCATCGAACTACCGACTTGTGGTTTGTAGTGGCCGTGGCATATATTGTCTCTTATCAAATTTTGAGTTGTCTCTGACCAGTACTTGGCCTTGAATAGACTCTTAAATTGCTCATAATTGTCGATGTCGCTCCGGTTGGCCATCCACCGATGGTCATTCACCTCCCGAAACGACTCGTCAAGGATTTCCCTGTTCTGGACCCATCGGTTCCCTCTGTGTTTTTCGAGGTACTCCTCTATGCGTGCCAAGAACTCCATAGGCTTCCGTTTATATTGCCGGAAATTGAGCCATTCTCTGTTTTCTGACATGGGGAAATTATGATATCCAGACGGTCTGTTCTTTATCAATTCTATCTCCTCCTGGCTCTGACGCACCTGTCCGGTTATGTTCGACATAGCGGCTTCCACGCCGTCGCATCTTTCTGTTACCTGTGTCCGCACTTTATTCACTTCTTCCAAGGCCAATTTCTTGGTCTCCTCCATTTTCGTTTTCTGTTGTTCTTGGACCTGAGTAATCTCCTTAGTTATTACTTCCCGGACTTCCATCACTTCGTTTTCTGTTTGACGACATCTTTCGTCTACTTCTCTGATCTGCTGGTTAACAACCACGACTTCCTGTTCTAATTTCTTGACGATGGACTTCTTCGTCTCAGCTATCTTTTTATTCAACTCCTCTTTAGCTAGCTCAATCCTCTCGTCTAACTTATTCATGTTCTCTTGGTTAACTTCCCTTAGTTCGTCTTTTAATTGTTGGTTGTCACTTTCTATTTTCTTACTGGTTTCTTCCATCTTCTCTTCCAAATTCTTATTATTTTCTTCCATCTTCCTACTGGTTTCTTCGATCCTCTTATTAGTATTTTCTATCTTACGGCCCAATTCTTCCTTTGTGGATCGGTTATCTTCCTTCAGATCCTCCAGTTTTTCATTTAATGAATGGTTGTCGTTATCCATTTTCTTGTTTAAATTCTCCTCCATCTTCTTGTTATCTTCTTTTGTGGATTTGATCTCCTCCTTTGTGGACTTGATTTCCTCCTTTGTGGATTTAATTTCTTTCTTCAAATCTTGACTCATTTGTAAGATCATTTCCATCACTCTATCCATTTTCGTATCTCCATTGGTATTGGATTTCTCTTTCTCCCTTTCTGGGACACTAACTTTCCCTGTCTGCGTTGTTACTTCCGGCTGTTCCTCTGGTGGTGCGGGTTGTTTCGGTTCCACCTGGGCCACTAACACTTCTGGGTCTTCAACGGGTGTTGCCCCCTTATCCCCCATGTCAACCTCTTTTTCGGCCTCTGCCGCCCTCTTTTTCGAAGTAGCTCGTCTTTGCATTTTTCTCTCCTCTATTAATTAACCGCTGCCAGGCTTATCTTATCAAGCCCTCTAAGTTGGACGCCACTTTGTAACCAGACCCTGTATGCCGGTCTTTACAAAAATAAAATAGTAGAGAAAAATTGTATAAAAAATAAAATTTTTCAATAATAAAAATAATTTTGTTTATGTTAATCAATGTGTGTAAATAAGAAATAAAGCTGTTTTAAAGGTTTTGTAAAAATTTTGATAATCAGGCAGGTATTTATTAACTATCGAGCACTTCTGGAAGATTTGAACCAAGTCTGGAGTTAAATAGATTAACTCCAGTCAGCAATCGATCGATGATTTTTCTTGCTGGTCCAATATCTCACTCAAATAAAATAATTTCTTCTTCTTGAAGTCCCTTAGCCTTAAAAAATAATCTTAAATTAGCCTGTGAAATAATAACAGATAAAAAACAATTGAAATATATAGATTTATTGAACAATTTAATAAATAATCGATTTTTTATCGATTGAGAACAATTATCGACTCCGTCTCAGGGAATTATCGATTGTGCATACAGTATCAAAATTATTATAGGTATTATATAAAGGACAGGTTCTTTGAGCGATTAAATTAATAGTCAGAGAAGGGTGACGAGAAAGTATAACATTAACAATTAAAATAAATTCAATAATTCTTATTTAACAGTATTTAAATAATTCGTATATATAATGTTTAAGAAAATTGTTTTGTCAGACCAGATGTAGCTTCTATGACGTCACTCGAGGTGGAATGCAGATTTGTTAATTCAAAGATGGCCGCTACTAGTTCTGGCGTAGTTACTGCAAAAGTCGTCTTGTTAAGAACTCAACAAAATTATCTTCATGAATGTTTGAAATGTTCCCGCACTGGTGTAATCTGTCTATTAGGTAGTTTGGTGTGTTCTGAAGAAGTGTTCCGTCTATATTGGTGTCAATTAAGTTATTTGGTATGTGTTCACTTCTGTTGGTTAGGTTGTCTGTAAAAGTGATTATGCGTTGTAGCGTGAATTATGTCAAATGTATTGTTTTACTGTTTTATATCACTCGTATCATGAAGTTAGGTGTTATTTCTCACTATTGTCGTTAAAGTTTTGGTAAATTTAGCTAAGAAAGTGTTCAATTCATCTAACTCTCGATGCACTAACATTAATGGCAATTTGTCGTACCATTTTCTACTCGGTTTTAAGGAACGTTTTTTCACACAACTATTCAGCTTGATATTCAACAAAAGACTATATTAACTTGGTCAAAATCTGGCCCAGTTAATCTTTGAAAATGTATTGTTAACATATTTCGATTACCCATACACATGATACAATATTACATTATATATGGAATTTATTTATTTTATTCATCACTTTCATGAATTATGAATCTTATCATTGGTTTAATCATCTCATTCCTTTTAATTGATATATTATAGTCCATATCTGTAGACATTTTGTGGAAATTAACAAATTTCTTTCCCTTTTGGAAATATAGGCTCACAATTGGATTTCCGTCTTTATACAAATTTTCCTCCATTTTAATTATCATTAATACTATTATAATAAATTTTAATTTGTCGTATTCCTCCTCCTTTCCTTAAATACATATAAATTAAACCTTTGAACTGGTTTTTTGTGATAATCTCTGAATTTGACATTGCTCTTTAAAATTAATTAATTTATATATTTTGAAAATTTACAATATTTTAAGGTATATTTCCTTATTATCATTTTAACTCATAGGATCATTCCCAGTAGTGGTTAACTGATTTACCTTATCTAAATCTTGCTAGTTTACAGGATTTATAAGTGAATTATACTGGTTTATATGGTTTCTGTGAATTCACCAAATGGCCTAGAGTTTAGAATTTTACATTTCTGTCTTTCTCAAATAAATTTAATCTTACCACTCCTCTGACTTTACATAGTTACTATTACATGAAAATAAAATGGTTTATAACTTATTGTGAGGTGTAGTATTTAATTAACACTACAGTTATACAAAATAATTATGAACATTATTTAGCAATCTGTACAATTGAACATATTGCTGACATGGTTTGAACATATACTTTTAACTCTTTTTGAGTTAACATAGCATACCTACTGAAACATTATTAATGGTATGTATGCTGTTATTTAGCAGACATTATTCATTTTAAACACATAATATAAATCTTATTTTCTAATAACTCTTACAAACACATTGATTTTATGGCTGTGTACAAACAGTTTATTTAAACATTTTAAACCTATGAATACTAAATTAATGCCAGTCCTTTCTGGTCTAAACCATTATTATTTATGATCCCCTTCATCAGTAAACATGACCACCCATACTCTAGTTATTATGCATTTTTTACAAATGTCTTGTAAATAAAGAGTTACATTAAAATAATAAAATACTGGAAATCTTCCATTTTATTATTTTATTATGCTGTTTATTATTGGATATTAAAGTTGTTATATAGCATATTGATAAGTCATAGTATCACTAACTTTAAGTTTATTGCATTTCCAAAAAACACTTACACAAATTCACTTTCACTGTTGGTTCTGATATTTTGAGTCTCACTATCTCAGACCAGACCTTTAGCAATCATGGACTGTTAAGACTTGTTTATTTTCTTATCATACAATAGCTTTAGTCGGTTCACTTCTTATAATACTATACGGCACTTTAGTTTTCTAAATAATTACATTTTTATAGGATTTTGGTATGTTATACTTTCTTTTTAATCGTTTTTGTGGGTTTGGGGTTGATGGTAGTTAATAATAATAATAGGTTTTACAACGGTGTTTCCTTCATACTATTTCTTCCTCTCCTCCTGTCTTCTTTCTTGTCCTTCTTCTTATCTTCATTCTTGTCCTTCTTCTGGTCTTCATTCTTGTCCTTCTTCTAGTCTTCATTCTTCTGGTCTTCTTGTCTTCCTTCTTCATTCTTGGGTAAACCAAGGTACTTTGTGTTATCTCGACTGATGTTTAGTTTGGAGCATCTAATTTATTTACTGATACGGACCTTGTTCTTCTCTAAAGGTTTCAGGGTATTGTTTTCTTCCTGATCACAAACTTTATTCTTCCTTCTTCTTGTCTTTGGGGTATTTTGGTATTCACCACTCTTACACTGATTCTCTTTCTTCTTGATATGGTGTTATTTAATTTGTTCACTGCTCCTAGCTTCCTGGGTAAATTACTGATCTTATAATATGAGTTTCTTTCAATACTTTCTTTGATATTTAAACAGTGGTTTTTATATAATGTAATGAGAATTTTTATTTTATCGTGGTTCATTCCTTTGACTTCCTTAAATCTCATTCAATATTATTTTAACATATGTGGTGTAATTAAACTTTATGATTTTATATGACTTAATAAGTAGTGGATTTTCTGTCACGCTACAGAATGCCCTTCTCCAGAAGTAATTTTTTCAAACTATACTTGCTTTGTTTGAAACAATTGCTTATGATAATTATTCTAGGTTTGTTATTATTCTGGACTTCCTTCCATTTTAAAAATTTTCTGATTTATATTTGAGTTTATATCTTTCTCATTCTCATTGGATCTTCCTTGGTAGTAATAGTCATCTGAGTTTTATATTTATTATTTCATTTTCATATTTCTTCTTAGTATTTTCTCCTTGGGATATTTCCTCCCTATCGTTCCCTACTTTGTGAGCTGGTTCAGTTCAGAGAGACACTGTACGCTACTTCCTCTGCTGTCCAATACTTCACACATATTTGAGTACAGAGGCAAATCATCTCTGCTCAAAAAACATATTAATACTGCTGGAATTATCTACAGACAGATTAAAAAATTATTCAGAATAGTACACATTTGTTACTATTAAAAAAAATATATCTTTGGAATACTTCACTTATTACTTATTATATTTCTCAGAGGTTTTAATATTCCTATCTCAGTTGTTCTTCTGACTCGTTAACTGGATGTTTCATTCATTTGATATTATGGTAGGAAGCTCTTCTATTATTACATTTTTCAACTTTTCTTATCATATAAATCTTTTGGTGATAAATTCTTTATTACCTTCTGGTTTTTTTTTATTATAAACTGCATTGTTTATTGTAGCATATCTTTATGACATTTTTAGACTGTTTCTTTGTTCTTATTATTTCCACTTGTTCTATTTTCTAGAACTTTTTATAACTGTCATTATCATAATTGACATTTAATTCATAAATCATTTTATATTAATTCGTTTAATTACATAAATCTTTGATATTATTCTCACATTATTCCTGTCATGGTTATTATATTTTCGAATGAATGTTTTTTTTATTAATTTCATAATGAGGTCATAATTTCTCCTCATACCACTTCAAAGTTTTATTATCTCATAATTCCAAATAAGTTTTTGTACTTTATTTTATTCAATCACTCAAATCGTATCAACTCAAATCGTATCGTATTTTTTTTTTCCTTTGGCATCATTTTATGGAAAGGTTTTTACTCTTTATATTGAAATTAGACATGATCATACTGTCCAGAATTATTTGTTTTAATTCTAAAGTCTGTTTCCTTTATTCATCCCATTATGATCCTTTATTAACATGGTAATTATATTTTATGCTTACCATAAATATGGTATTAAATCTCTTCTGTTTATCTCACCCAAGTGTTTTATTAATAATTGGTTGGTAAGTTGTACTCATTCTTGGTTTGGAAACTTGATTTATACACAATTCAAAATTCACTCTTTTTATATTATTCCATAAAGTTTTCTCAAATAATTTGTATGTAAGGTGGGCTTGCTTTTCTTTTTAGAACTTATATTATTTCAATCTAAATTCTGTTTTATATTTATCTCTTCAAAATGTTTTTTCTCAAATTCTTGGTTAGTAAGGTGAACTTACAATCTTTTTAAATTTAGATGATTTCTCATTTTAAATTCCTTTTTATATTCTTGCCATAAAGTTTTCTTCAAATAGTTGTTATGTAAAGTATTACATTGTTTTTGGAATTTTGAGTTATTCATAAATTCTCTTGGTATTATTGTCAAAATGTTTCTCTTCAAATAATTGTTATGTAAATGTCTTACATTGTTTTTTGGAATTTTGTTATTCTTTTCTAAATTCTTGTTCTCTATTCTCTTCCAAAATGTTTATTTCAAATTCCTGGTTTAGTAAGATGGTCTTACCTTGCTTTAAAATTTTGATGATTTTATTCTAATTCCTGTTTTATATTCTCTTCCAAAATGTTTATTTCAAATTCCTGGTTAGTAAGATGGTCTTACCTTGCTTTAAAATTTTGATGATTTTATTCTAATTCCTGTTTTATATTCTCTTCCAAAATGTTTATTTCAAATTCCTGGTTAGTAAGATGGTCTTACATTGTTTTTGGAATTTTGATGATTTTATTCTAATTCCTGTTTTATATTCTCTTCCAAAATGTTTATTTCAAATTCCTGGTTTAGTAAGATGGTCTTACCTTGCTTTAAAATTTTGATGATTTTATTCTAATTCCTGTTTTATATTCTCTTCCAAAATGTTTATTTCAAATTCCTGGTTAGTAAGATGGTCTTACATTGTTTTTGGAATTTTGATGATTTTATTCTAATTCCTGTTTTATATTCTCTTCCAAAATGTTTATTTCAAATTCCGGTTTAGTAAGATGGTCTTATATTGTTTTAAAATTTTGATGATTTTATTCTAATTCCTGTTTTATATTCTCTTCCAAAATGTTTATTTCAAATTCCGGTTTAGTAAGATGGTCTTAAATTGTTTTAAAATTTTGATGATTTTATTCTAATTCCTGTTTTATATTCTCTTCCAAAATGTTTATTTCAAATTCCGGTTTAGTAAGATGGTCTTACATTGTTTTAAAATTTTGATGATTTTATTCTAATTCCTGTTTTATATTCTCTTTCAAAATGTTTATTTCAAATTCCAGATTAGTAAGATGGTCTTACCTTGCTTTAAAATTTTGATGATTTTATTCTAATTCCTGTTTTATATTCTCTTCCAAAATGTTTATTTCAAATTCCGGTTTAGTAAGATGGTCTTACCTTGCTTTAAAATTTTGTCCGTTTTTATTAGGAATAGCCACGATAGGACTTGTATATGGGGGATGGCTACTCTCTATAATGTCACGGTTAATCATTTGCTCTATTTCAGCTCTTACTGCTTGCTTTCGTGATTGCGCAATGGGGTAAGACTTCCGGTTAAAGTCCACTGTGTCTCGGAACTGTAGAGTACATTGGAAGTTTTTCACTTTACCGGGCTCATCAGAAAAGACTGATTTATATTTGTTATATATGTTTATTAATTTGTTCGCTTGGTTTATTGTTAACTTTTCGCCAGTTATACCGCTCCGGAAATCCCTGATCTCCTGGATTTTTTGTTGCCATAAATCTTCATTGGAGGTGTCGTCTACCCTTTGTTCGATTATAGATGTTGGATGGATGTAATTAATTTTGCGGATTTGCTGGTGGATACTATCGGGAACGACTTGGTCACTACCCACCAAGTTCGCCGTCCAAGTATGTCTGTTAGAAAACAGCGATAATGTTTCAGTTCTCAGATCAATGATGACGGAATTCCTCCTAAGCACATCACACCCGACCAGTATATTAAATGGCAGACCGCTCGCCACCAAGAATTCCATATCAATTGCTATACCACAGCTCATCACACTGGCGGAGACTTGCCTACGTATAGTTTTGTTTTGTCGGCCGGTTGCTCCCAACAAAATAATATTATTCAACGGCAACGTTGGTAAAGTTCTCCCGCACTCTTGCTGTATCCTCTCCAACTCCGTCGTACTTATGATTGACACGTTCGAACCAGTATCGATCATTAACTCGGCTGGGATGCCTTCTACCTTGGCGTCGACATGTATTATTTCATTGTTGAAGTTATTGGTGGGATTCCTGTTATCCTCTTCCAATAACTCATGTCTGATGTCTTTTAGGTAGTTGCACCTTATGACAGTGATACGATTGTTATTATACCTATGATTGCACTCATTATTATTATTATACCCAGTATTTAGGAGCAGTAACGGGTTCCGGCGATTTATTACTGCCTGTGCCCGTTTAAAGGCTCGGCATCATTATTCCTTGGAGTCATACTAATTGATGCCTCATTTGGGATGCTTAGAGTGGTTACCTGTCGATCTGTCCTATGGTCTTCCGGTCGTTCGTGGTTAGACCTCCGTTCAGCGTCGTCTAAACTATTACTCCTCCTTGCCGGATAGTACCTTGGTTGGTCCCGTTCTAGGCTCCTCCGCCTTTCTTCGTATCCGCGGTAGCTGTTTCTTCGATTGTGGTTGAATCTCCGCTGTCGTCCATCGGTGGCTCGTATGAAGTTCACTCTAGGGCGAGGAAACCTATTATTAACGGAATTACCATTATTGGGACCCGCACGATTATTATTATTATGGTAATGACTATTACAATAATTGGGGCTTCTCTGACTATTTGTGTTATTAGGGTAGGGATTGCGGTTACCCTGATAACCATTAGAGGGTCGACTCGGGTTTGGATGGTTTGGACCCGTATTATTATTATTATTATTATTATTGAAACTAGAGTTGTTAATATTATTATTATTACTAAAATTGTTATTTTTCGGGTATGCCCGGCCTCCTTGGTACCCAGTGTTTATGTGGTTCGTACCCTGGTTATTGTTCTGATACGTCCTTGGTTCGGGCCCATCACTTCTTCTACGACTCTGTCGGTAGTAGTCTTCATTTTCATAGTTTTCGAGGAGTTCTGTCATTGCCTGGATGGTTTTTATTTGGCTGCCCCTCCTCGCACGAATTACCTCTTCATCATAATGATAGGACAACTTATTTATTAGGCACTCCTCAGGTATGGCCGGTTCTAAGTGCTTGGCCATACATACCTTGTCGAGGAAATAAGCTGTCATCGAACTACCGACTTGTGGTTTGTAGTGGCCGTGGCATATATTGTCTCTTATCAAATTTTGAGTTGTCTCTGACCAGTACTTGGCCTTGAATAGACTCTTAAATTGCTCATAATTGTCGATGTCGCTCCGGTTGGCCATCCACCGATGGTCATTCACCTCCCGAAACGACTCGTCAAGGATTTCCCTGTTCTGGACCCATCGGTTCCCTCTGTGTTTTTCGAGGTACTCCTCTATGCGTGCCAAGAACTCCATAGGCTTCCGTTTATATTGCCGGAAATTGAGCCATTCTCTGTTTTCTGACATGGGGAAATTATGATATCCAGACGGTCTGTTCTTTATCAATTCTATCTCCTCCTGGCTCTGACGCACCTGTCCGGTTATGTTCGACATAGCGGCTTCCACGCCGTCGCATCTTTCTGTTACCTGTGTCCGCACTTTATTCACTTCTTCCAAGGCCAATTTCTTGGTCTCCTCCATTTTCGTTTTCTGTTGTTCTTGGACCTGAGTAATCTCCTTAGTTATTACTTCCCGGACTTCCATCACTTCGTTTTCTGTTTGACGACATCTTTCGTCTACTTCTCTGATCTGCTGGTTAACAACCACGACTTCCTGTTCTAATTTCTTGACGATGGACTTCTTCGTCTCAGCTATCTTTTTATTCAACTCCTCTTTAGCTAGCTCAATCCTCTCGTCTAACTTATTCATGTTCTCTTGGTTAACTTCCCTTAGTTCGTCTTTTAATTGTTGGTTGTCACTTTCTATTTTCTTACTGGTTTCTTCCATCTTCTCTTCCAAATTCTTATTATTTTCTTCCATCTTCCTACTGGTTTCTTCGATCCTCTTATTAGTATTTTCTATCTTACGGCCCAATTCTTCCTTTGTGGATCGGTTATCTTCCTTCAGATCCTCCAGTTTTTCATTTAATGAATGGTTGTCGTTATCCATTTTCTTGTTTAAATTCTCCTCCATCTTCTTGTTATCTTCTTTTGTGGATTTGATCTCCTCCTTTGTGGACTTGATTTCCTCCTTTGTGGATTTAATTTCTTTCTTCAAATCTTGACTCATTTGTAAGATCATTTCCATCACTCTATCCATTTTCGTATCTCCATTGGTATTGGATTTCTCTTTCTCCCTTTCTGGGACACTAACTTTCCCTGTCTGCGTTGTTACTTCCGGCTGTTCCTCTGGTGGTGCGGGTTGTTTCGGTTCCACCTGGGCCACTAACACTTCTGGGTCTTCAACGGGTGTTGCCCCCTTATCCCCCATGTCAACCTCTTTTTCGGCCTCTGCCGCCCTCTTTTTCGAAGTAGCTCGTCTTTGCATTTTTCTCTCCTCTATTAATTAACCGCTGCCAGGCTTATCTTATCAAGCCCTCTAAGTTGGACGCCACTTTGTAACCAGACCCTGTATGCCGGTCTTTACAAAAATAAAATAGTAGAGAAAAATTGTATAAAAAATAAAATTTTTCAATAATAAAAATAATTTTGTTTATGTTAATCAATGTGTGTAAATAAGAAATAAAGCTGTTTTAAAGGTTTTGTAAAAATTTTGATAATCAGGCAGGTATTTATTAACTATCGAGCACTTCTGGAAGATTTGAACCAAGTCTGGAGTTAAATAGATTAACTCCAGTCAGCAATCGATCGATGATTTTTCTTGCTGGTCCAATATCTCACTCAAATAAAATAATTTCTTCTTCTTGAAGTCCCTTAGCCTTAAAAAATAATCTTAAATTAGCCTGTGAAATAATAACAGATAAAAAACAATTGAAATATATAGATTTATTGAACAATTTAATAAATAATCGATTTTTTATCGATTGAGAACAATTATCGACTCCGTCTCAGGGAATTATCGATTGTGCATACAGTATCAAAATTATTATAGGTATTATATAAAGGACAGGTTCTTTGAGCGATTAAATTAATAGTCAGAGAAGGGTGACGAGAAAGTATAACATTAACAATTAAAATAAATTCAATAATTCTTATTTAACAGTATTTAAATAATTCGTATATATAATGTTTAAGAAAATTGTTTTGTCAGACCAGATGTAGCTTCTATGACGTCACTCGAGGTGGAATGCAGATTTGTTAATTCAAAGATGGCCGCTACTAGTTCTGGCGTAGTTACTGCAAAAGTCGTCTTGTTAAAAACTCAACAAAATTATCTTCATGAATGTTTGAAATGTTCCCGCACTGGTGTAATCTGTCTATTAGGTAGTTTGGTGTGTTCTGAAGAAGTGTTCCGTCTATATTGGTGTCAATTAAGTTATTTGGTATGTGTTCACTTCTGTTGGTTAGGTTGTCTGTAAAAGTGATTATGCGTTGTAGCGTGAATTATGTCAAATGTATTGTTTTACTGTTTTATATCACTCGTATCATGAAGTTAGGTGTTATTTCTCACTATTGTCGTTAAAGTTTTGGTAAATTTAGCTAAGAAAGTGTTCAATTCATCTAACTCTCGATGCACTAACATTAATGGCAATTTGTCGTACCATTTTCTACTCGGTTTTAAGGAACGTTTTTTCACACAACTATTCAGCTTGATATTCAACAAAAGACTATATTAACTTGGTCAAAATCTGGCCCAGTTAATCTTTGAAAATGTATTGTTAACATATTTCGATTACCCATACACATGATACAATATTACATTATATATGGAATTTATTTATTTTATTCATCACTTTCATGAATTAGAATCTTATCATTGGTTTAATCATCTCATTCCTTTTAATTGATATATTATAGTCCATATCTGTAGACATTTTGTGGAAATTAACAAATTTCTTTCCCTTTTGGAAATATAGGCTCACAATTGGATTTCCGTCTTTATACAAATTTTCCTCCATTTTAATTATCATTAATACTATTATAATAAATTTTAATTTGTCGTATTCCTCCTCCTTTCCTTAAATACATATAAATTAAACCTTTGAACTGGTTTTTTGTGATAATCTCTGAATTTGACATTGCTCTTTAAAATTAATTAATTTATATATTTTGAAAATTTACAATATTTTAAGGTATATTTCCTTATTATCATTTTAACTCATAGGATCATTCCCAGTAGTGGTTAACTGATTTACCTTATCTAAATCTTGCTAGTTTACAGGATTTATAAGTGAATTATACTGGTTTATATGGTTTCTGTGAATTCACCAAATGGCCTAGAGTTTAGAATTTTACATTTCTGTCTTTCTCAAATAAATTTAATCTTACCACTCCTCTGACTTTACATAGTTACTATTACATGAAAATAAAATGGTTTATAACTTATTGTGAGGTGTAGTATTTAATTAACACTACAGTTATACAAAATAATTATGAACATTATTTAGCAATCTGTACAATTGAACATATTGCTGACATGGTTTGAACATATACTTTTAACTCTTTTTGAGTTAACATAGCATACCTACTGAAACATTATTAATGGTATGTATGCTGTTATTTAGCAGACATTATTCATTTTAAACACATAATATAAATCTTATTTTCTAATAACTCTTACAAACACATTGATTTTATGGCTGTGTACAAACAGTTTATTTAAACATTTTAAACCTATGAATACTAAATTAATGCCAGTCCTTTCTGGTCTAAACCATTATTATTTATGATCCCCTTCATCAGTAAACATGACCACCCATACTCTAGTTATTATGCATTTTTTACAAATGTCTTGTAAATAAAGAGTTACATTAAAATAATAAAATACTGGAAATCTTCCATTTTATTATTTTATTATGCTGTTTATTATTGGATATTAAAGTTGTTATATAGCATATTGATAAGTCATAGTATCACTAACTTTAAGTTTATTGCATTTCCAAAAAACACTTACACAAATTCACTTTCACTGTTGGTTCTGATATTTTGAGTCTCACTATCTCAGACCAGACCTTTAGCAATCATGGACTGTTAAGACTTGTTTATTTTCTTATCATACAATAGCTTTAGTCGGTTCACTTCTTATAATACTATACGGCACTTTAGTTTTCTAAATAATTACATTTTTATAGGATTTTGGTATGTTATACTTTCTTTTTAATCGTTTTTGTGGGTTTGGGGTTGATGGTAGTTAATAATAATAATAGGTTTTACAACGGTGTTTCCTTCATACTATTTCTTCCTCTCCTCCTGTCTTCTTTCTTGTCCTTCTTCTTATCTTCATTCTTGTCCTTCTTCTGGTCTTCATTCTTGTCCTTCTTCTAGTCTTCATTCTTCTGGTCTTCTTGTCTTCCTTCTTCATTCTTGGGTAAACCAAGGTACTTTGTGTTATCTCGACTGATGTTTAGTTTGGAGCATCTAATTTATTTACTGATACGGACCTTGTTCTTCTCTAAAGGTTTCAGGGTATTGTTTTCTTCCTGATCACAAACTTTATTCTTCCTTCTTCTTGTCTTTGGGGTATTTTGGTATTCACCACTCTTACACTGATTCTCTTTCTTCTTGATATGGTGTTATTTAATTTGTTCACTGCTCCTAGCTTCCTGGGTAAATTACTGATCTTATAATATGAGTTTCTTTCAATACTTTCTTTGATATTTAAACAGTGGTTTTTATATAATGTAATGAGGATTTTTATTTTATCGTGGTTCATTCCTTTGACTTCCTTAAATCTCATTCAATATTATTTTAACATATGTGGTGTAATTAAACTTTATGATTTTATATGACTTAATAAGTAGTGGATTTTCTGTCACGCTACAGAATGCCCTTCTCCAGAAGTAATTTTTTCAAACTATACTTGCTTTGTTTGAAACAATTGCTTATGATAATTATTCTAGGTTTGTTATTATTCTGGACTTCCTTCCATTTTAAAAATTTTCTGATTTATATTTGAGTTTATATCTTTCTCATTCTCATTGGATCTTCCTTGGTAGTAATAGTCATCTGAGTTTTATATTTATTATTTCATTTTCATATTTCTTCTTAGTATTTTCTCCTTGGGATATTTCCTCCCTATCGTTCCCTACTTTGTGAGCTGGTTCAGTTCAGAGAGACACTGTACGCTACTTCCTCTGCTGTCCAATACTTCACACATATTTGAGTACA
The DNA here is from genome assembly GCA_034769895.1 of Magicicada septendecula. Classification (NCBI taxonomy): domain Eukaryota; kingdom Metazoa; phylum Arthropoda; class Insecta; order Hemiptera; family Cicadidae; genus Magicicada; species Magicicada septendecula. The sequence goes on from CM068369.1 coordinate 381,205,791, forward strand.
GAGGCAAATCATCTCTGCTCAAAAAACATATTAATACTGCTGGAATTATCTACAGACAGATTAAAAAATTATTCAGAATAGTACACATTTGTTACTATTAAAAAAAATATATCTTTGGAATACTTCACTTATTACTTATTATATTTCTCAGAGGTTTTAATATTCCTATCTCAGTTGTTCTTCTGACTCGTTAACTGGATGTTTCATTCATTTGATATTATGGTAGGAAGCTCTTCTATTATTACATTTTTCAACTTTTCTTATCATATAAATCTTTTGGTGATAAATTCTTTATTACCTTCTGGTTTTTTTTTATTATAAACTGCATTGTTTATTGTAGCATATCTTTATGACATTTTTAGACTGTTTCTTTGTTCTTATTATTTCCACTTGTTCTATTTTCTAGAACTTTTTATAACTGTCATTATCATAATTGACATTTAATTCATAAATCATTTTATATTAATTCGTTTAATTACATAAATCTTTGATATTATTCTCACATTATTCCTGTCATGGTTATTATATTTTCGAATGAATGTTTTTTTTATTAATTTCATAATGAGGTCATAATTTCTCCTCATACCACTTCAAAGTTTTATTATCTCATAATTCCAAATAAGTTTTTGTACTTTATTTTATTCAATCACTCAAATCGTATCAACTCAAATCGTATCGTATTTTTTTTTTCCTTTGGCATCATTTTATGGAAAGGTTTTTACTCTTTATATTGAAATTAGACATGATCATACTGTCCAGAATTATTTGTTTTAATTCTAAAGTCTGTTTCCTTTATTCATCCCATTATGATCCTTTATTAACATGGTAATTATATTTTATGCTTACCATAAATATGGTATTAAATCTCTTCTGTTTATCTCACCCAAGTGTTTTATTAATAATTGGTTGGTAAGTTGTACTCATTCTTGGTTTGGAAACTTGATTTATACACAATTCAAAATTCACTCTTTTTATATTATTCCATAAAGTTTTCTCAAATAATTTGTATGTAAGGTGGGCTTGCTTTTCTTTTTAGAACTTATATTATTTCAATCTAAATTCTGTTTTATATTTATCTCTTCAAAATGTTTTTTCTCAAATTCTTGGTTAGTAAGGTGAACTTACAATCTTTTTAAATTTAGATGATTTCTCATTTTAAATTCCTTTTTATATTCTTGCCATAAAGTTTTCTTCAAATAGTTGTTATGTAAAGTATTACATTGTTTTTGGAATTTTGAGTTATTCATAAATTCTCTTGGTATTATTGTCAAAATGTTTCCCTTCAAATAATTGTTATGTAAATGTCTTACATTGTTTTTTGGAATTTTGTTATTCTTTTCTAAATTCTTGTTCTCTATTCTCTTCCAAAATGTTTATTTCAAATTCCTGGTTTAGTAAGATGGTCTTACCTTGCTTTAAAATTTTGATGATTTTATTCTAATTCCTGTTTTATATTCTCTTCCAAAATGTTTATTTCAAATTCCTGGTTAGTAAGATGGTCTTACCTTGCTTTAAAATTTTGATGATTTTATTCTAATTCCTGTTTTATATTCTCTTCCAAAATGTTTATTTCAAATTCCTGGTTAGTAAGATGGTCTTACATTGTTTTTGGAATTTTGATGATTTTATTCTAATTCCTGTTTTATATTCTCTTCCAAAATGTTTATTTCAAATTCCTGGTTTAGTAAGATGGTCTTACCTTGCTTTAAAATTTTGATGATTTTATTCTAATTCCTGTTTTATATTCTCTTCCAAAATGTTTATTTCAAATTCCTGGTTAGTAAGATGGTCTTACATTGTTTTTGGAATTTTGATGATTTTATTCTAATTCCTGTTTTATATTCTCTTCCAAAATGTTTATTTCAAATTCCGGTTTAGTAAGATGGTCTTATATTGTTTTAAAATTTTGATGATTTTATTCTAATTCCTGTTTTATATTCTCTTCCAAAATGTTTATTTCAAATTCCGGTTTAGTAAGATGGTCTTAAATTGTTTTAAAATTTTGATGATTTTATTCTAATTCCTGTTTTATATTCTCTTCCAAAATGTTTATTTCAAATTCCGGTTTAGTAAGATGGTCTTACATTGTTTTAAAATTTTGATGATTTTATTCTAATTCCTGTTTTATATTCTCTTTCAAAATGTTTATTTCAAATTCCAGTTTAGTAAGATGGTCTTACCTTGCTTTAAAATTTTGATGATTTTATTCTAATTCCTGTTTTATATTCTCTTCCAAAATGTTTATTTCAAATTCCGGTTTAGTAAGATGGTCTTACCTTGCTTTAAAATTTTGTCCGTTTTTCTTAGGAATAGCCACGATAGGACTTGTATATGGGGGATGGCTACTCTCTATAATGTCACGGTTAATCATTTGCTCTATTTCAGCTCTTACTGCTTGCTTTCGTGATTGCGCAATGGGGTAAGACTTCCGGTTAAAGTCCACTGTGTCTCGGAACTGTAGAGTACATTGGAAGTTTTTCACTTTACCGGGCTCATCAGAAAAGACTGATTTATATTTGTTATATATGTTTATTAATTTGTTCGCTTGGTTTATTGTTAACTTTTCGCCAGTTATACCGCTCCGGAAATCCCTGATCTCCTGGATTTTTTGTTGCCATAAATCTTCATTGGAGGTGTCGTCTACCCTTTGTTCGATTATAGATGTTGGATGGATGTAATTAATTTTGCGGATTTGCTGGTGGATACTATCGGGAACGACTTGGTCACTACCCACCAAGTTCGCCGTCCAAGTATGTCTGTTAGAAAACAGCGATAATGTTTCAGTTCTCAGATCAATGATGACGGAATTCCTCCTAAGCACATCACACCCGACCAGTATATTAAATGGCAGACCGCTCGCCACCAAGAATTCCATATCAATTGCTATACCACAGCTCATCACACTGGCGGAGACTTGCCTACGTATAGTTTTGTTTTGTCGGCCGGTTGCTCCCAACAAAATAATATTATTCAACGGCAACGTTGGTAAAGTTCTCCCGCACTCTTGCTGTATCCTCTCCAACTCCGTCGTACTTATGATTGACACGTTCGAACCAGTATCGATCATTAACTCGGCTGGGATGCCTTCTACCTTGGCGTCGACATGTATTATTTCATTGTTGAAGTTATTGGTGGGATTCCTGTTATCCTCTTCCAATAACTCATGTCTGATGTCTTTTAGGTAGTTGCACCTTATGACAGTGATACGATTGTTATTATACCTATGATTGCACTCATTATTATTATTATACCCAGTATTTAGGAGCAGTAACGGGTTCCGGCGATTTATTACTGCCTGTGCCCGTTTAAAGGCTCGGCATCATTATTCCTTGGAGTCATACTAATTGATGCCTCATTTGGGATGCTTAGAGTGGTTACCTGTCGATCTGTCCTATGGTCTTCCGGTCGTTCGTGGTTAGACCTCCGTTCAGCGTCGTCTAAACTATTACTCCTCCTTGCCGGATAGTACCTTGGTTGGTCCCGTTCTAGGCTCCTCCGCCTTTCTTCGTATCCGCGGTAGCTGTTTCTTCGATTGTGGTTGAATCTCCGCTGTCGTCCATCGGTGGCTCGTATGAAGTTCACTCTAGGGCGAGGAAACCTATTATTAACGGAATTACCATTATTGGGACCCGCACGATTATTATTATTATGGTAATGACTATTACAATAATTGGGGCTTCTCTGACTATTTGTGTTATTAGGGTAGGAATTGCGGTTACCCTGATAACCATTAGAGGGTCGACTCGGGTTTGGATGGTTTGGACCCGTATTATTATTATTATTATTATTATTGAAACTAGAGTTGTTAATATTATTATTATTACTAAAATTGTTATTTTTCGGGTATGCCCGGCCTCCTTGGTACCCAGTGTTTATGTGGTTCGTACCCTGGTTATTGTTCTGATACGTCCTTGGTTCGGGCCCATCACTTCTTCTACGACTCTGTCGGTAGTAGTCTTCATTTTCATAGTTTTCGAGGAGTTCTGTCATTGCCTGGATGGTTTTTATTTGGCTGCCCCTCCTCGCACGAATTACCTCTTCATCATAATGATAGGACAACTTATTTATTAGGCACTCCTCAGGTATGGCCGGTTCTAAGTGCTTGGCCATACATACCTTGTCGAGGAAATAAGCTGTCATCGAACTACCGACTTGTGGTTTGTAGTGGCCGTGGCATATATTGTCTCTTATCAAATTTTGAGTTGTCTCTGACCAGTACTTGGCCTTGAATAGACTCTTAAATTGCTCATAATTGTCGATGTCGCTCCGGTTGGCCATCCACCGATGGTCATTCACCTCCCGAAACGACTCGTCAAGGATTTCCCTGTTCTGGACCCATCGGTTCCCTCTGTGTTTTTCGAGGTACTCCTCTATGCGTGCCAAGAACTCCATAGGCTTCCGTTTATATTGCCGGAAATTGAGCCATTCTCTGTTTTCTGACATGGGGAAATTATGATATCCAGACGGTCTGTTCTTTATCAATTCTATCTCCTCCTGGCTCTGACGCACCTGTCCGGTTATGTTCGACATAGCGGCTTCCACGCCGTCGCATCTTTCTGTTACCTGTGTCCGCACTTTATTCACTTCTTCCAAGGCCAATTTCTTGGTCTCCTCCATTTTCGTTTTCTGTTGTTCTTGGACCTGAGTAATCTCCTTAGTTATTACTTCCCGGACTTCCATCACTTCGTTTTCTGTTTGACGACATCTTTCGTCTACTTCTCTGATCTGCTGGTTAACAACCACGACTTCCTGTTCTAATTTCTTGACGATGGACTTCTTCGTCTCAGCTATCTTTTTATTCAACTCCTCTTTAGCTAGCTCAATCCTCTCGTCTAACTTATTCATGTTCTCTTGGTTAACTTCCCTTAGTTCGTCTTTTAATTGTTGGTTGTCACTTTCTATTTTCTTACTGGTTTCTTCCATCTTCTCTTCCAAATTCTTATTATTTTCTTCCATCTTCCTACTGGTTTCTTCGATCCTCTTATTAGTATTTTCTATCTTACGGCCCAATTCTTCCTTTGTGGATCGGTTATCTTCCTTCAGATCCTCCAGTTTTTCATTTAATGAATGGTTGTCGTTATCCATTTTCTTGTTTAAATTCTCCTCCATCTTCTTGTTATCTTCTTTTGTGGATTTGATCTCCTCCTTTGTGGACTTGATTTCCTCCTTTGTGGATTTAATTTCTTTCTTCAAATCTTGACTCATTTGTAAGATCATTTCCATCACTCTATCCATTTTCGTATCTCCATTGGTATTGGATTTCTCTTTCTCCCTTTCTGGGACACTAACTTTCCCTGTCTGCGTTGTTACTTCCGGCTGTTCCTCTGGTGGTGCGGGTTGTTTCGGTTCCACCTGGGCCACTAACACTTCTGGGTCTTCAACGGGTGTTGCCCCCTTATCCCCCATGTCAACCTCTTTTTCGGCCTCTGCCGCCCTCTTTTTCGAAGTAGCTCGTCTTTGCATTTTTCTCTCCTCTATTAATTAACCGCTGCCAGGCTTATCTTATCAAGCCCTCTAAGTTGGACGCCACTTTGTAACCAGACCCTGTATGCCGGTCTTTACAAAAATAAAATAGTAGAGAAAAATTGTATAAAAAATAAAATTTTTCAATAATAAAAATAATTTTGTTTATGTTAATCAATGTGTGTAAATAAGAAATAAAGCTGTTTTAAAGGTTTTGTAAAAATTTTGATAATCAGGCAGGTATTTATTAACTATCGAGCACTTCTGGAAGATTTGAACCAAGTCTGGAGTTAAATAGATTAACTCCAGTCAGCAATCGATCGATGATTTTTCTTGCTGGTCCAATATCTCACTCAAATAAAATAATTTCTTCTTCTTGAAGTCCCTTAGCCTTAAAAAATAATCTTAAATTAGCCTGTGAAATAATAACAGATAAAAAACAATTGAAATATATAGATTTATTGAACAATTTAATAAATAATCGATTTTTTATCGATTGAGAACAATTATCGACTCCGTCTCAGGGAATTATCGATTGTGCATACAGTATCAAAATTATTATAGGTATTATATAAAGGACAGGTTCTTTGAGCGATTAAATTAATAGTCAGAGAAGGGTGACGAGAAAGTATAACATTAACAATTAAAATAAATTCAATAATTCTTATTTAACAGTATTTAAATAATTCGTATATATAATGTTTAAGAAAATTGTTTTGTCAGACCAGATGTAGCTTCTATGACGTCACTCGAGGTGGAATGCAGATTTGTTAATTCAAAGATGGCCGCTACTAGTTCTGGCGTAGTTACTGCAAAAGTCGTCTTGTTAAAAACTCAACAAAATTATCTTCATGAATGTTTGAAATGTTCCCGCACTGGTGTAATCTGTCTATTAGGTAGTTTGGTGTGTTCTGAAGAAGTGTTCCGTCTATATTGGTGTCAATTAAGTTATTTGGTATGTGTTCACTTCTGTTGGTTAGGTTGTCTGTAAAAGTGATTATGCGTTGTAGCGTGAATTATGTCAAATGTATTGTTTTACTGTTTTATATCACTCGTATCATGAAGTTAGGTGTTATTTCTCACTATTGTCGTTAAAGTTTTGGTAAATTTAGCTAAGAAAGTGTTCAATTCATCTAACTCTCGATGCACTAACATTAATGGCAATTTGTCGTACCATTTTCTACTCGGTTTTAAGGAACGTTTTTTCACACAACTATTCAGCTTGATATTCAACAAAAGACTATATTAACTTGGTCAAAATCTGGCCCAGTTAATCTTTGAAAATGTATTGTTAACATATTTCGATTACCCATACACATGATACAATATTACATTATATATGGAATTTATTTATTTTATTCATCACTTTCATGAATTATGAATCTTATCATTGGTTTAATCATCTCATTCCTTTTAATTGATATATTATAGTCCATATCTGTAGACATTTTGTGGAAATTAACAAATTTCTTTCCCTTTTGGAAATATAGGCTCACAATTGGATTTCCGTCTTTATACAAATTTTCCTCCATTTTAATTATCATTAATACTATTATAATAAATTTTAATTTGTCGTATTCCTCCTCCTTTCCTTAAATACATATAAATTAAACCTTTGAACTGGTTTTTTGTGTTAATCTCTGAATTTGACATTGCTCTTTAAAATTAATTAATTTATATATTTTGAAAATTTACAATATTTTAAGGTATATTTCCTTATTATCATTTTAACTCATAGGATCATTCCCAGTAGTGGTTAACTGATTTACCTTATCTAAATCTTGCTAGTTTACAGGATTTATAAGTGAATTATACTGGTTTATATGGTTTCTGTGAATTCACCAAATGGCCTAGAGTTTAGAATTTTACATTTCTGTCTTTCTCAAATAAATTTAATCTTACCACTCCTCTGACTTTACATAGTTACTATTACATGAAAATAAAATGGTTTATAACTTATTGTGAGGTGTAGTATTTAATTAACACTACAGTTATACAAAATAATTATGAACATTATTTAGCAATCTGTACAATTGAACATATTGCTGACATGGTTTGAACATATACTTTTAACTCTTTTTGAGTTAACATAGCATACCTACTGAAACATTATTAATGGTATGTATGCTGTTATTTAGCAGACATTATTCATTTTAAACACATAATATAAATCTTATTTTCTAATAACTCTTACAAACACATTGATTTTATGGCTGTGTACAAACAGTTTATTTAAACATTTTAAACCTATGAATACTAAATTAATGCCAGTCCTTTCTGGTCTAAACCATTATTATTTATGATCCCCTTCATCAGTAAACATGACCACCCATACTCTAGTTATTATGCATTTTTTACAAATGTCTTGTAAATAAAGAGTTACATTAAAATAATAAAATACTGGAAATCTTCCATTTTATTATTTTATTATGCTGTTTATTATTGGATATTAAAGTTGTTATATAGCATATTGATAAGTCATAGTATCACTAACTTTAAGTTTATTGCATTTCCAAAAAACACTTACACAAATTCACTTTCACTGTTGGTTCTGATATTTTGAGTCTCACTATCTCAGACCAGACCTTTAGCAATCATGGACTGTTAAGACTTGTTTATTTTCTTATCATACAATAGCTTTAGTCGGTTCACTTCTTATAATACTATACGGCACTTTAGTTTTCTAAATAATTACATTTTTATAGGATTTTGGTATGTTATACTTTCTTTTTAATCGTTTTTGTGGGTTTGGGGTTGATGGTAGTTAATAATAATAATAGGTTTTACAACGGTGTTTCCTTCATACTATTTCTTCCTCTCCTCCTGTCTTCTTTCTTGTCCTTCTTCTTATCTTCATTCTTGTCCTTCTTCTGGTCTTCATTCTTGTCCTTCTTCTAGTCTTCATTCTTCTGGTCTTCTTGTCTTCCTTCTTCATTCTTGGGTAAACCAAGGTACTTTGTGTTATCTCGACTGATGTTTAGTTTGGAGCATCTAATTTATTTACTGATACGGACCTTGTTCTTCTCTAAAGGTTTTAGGGTATTGTTTTCTTCCTGATCACAAACTTTATTCTTCCTTCTTCTTGTCTTTGGGGTATTTTGGTATTCACCACTCTTACACTGATTCTCTTTCTTCTTGATATGGTGTTATTTAATTTGTTCACTGCTCCTAGCTTCCTGGGTAAATTACTGATCTTATAATATGAGTTGCTTTCAATACTTTCTTTGATATTTAAACAGTGGTTTTTATATAATGTAATGAGGATTTTTATTTTATCGTGGTTCATTCCTTTGACTTCCTTAAATCTCATTCAATATTATTTTAACATATGTGGTGTAATTAAACTTTATGATTTTATATGACTTAATAAGTAGTGGATTTTCTGTCACGCTACAATATGTATAATTTATTTAATAAACTGCTTTTAAAAATTTTCTGATTTTTACTGAAATTAATTTACGTTTAAAATTTGGTCTATTTGTTCAATTTACGCGAGTGTATTCTGACGCTTTGATGTAAATTACAGTAGGCCTACAACTCCAGAACGAACAAGCCTGATGATTACCGTGAATTGACTAATGTACAGTATTTTATAATACAATTTTTGTAATATATTTTCATGTTTTATATTTTGTGAAGAAACGAATAAATTTTGTCGCGTCTTCTGATTTGTTACAAAACTGAGTTTGATTTATTTGTGAATTGGATAGTTGAGCTAAAGCCCAGCATTAGAAGGTAACGAACTGCCCTGAAAGAAGTCAAACCTGGGACCAAAAATATTGTCAATGAACCTTTAGTGAAAACGGAAACTGTCTTACTGCCTCGTGTACACATAAAATTAGGCATAATTTACAAGAGCTTTTCCAATAGATGGTGCCTTCTATTAATATTTAACTTCTAAGTTTCCAAAAATATCAAATAAAAAGTTGAAAGAAGGGATATTTGTTGGTCCTCAAATCAGACAACTCATAAAAGACTCAGATTTTGAGAAGAATATGAGTGTGTTAGAGAAGAATGCTTGAGTTTCCTTCAGAGAAGTTGTTGAAAAGAAAGTTCATGGGGAATCATAAAGACGCAAATTACAGAAGTATATTTAAGACAATGTTAGACAGTATAAAAAGTTAGAGCGCAACGTGAGTATCAGTATCCATTTACTTTATTCTCATGTGGACTTCTTCCCAGAAAACCTTGGAGTTGTAAGTGAGGAGCAAAGTGAAAGATTTCATCAGGATATTAAAGACATGGAAAAGAGATACCAAGGAAGATGGAATAGAAATATAATGGCAGACTACTGTTTTATGTTGACACGTGAGTGTAAAACGGCTGTGAGTACTCAAAGATCAAGAAAGAGACTTTCAACCCACGAGAAACAAATTTTAAAACTTGGCAATAAAAAGTAAGAAGATATGACACTAAAACTCACTTATTTTAAGAATTTTTGTACTAATAAAATTTAATGTTTCTATACAATGTACGGAATCAGTTTTGTTAAAAGCTGTAATACACTTAGGTTTAAAGAAAATTTCACTTTTTCATTTCTCATGTTGCCCTTTTCACAATTAGCCGTTTTAAATTCATATATCCCATTTTCTACTCTAATACAACATGGCTTAATATTATTAAGAGTTATAAAAGCCCTAATAAATTATTTTAAATACGGAAAGTTTATTTCTGTGTACAAAAATTACGCAAATCCGTGTAAAATTTCTAAATTAAATTGTGTAAAAATATGACGTGATAAAAAATAACGAATTGCAGATCTGTAATCAGCATGGAAAATACCATTAAGTTAACCTAATTTTAAGAAAAAAGTTAAAAAACGCAGAGTGGTGTTATTTGTTAGTACGTAAGCCAATTAATTTTAAGTAAATCTTCTTTATTTTTCTACTTTAGTAAGCAAAAAATCGGTATGGAGAAGTATACATGACGTCCGTCCTCTAATTAATTATAAAATTATTTTTAATGTGTACTCTCAGAACGAAACTAAATATATCAGCATGCTTTTGGTAAAAACGCTGAGAAAGAGAATCAAAATACGAATTTTACATAGTTGTTAATATTTTTAAAATAAAGAATTAATTTGGTTAAAATATCTTTTATTTAAACAACGCAAAAGAAAGCGAATACCGCCCAGCTTTTGTAATCTGTGAATTACTGAAAACGAAAAATTATTTTGTTTACGTATCCGTGGTTACGATATTTTGTTTACATGGAACGATATCAATTGTTAATATTTTATTGAAATTTTTTAGTTGGATGTTCCGTAAGGAAATGGAAGTATGGTGATTGCGAAAAAAAACGTGTTGGAGATAAGTGCAGATTCTGATTGTACTACCCTCAAAACAAGAAGAAAAGTCATTTTCCGAAAATTGTGTGTGTGTGTGTGTGTGTGTGTGTGTGTGTGTGTGTGTGTGTGTGTGTGTGTGTGTGTGTGTGTGTGTGTGTGTGTGTGTGTGTGTGTGTGTGTGTGTGTGTGTGTGTGTGTGTGTGTGTGTGTGTGTGTGTGTGTGTGTGTGTGTGTGTGTGTGTGTGTGTGTGTGTGTGTGTGTGTGTGTGTGTGTGTGTGTGTGTGTGTGTGTGTGTGTGTGTGTGTGTGTGTGTGTGTGTGTGTGTGTGTGTGTGTGTGTGTGTGTGTGTGTGTGTGTGTGTGTGTGTGTGTGTGTGTGTGTGTGTGTGTGTGTGTGTGTGTGTGTGATTTTTTCTATAGCGAACTATAACTTCCGCAAATTCAAACAGGATCAAATAATTTTTTCCATATCTGCCCGAGTTGTAGAGGACTCAAGACCTATTGATTTTGGTGAAGATCGGTTAAGAGGAAGGGGTAGTTTACTTGCAATATTTTACGTTTTAACAAGAGTAAAGAACTTAATTTTACTCTGAAAAGAAGGTAATAATAATCCACTGTAGAAAGTTAGATGAAATATCTATAAATAAAAAGGGTATTTGAAGGGGGGAAGTAATTTTTGTATTGATGTTATAAATTTATTCAACCGAAAACTTAAAAAGTTTCAATAAAATACAGAGTCTTAGGAAATTACAGAAATTCGTGTTTGGTATAAAGTAATTTGTAATTTTGGAATTATTATTTGTTTTAAAATAAAAAGATTTGTAAAAGTTTTATTTGTTAACGTTGGCTAACCTGTTAACAGCAATGGTTACATGATGATTTAATTTTGATCTTGCCAAATAGAAATGTATACAATCGGAAAAAAGAGAATAAAATTAGCTGAAATCGTTCAAATTTACATCCTTAAAAAGAATTTAATGTAGGGTTGCGCATGGCGTAGTCGGTCACAATGAGGTCAGAAGTCTATTAGTCTTGGCTAGCCCAAGGGCCGAAAACGAGTTATGAATGTAATAAATTCTCCGTCCCTCACTAACTCCCAAACCACTGATTCTTTTATAAATTACGTCCTTTGAAAAGAAGGTAATTTAATTAAAACTTCAAAAGAAAAAGTGTAATATTTTTTTCAAGACCTTCTTTTTAAGTAATATGAATTTATTAACACAAATGTTAATGTCTTTTAATGAACACAATGTAATTTAGAACGACGAAAGGAACTTTGTAAAAACAAAAGTAAATTATTTGTCAAATTACATAGGCCATCAGCTGGAAAATTGCCAAGTTTATACAGTACGCTGTGTGTGTGTGTGTGTGTGTGTGTGTGTGCGCGCGCGCGAGAGAGAGAGAGTTATTCTGATTTTAATTAGTGTGTTCAAAACACTAGTTAAGCTATGTGTCAATTAACTGTGAACAAAGTAATTGACCAATTTTAATGCGTTGTTTTTTTTTTAATGATACGGAAGAAAACCTAAAACTCGGCATTTTATTAAGTACAATTATTCTAACATTTCATGGTTGCAGCTACATATATTTGACTAGCCTCCATTTTCTGTATATTTAGGCTACAGATAGACAAATATCGATTGTTTCTAAAACAAAGTTGTAGATCCACTTATGTTTTATTGGATTATAACATCATATTAACCATCCTTTTGAAAGTTAGTTTTTTTAATTGTGTAATATTTGTATTTATTTATTTATTTAATTTTTGTGGGTTCTTAATTTGAATAAAAGTAATCCAACTTAATGAAGTTATGTATAAAAGTTAATTTGTTAATTATTATCTGATAGTGTTGTGTGATAGAAAACACATTTTGAAATAAGAATATAATCCAAAAAATATGTAAACATAAAACAACACACCCTTTCTTCAGCCCAAACCTTTTCTGACTTTCACTTTTTATGTAAAAACATTGGTTTTCATTTGGCTTTGTACGTTTTTTACTTTTGCGTAGAAATCTAAAATAGCTTGGTCTATTCACACTTAAAGCACTAACACGCGTGTATGGTAAAAGTAGTTGAACAAAATTACTACCGGATCTTCAATGGCTCAACGCTCTTCAGTACACATCAATTTTAACACATCTAATTTAAATCTGTAGTATCTCCATTAAACTAAATATTCTTTAACTAATTTGTAAAAATTATTAACATTAAGTTTAAAAATATCGGTATGGAGAACCATACATGACTTCCATATTCTAAGATTTATATTTAAAATCATTTTCGAAATGAAATATTACCATAGAAACTACTTCTTTCTACTTACTGCTTCAGCCTTAACCACAGTACTGTGGTCACTAACGTATACCACCTCACGTTATCGCACTCGATTTTCACTGATGATGGAAGTCGACGGCATTGCCGAAACGTCTGGTTTTGTAGAAAACATTGGACTACGGCCAAATATCCCGGGAAGGAATTTTAACAAAAACTAATTCTTTGTTGCCGATAAGGTTGTACACATATATATAAAAAATATGCATAAAATTAATGGCTTGTATAAGTTAATGATTGATCTCCATTAAGTAGTGCTCAAGTTTCCAAAGTTTTAATATTATGATGTCCGTAATTAAAACATCAGAGCAGGTTTAGTGTGAATGAGGGTACACTGTGGACAAAAATTTTCAACATTTCCTATTGAGCGTTGATTAGAGTAAAGCTGCGAATCTACAGTGTATGTTTCACAGAACAAACACGCGAAAAAGAAGGAGCGCTCCGAAGTCACTCATGGACCCTCAGCATCTTGCACAGGGTTCATTCCCTAAAGACAAAAAGTCTGTCTATGAATCGTTCCTCTGTAAACACGTGCAGTTACACTGCCCAACGATCCACAGGAAGGAAATTGATGTCCATTGTTTCGGCTTCCACGCGTTATGTTGGTGTGAGTTTCGGCACTTTCCATTTAAAAAGCGTGCAAATGTAAGAAAATAAACATGAGTGAGGCCAGAAATAACGTGAATTGTGTGTGTGTGTGTGTGTGTGTGTGCCTTACCTGCCTTTTTATTGCTGTAGGCATAATAATAAAATGGAAACGTAAACATTACATAACTGAGATATGCTTACCTGCCACGAACGATATATTATTTTATACATGGAGGAGTTCAGTGACATACACACGTACAGAAGAATTATATATATAAAGATATTAACTCATACATAATTTACATTAAAATGAAAAAATTATAATTTTATTGCCTGGCATCAAAATTATTTTATTTTTAACAATTACCATTGTTTCAAAAAGTTTAAATGAATTTTCAAGTACTTTACTGTTGTTAAAACGTAAAAGGTTGCCGGTAAACTACCCCTTCCCCTTAACCGATCTTCACCAAAATCGAAAGTCCTTGAGACCTCTACAATTCAGGGACGTATGCAAAAAATTATTTGATTCTGTTTTAATTTGCGGCTGTTATCGTTTGCCATAGAAAATACGCTTGATAAAAAAATGTTGCTAGTAAACTACCCCTTCCCCTTAACCGATCTTCACCAAAAACAACAGGTCTTGAGTACTCTACAAATTAGGGCTGTATGCAAAAAAATTATTTGATTCTGCTTGAATTTACGGCTGTTATCGTTTGCCATAGAAAATACCCTTGTTAAAAAAATGTTGCAGGTAAACTACCCCTTTCCCTTAACCGATCTTCACCAAAAACAATAGGTCTTGAGAACTCTACGAACTCTACAATTTAGGGCTGTATGCAAATAATCTTTTGATTCTGTTTGAATTTGCGGCTGTTATCGTTTGCCATAGGAAATACCCTTGTTAAAACATAAAACGTTGCAGGTAAACTACCCCTTTCCCTTAACCGATCTTCACCAAAAACAATAGGTCTTGAGAAGTCTACAATTCAGGGCTGTATGAGAAACATTATTTAATTCTGTTTGAATTTGCGGCTGTTATCATTTGCCAACAAACAAATTTCCCTTGATAAAAAAAAACCGTTGCCGGTAAACTACCCCTTTCCCTCAACCGATCTTCACCAAAAACAATAGGTCGTGAGTACTCTACAAATCAGGCCTGTATGCAAAAAATTATTTGATTCTGTTTGAATTTGCGGCAGTTATCGTTTGCCATAGAAAAAAAATCTACACATAGACACACAGACAGATAGACATACAGACACTTTTCGGAAAACGACTTTTTTTCATGTTTTGAGTGTAGTACAATCAGAATCTGCAATAATCTCGAACACGATTTTTTTTGCCATCACCATACTTCCATTTCCTTAAGGAATATGGAAGTAAAAATAAGAAATTCTATTTAAGACCTACTGAGTTCTAAGTTTAAAAAACATTTTGAAAGATTATGTTATAATTAATTCTTAAGAAATAGTATTCGTCTTTTCTTTAGCCGACAGCTACCATTGTTTGTTAGTCTAGTTTTGTTTATTATCTCTTGATATTACTTTTTATATATTTAGCTTGAAAACTCTAAGCCGGCCAAAACTTTTATATATAAAATACGTACATAGGAGCGTTGAGGCTTTTAATATTCAAAACTAATACAACACGTATTTAATGCGGGGGAATTGGTAAATACCAAGTGACATAAAATAGACGTCTGAATCATACGAGAATATAAACTTTTTCTAAGTACAAACTAACAGTCCTACAAAATTTTATTATACCTTACCGCAGTTAGAACGTTTACTGCCATTGGTTGACAGAACCAGTGTCCTTCAGTCGTTTTATCTTTACGTACAAAATCTCGTTTGCGTGCCATTAAAATGTCAGCAGTATGTAAGCTGTTGCCTAGCAACTCTTCCTAGGTAGAAATTTCTGGAGTGTGCTGTTGATTATTATACAGTAAAATGTGAAAAATGTCGAATGTTGTTTGTCATGCTTTTATAGCACTTTAGTCTTGTTGTACCCGAACGTCACACTTTGCATGCCAGGCATCATATACTGTAGTAAAAACTTTACGTAACTTCTAAAAAGTGCTAATTATATGTACTTAGCAAGCTAATCGGGTATGAGTTGTAGCCGTTTATTTAACACGACACCTCTTCAGTTTACGTCAGTGTTAAAAAATGACATACTGAAATCAAGTATAGAATGTCGTTTGTAAGTGAAAACCGTATATGCGTTGCCAAACAATACCCGCATATAGGTTGTTGCGCAACTGTCGAAATAAAAATAATTGAAGAGAGGCAAAGTAGCATACTGCTCCACTATTGAATAATAATAACAATTATCACATTCCCTTAAAACAACTGGCCGTTAACTAATGAGAAGTCAGCTACTGACTCCAGTTTATGTAAGGTGATGGTTTAGTAGCTAACGATGAAAGTAACAGTAGATTACAAAGAACAAGCGACGGTGTGATTGGAGACCTTATACTTGCGATCCCTTGTATTATTCACTTTCGGTGTATAACTGATCTCTTTTCTTTCATATGAGAAACTGAATGAGGTACATTTCTTGATTCCCGTTATAACTAACTGATTTTTAAAATAAAATCCGTCCACGTTTCTTAATGATAAATAATCAGATTTACGAATTTAAGGAAACTGCTATTTTGTTTATTTGTAACCCAAAATATATTCTAAAATGAGACTAAAGTAAACGAATAATCAAGTAATCAATATAATATAAGACGACATTAAAAAATTAACGGTTTGAGGGAAAGGAAAGACAGAAATGTTTAATACACTGCAACAATACAAATTACACGGATAATGTAGGAAGATGAGAGACTTTGCTTACTCAAAAACTGACAGAGTAATTATCTATTAATTACTCCATTTGTAAAATAGTTACTGAGTAACAGAATACACTTGTGATGTAGGGCAAAATGCTGTAAATCGAGCAAAATAATTCGATTTTATGTAAGCTTTTTAATGATCGTAAAAATTGCCGAGATAAGCAAGTATTTTTCATATTGTTGAAAGTGAGACCAAACCTGTTTTAACAATCCAGGACAGGACTAAAACTGTTTAATCAATCTTTGACAGGAATGCTAAACTACATAGCCTACATCCATAGTTCGGCAGACTATTCAATTTCTTGCAAATCAAGACACCACAGCGTGAGTGACCTCAATTGCGGCTCAGTAATGAGTTTCGCTGCACGTCTGCCAAGGCTACCCTCCCACACCAACACACGTACGCGCGCACGTGCGCGTACAGGCGCACAGCCTTCAGGAGGATCATCCAGAACACATACACAGCATGGTAAAAAGTGAACGACAGCGCCAGTTACCTGGTTTATTAAAATAAAATGACACAAGACGATGGCGATCAACTGATGAACGATAAACTAATTTATTTAAATAAAAAGACAGTACGGGAACCAGGGACAATAATTTGCAGGATAAAGAATTTCAAAAATGTAATCTGTAAATAGCTCGTATAAATTGTAAATGCTGTAGTTGATGTAATAATTTTTAAGCGGAATAAAAACCGGGAAATTTTATGTAAAAATTTAATTGAACTTAAACCCAGGGTACTTAAATAATTATTTCCCTGCATATTTTTCTATGAGGCTGATTTTACTTGAAAAGTGTTCTGGTCTTAATATTTTCAAATTATGTGACTTATTAATGTTTGTCAATAACATAATATAATGTAAATTTTATTTGTATTAATATTATATACTCACATGAGGATTGTAAATAATTGTAAACCTAATTTCTAACATGGTTATTTACACACATATACATTGTACATGGATACTTATAATAAGAACCATATATTTAAATATTTATTATTTTTTTTATGACGGGATCGTTTGAACGCAGAGTTGTTCAAGAATTTAGGTATATTGCTTAAACTTAGATTTTCACATTTCTATAATATGTTATGGAAAAGACAACAGATCCCACAAGACTGGTTAACTACTCGGGTGATATCTATTTTTAAGAAAGGAAAACGGAATGACTGTCATCACTATAGGGGAATATATTTGGTTGATACTGGATACAAAATATGTACAAGGATCATAAACCACTGTCTGCAGACTATTTCCGAGCATCTAGTAAGTTAGGTAAGTTCCACATGATATGTGGGGACAATCAACCGTATTTTTAGAAACAAGGTACGTTGAGATACAAAATTAAAATTTACAAAGTTATTGCAATCCCCGTACTGTCTTATGGGTGTAAATTATATATCCGTAACGTTCGTTTTTATATGCAACGTAGTGTTTGGACGTAATTCAAATAAGCTCCAATCCCACGCTCTAGTTGGGTACGTATAAATGTAGTAGAGATAAGTTGAACGCACACACACAAGAACATAATGTCCAAATACCTTACTGATACTTTTTGTATCTTTCTTTTTCCATTAGGAGTTAGACTGAATTTGGAGAAGCATCGTTGGTAGAAACTTTTGTATTGATAGCGTGCTCTCTTGGTAAACGGCTTGTTCTGTAACGAGTTCTGCGTAGGGCGCCACGTTTTTGGATAGATCACATGGTAGATGATGAATGCTGAGAAGAGATAGTATTGAAGATTAATGCCTTTGCAGAAAGAGTTACGTTTAGTTACAGTTACAGCATCACGTCTATAACTCCTCAGTAAAGTGCACGTGGTTCCTCTGGACAAGAAAAAAATTCCTGAAGATTGTTGAGATTAATAATTGGTGTTCGGCCAGCCCTTCGCAACGCTGTCTTCATTACCGATAAGTGAAATATTAATTGCTAATAAGAAAACGTAACTACGAAATACGGTATCTTCATAAATATTTATAAAAACAATTAGCAGAAGTTAAAATTCAATTTATATAAATGTATTTTAGTTAAATTTGGAGCTCGTACGGGCATACGTTTAGATTTTCAATATTGTTTTAAAGTTCATAGGTAAATAGATGTGAAATTCAGAAAAGTACTAAACAATAATAAGTAAGTTGTATAGTAATGTTCATTGTCAGCGACCACTTGTTGTACTATTAAAAACATTTAATCATGACGCTGAGTCTTTGAAAACATAGTCAAATCACTAACGAACAACACCCACACAGCTGGAAATTGCGTTGCTCCCGTGAAGTGCGATTCGCGATACGAAGTGACCCGAGTCTTAAGTTTAGTCTCCTGCCACATGATTGACTACAGTATATTTATTCTGCCTCTTTGGGAGGAGTTGGTAAAGCGAGCCAGTGAGACTAGAAGTCGAGGTTGCTTCCAAGTCACCTAGGTTATGACGACACATGTCGTCGAGACAGTGATCTTACTCTAGAAGAGAGCGTAGTCTATTCTTACTCGGAGGTTCAAACACACAAAAATGAAAGTAAAACTTAGACATACATAGACGTCTGAGGAAAGAAATTCCTGGAGCCCAAAAGGACATCCTCGTGTCATGCTCGATCAAACACCTTCTCCATGTGAAGACAGAATGCGGTCCGCTGATTGCCCTGGCAGCATTGGTAATACACTCTACCAATAGAGTATTATTAGTTGATGATACCAGTAGAGTGCACTACTAAATCCGCCTGCCAATGCAACGAGCCGGCGGCGTTGTATCCATACGAGAGTACCCGTTGTAATTTCCGAAAACTATGGTAATAGCTTGTAACAGAAAATACTTTCATTCAGAAATTCAAAATTGTATCCAATTAACAATATGAGATATATTTAACATATTCATAACAATTATTAAGATATAACATTAACGTTTACTACAGGTTAACTAACATTATTAAAGTAAGATTTTGTGGTTTGTTAGCCTGTATATTAGTTTTCTCTGCTATTACATTGCAATGTGTTACGTTATTAAAAACCACACAAATCCAAGTTAACTTGTAATATTTTAACATGTGGCACTGCCTTCTGAAGAAAGTAGAGAGTTTTATTTTTCCTTTATTATAAACTTTATTATATTTTCTCTTTCACACAAGACATGTAGTTAAAAATATTAGAATACACCTGTATAGCACATAAATCTTTATAGCATTAATATATTATAAAAGTTCAACAAACGGTATCGTTGTATATTATATAAATAGGGTATATTGTGACATTGTATAAACAAAGGATATTGTGAAGAGGCGTATTTACTTGCGTTAATAAATGAAGACTCACTACTATTACGTCAAATAATGCTAGTCGTGATCTATAAAAAATGTGTTGCAACTGATTGTGGAAACTATATCAATTAATTATTCAAAACGTTTTGAAAATCTTGATTGAAATCTGTATAGTTGTGATATAATAAACAATAAGTCTACATGCTAACATTTTTGTACATTCAGACGTACAAAAGAAACCGATTCATTAACTAATGATTAATAGGCTAGTAATAGAGAGATTGTTAAACATCTCTGCACTTTTATCATATTTATGCTGCATAAATATCGTTATGAGATTGTTCTGTTTCTGTTTAAGAGATCGTTAACAGAAAGTTTGGAAATACACCAAGGAGAGAGATATTTTTCTTCTTCATACTTGCCAGAATTGGACACTTCTTCCTGTTCCGGTTTCACCGTCTTATCCTCGGTCTCCCAACACTTTGCTTTTCCCATCGCCTGCATTGGTATCCTATCCAGGAACATATGCATAATATGGTCCTTCCATCTTTCTTTATACGATGTTGTTATTTTTGTTACAGGTTTTACACCTAATTTATATTTTATGTAGTTACTTCTTATACGCTAGTCGTGTTTAACCTTTGACTGATCAAAGAAATCTCATTCCTGAGGATTCTCATCAATCTAAAGTTACCTTTTCTAAGGGCCCAAGATTCTGATCCAACAATGAGAAGCACTGCCGTCACTTTATAAAGTTTATTTTAGTATCTCTCATCGTTTTTCTGATCAGATTTCGTCGTACAATGCTACATATACTTTGTTAGTTTTCAGTATTATTTAAAACTATATTAAAATCCTCCTCATATGTTATAACACACCCACAATAAATAAAATATCCTGTTTTTCGCTATTATAGACAAACGTTTGTCTCTATGAATACGATCGAATGCTTTCTCATAATCTATGAAGGCAAGTGTGTCTCTAAAATGAATACTCTACATTTCTGTATTATCTAAAAGTGAAAACATTGCCAACACATGAAAGTCCTTTCCGGAATCCGGCTTGTTCCTGAAGCAAATATTTTCATAAGTAATTTGAATCATTGCATTAAAAAGAGAGAAACAACAAAAATAAAATTTTATGAAGGAATGGCAAATTTAGTACGCTATTTATCAGTAAAAGTTGGATTTATCTTAATTTGCCCGGAACAGATCAAGAATTGAAGCGGTGGCTTAAAGAAGGCATAGGACAAATTGTGTAATTTGTGAGGTGAAGATGACGGCGGCTCACTGTATGTAGGTACAAGTGCAGGAAATAACGATGAAATAATTCTGCATCCACGCTACATTCTAACATTCTAAGCTGCTTATACCCGCATCTGGGTTTGTTATTAAAATGCTGTATAATAGACCTTGCACCGACCATACAGAAATTTGATCTTAAGTACTTAGTAAGGTAGTAAATATATAATACAGATGAGTTAAATTCCACTCTGTATACCTTGACGCCAATAACGAAATTTTACCACGTATAAATGTGTGCGATTGCGGAATCTCTCACACGTGCACAAAGAACCTGCACTCCGAACAGTTGAGTTGAGACGTATTTTAGGCAGTTATATGACTCGCCGGTTTGCCATACCTTGAGAGTAGAAGGAAATTTACAAATCCCGAAGCAATTTCTACGTCAAATGTCTCAAAATATTAGTCATGAGATATCAATTATCTAGGTAGGTGTGTTATACCTGATTGAAAATTTATCCAGGTATCCAGGTAATCCATGATAACAAGTGATAACCTGACGCATTTAAGTTTATACATGAAAAAGAATAACAACAAAATAAATGGGTAACATAATTTCATTACATGAAGTACTTAGCAAGCACAGAAAATATACACTAATCGTTCAGTTTATGAGTTAAATACAAGTTTCCCTTATATTTTCCATCTAAGAATACTCTTTACTTTCAAGGTTTTTGCCAAAAAATATAATGTAATACATTTAATAAAACATAACGAAGCACAATATGTACCTATATATAAATTACGTGAACTTAATATAAAAATATAAGACAGTATTTTCACTAATACAGAAGATATTTTTGGCCGAGAGTAAAAGGTGCACGTCTTTCATTATATTTAAAAGTTTCTTTTTGTCTTCTCCATTTCTGCAGACCATAAAATCAAGTAAATCGTACAGAAATCTACCAATTTTAAACAGTATTACAATTCTTTTCTTAATATTTTTTGGAATATCATAACAATTATTTAATGAAATAAAAATTCAAGTTCAAGATTGTTGTATCCTAACTTAAAAAACGTTAATTTCAAAAACAAGGTGTAACTGATTTACGTCTTGTTGATTTTAATACAGTGATTAAAGTGAGTTGAAAGAATTTCTTGACTGTCGTTGAACGGTTTCTGTAAGTTTCGTGTATACTACACTAAACAGCAGACGCTATCAAAACGGTTCATAATTCTGGAAGTAGCTGATAAGTGGAAAGCGCTTAATTCTGGCAAATAATTTGAAGGCGCATGAAACCTACTGCGCAGTAACTGTAAAGAGAATCTGATCTGACGTGTTTGTTTATTTGTTGCCATGGTGAGTTGCTGTCAGTTATGTAGGAATGTTACCTATTAATGACGGAAATATGTTTCACAACGTATTTTGCTGTCATCTTTACTTCAATGGTTAGGGCCTATTTGTTGTTATGTGTCTCCTCCACAGTCAACCAACATCTTCCTTCCATTTGATGATTTTTTACCTACGCCATTACCGATGTTCTTCTCAGCTCTTAGCTGTTTTTGACTCGTTTTGAGAAACACGTTGGCGGGGAAGACAAAACTGCGGTTAGGTTGTACAGAAGATCTTCAGAAGTGGATCCCGCTATATTTAGAAGAGAGTCGTATTAATTCTTCTGCTGTAAAAAGGTTGAAAAGGTTTAATCTAAACTTACAATTAAGGATTTTAAAAAATCAACCCCGACGTTGAACTCAAAAGACATTGTGTTTGGCTTCAAAAAAAGAAGCACAAAAAGAAAAAAAGAAACAAGGATCTGATTACGCCTCAAAAAAATTGAAGATGTAGAAGCTATGTCTGTTGATACTTTACTGTAGTGCAAAAATACCAACCCTACTTTTAACTGGATTTTAAAAAGTTTGATTTTTTACGTTGGTACAATTATCACAAGTAAATATATTGCGAAATAGTTACTAACAATTTTTGTTAACGCTTCTGTTAAACACAAAAGGCAGTACTAAATATGCATTATATAGAACAAATAATAAAAACCACTACGTTAATTAAATTACAATATTGTAAATTAAACATTTGATACTATAACACTAGACTTTCATACTGCCCTCTTACAGCTTGTACAAATAACCAATTGTCCCCAACTCTCGCTGAATTGCAGCCGTTCTGTATACATAATATGTAGCTTAGCAAAGTAGAGGCCTAGGTGGTGTAATGTGATCTAAACATTTCCAGATGTTTCCACTTTAACAGGGTGATGTCAAAAATTCACAAGCGTTAGCACCTCTTTGGTTGATGCTACTGTAACATTGTGCCTACTTTATGATTCAGCGAATATGTGACAAGACTAACTTCAAAAAGCTACTCAGTAATATTGCATCTGAGTGAAAATGTGTACATATGTAAAGAATGTGTGTGTGTGTGTGTGTGTGTGTGTGTGTGTGTGTGTGTGTGTGTGTGTGTGTGTGTGTGTGTGTGTGTGTGTGTGTGTGTGTGTGTGTGTGTGTGTGTGTGTGTGTGTGTGTGTGTGTGTGTGTGTGTGTGTGTGTGTGTGTGTGTGTGTGTGTGTGTGTGTGAGAGAGAGAGAGAGAGTGCGTATACGTATGTACAGTAGGCACATATTAAAAAGCAACATGTGTTTGAAATGTGTACCATGTTTCCATAAGACTAGCGTTTGTTTTCACATACCAGAATTTTATTATTTTAATTCCTCCGATAGGTTAAATTTGCTTGAAGTATTTAAATTCACTGACATGCACACAGAGCTGACTGAATTTTACTATTTATTGGAATAGGACTATGTTCATGAAAGTTTACGTTCCCAAGTACGTACGTCGTACAGTGCCAAGGGAACGTCGACAAACTAAGGCAATCACGGTGAGTACACTACACATTGCCTTTACTATTCTAGCCATTTCATTACGGGTAAACTGTTGACCATTTCTACGAATCGGTGTCATTTTAGTGTAAGAAACATAAATTCTGAAAAACTAACAACTATTAAAATGCTTCTGTTTTTAAGCGTAGATGAAACAAATACGTAAACATTTGATCAGTTTTTAAAACGTAAAAAATACAATGGTATGTATTTTACCCAACAGATATTAAAAAAACAGAAATTACAATTAATAGGTTTAAGATGATAGAATTGAAATCGTCAATTACGTTTTCTTATGATTACGTTTGTTTCTAAAGTTATCGTCTTTCCAGATAATTCTTACATAGTGCAATAAACAAGCGTAATTTCCAATCTGCTCAAGATCCAGCAAACGCAAATTAAAATGTTCAGCTTCTACACGTCTATTTCAAAATAAAAATATTGGTAGTAAACATGAAGTAATTATTATATTCGTCACTTCTGAAACATTCATACAAACAACTAAACAATACCTCATGATGAAAGAAACACTAAGCTATTACGATTATAAACCATAATTATAGTAAAAGTGAAGAATAATAAATAACGTGCTCGATAATATACAATAAACAGTTGTTAATCATTATTAGTCATATTTCTTATCGCTCATATCATTCTACCAATTTCTGACCACTTCACAGTAATTCATTAATATTTTTCTGCCCATGATCAGTTTTCTTCCGGGAAACCTTACTTTTGCGATATTAGAAAGAATCGTAGGCCGCCCTATACAATTAGACCATAGAAAGTCCCATAAGAATAATCGATCGAAAGTTGAATTTTTTAAAACCGTAATGTTATTTTTTTAAGGTTTTACGACATAATAAACAGCTAGAACACAGATAAGAACCGAAAGATTAATCACCGATGTTTTTCAAGAGACTTTTTTTTCAAATTATACGTAAGCCCCACACTTCCTCTATACAAATTAACTTCAGAACTTAATAATCTCAAACAATGTGTGCCCTATATTTCTAAAGAATACAAGTTTTTCGATAACATATTTCAGTAGCCAGCAACTGCATGAAATGGTGGTTATAGTGGAGGGATAACTAAGGTAAGGTAATTAAAAATTACACAACTAGCGTATTATGAAAACTAACATTTCCATAAACATGTGTCCATTTTTTACGCTTGTAAATTATTGTTAAGATTTTGTATAATTTTAATGAAATTCTAATTTTTTACGTTCACTTTCTCTGAAAGACATCATTGTGTTTTAATATTATCATGAAATAATAATTAAAACAATATACGTTAATTATATTATTATTATATTATATTATAATTAGTATTAATTTCTGTTGAGCAAGAAAAGAATATAAGACAATGTCCAAATCATTCAGCTTATTAGAGGTATTTATATAAAATGTTTATTTCCAGCATTTATTAGCTTTTATAAATTTTTCAAAGTTATGTTGAAAGTATCCTTTTCATTTTCATCCCATCAATTCAATTATGGAAGGTAAAACGGAAGTTTTTTTAATAAGTTGTTTACTATTCCACACAACCCACAATAACGTACCTGTATTTTCCATTAACACCGACCTTTAACAATAATAAAACTTCTTTTCATTTCATCGCTTTACACAGCTGACATAGTAGGAATCGTTATAGCGACATCGCTTTTAACGATAGAATTTCTAGATATGGCAATTCACGCATGTATGTATAATATACCGATCATATATCACGACTTATAAATTATATGATGCAAACTTTTAGTCACCTTATGATTCTAATTGATTTCTATTGCCATATTAGGCATCAATGTTCAAGAACATTATTATACACCTCATACAATAAAAGGCAAACAAGTGTTAACAATAAAATTTACTTTTAAACTAGTGATAAAACTTAAATATAATTCTCGTTTAAAAAAACCCCTTGTACATATTCAGTTACTTTTGTTTCTTCATTTTATAATTATTCAACTGTTATGTAATTAACCACAAGTTAGACGTCTAATTTACCTGCTGTGTGGTCTTACGGTAGTAATGCGTAGGATTTTTCCTGCACTCACAGAAAATTTATAAAATGCCGTTATATAGTATAACTTAATGCCATTTAATATACAAAATAGAGAGAGGGAGAGAGAGAAGACAGACAGACAGAGACTAAGGAAAATGGTATCACAGAATAAATTGCGATACAAACATCGTACCGTAGCTCTTAAATGGTTGAAAAGTTTTAATGCAAAAACACAGAATGATATAGAAAAAGAAGAAGACAAAATAGGCAGGTAAGGTACCGAGGAAAGAACGCATAATTTTAAGAGCAATGGTCGGAGTTGGAAATAATCAACTCATTAAGCAATCACTAATAATGTTTTTGTTTCCAACTGATTTGAACCAATCCTTTGCAGTTATGGCTTGATATAATATATATATTATATATATTATAATATATTATATTGTTCGGAATTTTCCAAGAGACACCTAGTTACCATGGCAATGTCGGCATTGTTTATAAATTACAGTGTCTATTATGCACGTCTCAATTTCCACACTACTTCATTATAAACTACGTTACACAGTATGTCTGAATTAACGAGGTCGTAAATCAAAAACTACCCTTTCATATACCTTACCTAATCTCTCTCTCTCTCTCTCTCTCTCTCTCTCTCTCTCTCTCTCTCTCTCTCTCTCTCTCTATATATATATATATAACCCTCTATCTCACGACCCCCCATACACACACACACACACACACTGTAACAAATCTTGTAGATCCGTGTTCTTTTTGTATTCGAGTTGCTGCTAAAATTCGGTTATTTAATTTTTGATTGTTATTTATTAAGTTCGCGTTTTCGACCTAACTCGAGCCTATAACGTTGGTCGTCACTTTATAATTATCATTCTGTTATTATTAAAAAATGTTCACTTGTGGTCGTTCTTCAGTTGATGAGACGAATCGGCTAAGTTGACTTCTCACTCAAGGTAGATTTAATTTACTAGTGGTGTACTTACTTGGAGTGAAATCCTGTTAATTAAGCAGAGTTGAGATGGCAATTTAAATTTTAAATAATTGAAACTATCTCAATTGCCGCTACCAATAGTACCAACTGTTGCGAGCTGTCCACCTAACCTGTAATTGTCTAGTCTACTGAAATAATTTTGTTAACTCCTTTTATTGGGAAAAAAGTTGTTTACTGATTAATAATGCTCATGAAGTTACTTTAAGAATAATTAAAGTTGACATTTTTGTCCATTTTTTACAATAATAATTGGCTTTATGAAAATCTTTTATCTCCGGGTTGGTTATTCTGACTCTTTGTATTCATAACATAAAACGTTATTTTTGGTTAAAAGTTTATCTAAACTGTAGGTCCTTTTAGACTGCAAGATACAAAAAACAAAACTGAATCTTTATACTACTATAATCATCGAGTAGTAGGAGAGTGATTACATTAATAAATACATCTTAACTAATAACATAAAAATTCACAGACACGTTGCGTCAACATTGAAGGTTAATTTGGCGTACTGAACTGTGGTCAGTGAACCTTAAACTTAATAATATTTTTTCAACAACATTTAAAATTATTAGTTTAATAAAGTTATGACACTCTTCAGTGTTCATAGAAGATTCTCTGATTCTTCATATTGGATGAATTTGATTAGGTAAACCAATAACTCTGGTAAACATGTTCGGCTTACTACTAAATTCTTTTAACTAGGAACAAATTGATTAATGCAATACTGTTTAACTCTTTCTTAAAGTTCATTATAAATTATTTTATTTTATTACCTCTGATAATTAAAGTTTACCATGTCTGTGGGCAACTACTAAATTTATAATTAGCTTTCGTCACTCTTCTTAAATTGTTAATATATTAATCGAAATAATAAGGTTCATTGCACCCTTAGTGTTCCTATGAAAATGTTTCCTTCATCACTTTTGATGAAGTCTAATAAATAAGTGAATAACTTTTATAAATAAAATCAATTGTCGCTAACTCCTTTAGCAATTAATGAATTAATTAAATTGATAAGGTCCCATATTCCTTAGGTTTTCGTATTTAATTATCTTTCGATTTATTCGATAAATCTTATTAATTATACTCAATAAAAAATTTTTATTGTGCTAAGTCTTAATTGCTCTAAGTATAGCTTAATTATCACTATACTTGCTTGTATTTCCTTTTTCGTAATTGCACCTTTCTTTTTTATTAATATTTAGTTCACTTCCTATGCGCACATACTCCGCAAATAGACACTGATATAAGGTTAACTCAACATTGTTTACTTTCGGCCTAACCTAACTTTCACTTTTTTGAGGTTATCGATTTCTGTCAGCTGCTTGAGGTTATTTTCTTAAAATTTGATCTCAGGAGCGGCGTGGCCTCTCCGTCGAAGTACTGTGATGAACTGTGTCCTCTTCGGTTTACGAATCTGGCATCTAATGCTCGATGCTGATCGCTGATTGGTTAATTTTCTTAATTTTCGTGACCCTTCGGTATATCTCGGCAAAATAGACGCCTTCAAAGCGTCCCTTGACTGGTTTTGAGATTATAATAAATTGGTTCACATTATGATGCCCAAGGGCTGGCAAATTATTAAATCCTTATAATTAACATTATTCCCTTATCTTTGCTCTAATTAACAATTCATTATTACCATTGCTCAGGGTTCTCTGAGACGAATAATTTGGATCCCCACACCATATGAGTTTGATCATTATTAACAAAAATAAATTTACTAATCTCTCTTATTAGCTTTTTATATACTATAATGTTTGTTTTAGTTATTTTGACTATTAAATTTCAATAAACTTTGAGTATTCCTCGCTAATAGTCGAGTATGAACTCTTTACAATTATTTATAAAGTTGTATTTTG
Source organism: Magicicada septendecula (assembly GCA_034769895.1). Lineage (NCBI taxonomy): Eukaryota > Metazoa > Arthropoda > Insecta > Hemiptera > Cicadidae > Magicicada > Magicicada septendecula. The sequence continues at coordinate 381,234,571 of CM068369.1, forward strand.
ATAAACGTTGTCTTTGGCTGTTTAGGCCTAATTCAATATTAATTACTATATTTTAATTACACTTTTCCATTATTATTCCTTACTTTTACTGCAACCTCATTACTCATAATCGTTGTCTACAACTTCTTATCACCATTACAATATTACTCATGACATAAGAAAATACTTATTTCTATTTAACCTTACAAAAATTACTTGGCTAGGCATATTGGCCTATGATACTACCAATTAGTTTTACTTATTGTCTTTTAATAGTGGTTTCTTAACAATTTCTATTATGACACAATTACTCTGAAATGATCATTACAACTTCTGATCACCTCAGTTTTAGTTATTACATTATTCTTTTGTTCACTCCTAGTTTTGTACTCTAGTGTGTTACATGCATTACTTTCATTAGAAATTACATAATTGTTTTTTAAGTCATTGCTTCTTACATAATTGGTCACTACCATAACTACAAAGTTTGACAATGTTTTGGGCTGTACCAGTATATCCTCACTTGCTATTAACTTATAACTAGTTCTTGCATCTAGTGCTACATGACAAGTCCCTTTACTTTTCATTATTAAGACTCAATTTTATTTTACTAATTATTAGTTTATATTCTATTAGTGGTATTATATACTATTGATTCTACTGATATCAACCTCTTTCTCTTATACTGATATTCTTAAAGCTTTTTTAGATTGTTTGTTGGGTGAATCCTATTCTGTCCATTTCAGTTTGTTGATTTACACCAATCACAATATAAATCCTTTCTTGGTAAACTAGTCTTGGTACTGGTATGATCCTTATAACATCTAGTTTAATTACAATATAACAGAATATGGATTGATAACATTTTTGTTATCAATTCCTGTCATTATACATGAAAAATGATAGTTACTTGGTTATGTGTGTCCTATACTGGCTTGTAACAATGGGTTCCATTTTGTGGCTTGTTTCTATACTTTTTCACAATTATTTAAATATATTAATACTATTATTTATTATTTATTGTCTGGTATTTATTTTCCAGCTTTTTTATATTATTTTTACAATAATCTTGGAGATTATCAGTTTTTCTGATATCTCTGTTTCTATATCGTCTACATACATAGTAGATAAGATACAATGTTGTTGTTATCTTTTATATCTTATTAAATCATATTAGTACAAAGTTTTTATTTCATTCTCTTGGTCATTATATTTTATTTTAAATTAGAGTTATTGTCACAGTCGAGTCACTTATAATAGGCTGTTCATGGTTTGATGTCATTGTTAAGTTAATTAATAGGGTTTGTATTTTGGTTTTAAACTGATTCCTTTTTCTCAATCATGGGTATTATTCTCTATTTTCTTTATCTATTAGTTCCCCTGGTTGAGATAATTCAATCCTTCCCTATTTTAACTTAATTCATTAACCTCCTTCAATTTATATTCCTTTGGAGTATGTTTTAGTCTTCTTCTCACTGTCTGATCTATTGGGTATATTGGGTCAACGTTGGTCTTGTCTCTAGTCAGTTGTCTTCATTTCTTTCGCAGTTAATTATTTCTTAATGCTGATCTGTTTCTTCTTCTCTTTTAGTTTATTATTTAGTTTTCTTCCTCCTTTAAATTTAAGTTTAGTTGTTCTGACGGCCTTCTATGTATTATTATTGTTGCTTATGACGGTTGGTAATTTGGCAATTGTATATACCGTTACAACACACACACACACACACACACACACACACACACGCGCGTCGCTGTCCCAGTGCAATAGTCTAAGAATTCAAAATTTTTACATTTTGAGTTATGTATATCACTGGATTAAGGAAGTTGTGAAGAACCTAATGCAATAGGGTAACAACTTAAAATCTTAATTTTTACCTAGTTTTTTGGCACATATATTTATCTAGTACACTAAAAAAATTCTTTTTTCCTGGGCAATAGAATAACATTTTGAGATATTATAGTATTGCATTGAGTTTTTGCTGTGGCAACAGAGTAATATCTCTTTCTATTGCAATGAAGCTCAGTGTAAAACTGTAACATCTCTGAATCTATTATAACATCACTGTTATTATTACTGTGAAACTATTATATAGTGTGAAGTTTTGCTGTATGGTGCTGTTGTTATTTTGAGATTTTAGTAACGTAATGGACTTAAGTTTTTATGTTTTCTGTTAATTCATCGGACACCTAGTGATGAATTAACAGCTGCAGATATTCTATCAGCACCATTTTTATTTACATGTAACAACTCTGTTGAAATTATTTTAAGTGCTGAGTATGTGGAAAAAGATCTGACTTGCAACGAGTTGAATAAGTCAGCTTCTGAAGTTATGGCAGATATGTTTTTAAGTAACGAAGCAGGGAAATTTTCTATACCTGAAAATAATTCCAGTAAAATTTTTTCCATACAATTTGACATTAACGATGACTGTCCTAGAGTGACAAGCAACTAATAGATCTGGTTAGGAATAATGCTTTTGAAGCCTGTAATACAAAAGGCCTCAGTGACAGTGACGCTGATTTCATGCCTGATGACAACTCTACTGACACAAATTCAAAAGATAAAGATATCTAATTCAAACGGTATAGGCAGGAATAATCAGAAGAGTTTCAAGAAAATCCCCACACCTACGCCTAGAAGTTGTGAAGAGAAGTCAAAATATTTTTTTCCTATGAATCAGAGTAATAATGATATGGTGAATGAACATTTTGATGACGAAGTATAGGTGATAAGGCGACTCAAGAGACAACAAGGGAATAGAATGAAGTTGTAAAAATGTAGAAGAAATAAATGGTATTACTGAAACCACAGAAAAAATTGCTGAGGAGACAGTAGAAGATGACGCAGAGGAAAAATCCAGAAAAAGAATTAGGAAACCTGAGAAGCTGGCAAGGAACATGAAGAAACTGAAAGTTAACAAAGGAGAGGAATACACAAAAAAATCAGGTCTTTTTTACTAAGGAAATGTATAAAGGAAGGATGTAATGAAAAGTGTAGGTTAAAATGTAAAGACACCATAACTACTGAGGAGTGAAAAACGTTGTTTGATGATTTTCACTCTATTAATTATGTAAATATGAAGAGAGATTTCATCTCGAGGTTAATAGATAAAATCAGTCTAAAATATGTGTGCAGGAAACACAAGTCAAATCGGTACGCTATTCTTGTAATTTTAAATTGCAAAACAAACCATCTCAGTGTACAAAAAGATGTTTTGTGACACTTTCTCAATTAGAGCTACTTTTCTTACAACCGTAAAAAAGAAAACACCTTTGTCTGGTTTAGTTGAGAAAGATTTCAGAGGCAAGCATATTAATCAACCCAAGATCAATGAAGAAATAATACAAGGCATTTTTGATCATATAAATTTATTCAAACTAATTGAATCCCATTACCCCAGGGCAAATGCTCACAGAGAATGCATAGGTAGATGGTGACTTCGACTTATCTAAAATGTATCGGCTACATAAAATACAATGTATTAAAAAGAAGAAGACGTTCGCCAAAAAACATAAATACGATGAAATTTTTAATACTAAATTTAATATAGAATTTCACATCCCTATAAAAGACAAGTGCCACTTTTGTAACATGTATGAGAACAGTTAACTTGACGAGAGAGGTAAAATGCAGACAGTTTGATAACTATTTAGAGGAAAAAAATTGTAAAGGATCCAAAAGAAACAAGACAAACTGAAAAGTAAAGAAGAGAATTTTAACACTTTGATTGCAGTATACAACATGCATGCTGTAATGCAACTCCCACGTAGAAGAGAAGGAGTTTTCTTCTACAAAATAAAACTTAATATTTTTAAATTTACGATTTATAACCTGACCTCTAAACAAGGATACTGCTACATGTGGGATGAGGGGGCTGTAAAACGAGGAGCCTGTGAAATTGTATATTTTGTAAATGATTTTATAAAAGAAAAGTGCAAACCAAAACATGTAATATTTTACTCTGATAATTGTTCCGCCCAGAACAAGAACAAGTACTTGATAGGAATGTATTTAATAATAATGCCTCCCATGTATACCACCGAAGTAGCATAGGAGTAGGCAGGGTAGGCTGCCTAATGTGAGCCGTACGACATGCAAGGAAGGCAGTGTGGCCAGCACTATGCTTCAGCCGCCCATTATTATCCCCAGGGTGTTATCCTAGGTACTCATTTTCAACAGGCTGAGTCGACCTGGGGACTGAAAAACGCACCTTGATTTTATGGTGCGGGCCCGGGAATTGAACCCGGGACCTCTAGATTTGTAGCCAGGTGCCATACCCACTGGTCTACTGAGCCGCCAGGAATGTACTTAATGCCATAAATCAACTGGATGTCACGAGTAATCAATCCATTATTCACGAGTATTTAATTCCTGGTCACACCAAAAATCCTGGTGGCTCTATGCATTTGGTTATTAAATTTAATATTAAGAAACTTACTAAGAAAACGCCAATTTATACCCTAACTTAACTAGCAACAGTTGCACAACTAGCCATAAAAAATAAAAATCCTTATGATGTTAAAAAAAGATGGATGATGATGGAGATGGATACAAAAGATGTTTACGATTGGCAGGCAGTTTCCAAGCAATTTGCAACTAATTATCGAATATCTACTTTAAACGGAAGAGTAAAGTGGAATGAAGTGAAACACTTTCAAGTAAACAAGTAAGCTTCTAGCTCTGTATTCTGTAATTACTCCTACAAGGAAAATGAAGAAATTATGGAGTTTAAAGTTGACAAAAAGCGTTTGAGAAGGTCAAAGGCTACTGAAGTGATACAACTAACACCACTTTATGCTGCACTTCCTGTTATAAGTAAATTAAAGAAATAAGATCTTTGTCACTCTAGAAAATCAAGGCAATTACAAATGCTTTTCATTGGTTCTTTGGACAACTTTAGTTAATCAAAGTGTACCATCCTAAGAACTACAAGAGTTGTTTTGACTTAATATTAACCTGACTATTTCTACCTTGAAAAATTAAATTTTGTTAAAATTAGTGATAATATTTTTTATGTACCGTATCTATTTCAGATAAAAAATCTTTATTTTCACATGACAATGAGCAATTCTTTATTTTCCCATCTCTCTCCACTTTTTTGAGAAAAAAAGCATCTGGGGTGAATTTAAAGTTACTGGTTTCATAAGAAAAATTACAAGTATACAGAACTAAAGCAATTTCAGGAAGGCAACTCCAAGGAAGTAGGTAGAACCCATTCTGCTCTCCTACTTTACTCAATCTCTATTTCATATAAATATAAACTGAAGAATAGTAAGTATTTTCCATTTAGTAAGGTGCACGTACTGAGTCATAGTTGATTTTCGGTGAATGTCAGTGCATATTCATTACTTGATTTCATTTATTAAAATTGATTTTCTGTTTATGTCAATTCTGTTTATGAAGAATTTGTTTATATCAATATTATTCTCTATTTCTTGTTTTAAACCAGTGAAAAAAACACCACTTAATGAAATGGGTAATATGTCGGAAGAACTTGTAAAAAGAACTAGTGCAATACAGTAACATCTCAAAATATATTTTTTTATTTATTATTCCAAAGAACAAAAATTAAAATAACAATTAAAATGATTAAAAGGGTTATCGACCTCTGTAAAAAAAAATACAGTGTACAGTTATTTAATAACGCCTAACAGAGGCTTTTTGCCAAGTTAAAACTTTAAACTCTTTGTTTTCTCATAACAAGTGATTATGAGTTGTTACACTATTGCACTGGGACAGCGATGTGCTCACTGAACAGTAATTCGGTCTTCTGTATAATTGTAGTATTTACCAATACTACAGGATGTTTATAAACTTTGTTTATGGTGTTAGAGACTTAAGGTTCCTTATACTTTCTTTATGTCTGCTTTCAAATATATCTTTAAATATAAATGTCTCATAAACTGTTTGAAATAAGAAATTTAATAAACAAAATAATAATAATTGTTGTAATAATAATAATTATTATTATTATTACTATTATTATTATTATTGTTATTATTATATTATAAAAGTCTCATCTAACATTTTTTCTAACATCAAATTTTATAAGAGAGGAAAAATACAAGAAAGGCCAGCACTAGCTCCAGCCATCTACTGTTACCATCAGTGTTGGCTAAGAACACATTTCCACAAGCTAACGCTACTTGGAGACTGAAAAACTCACCTTGATTGTACGATACGACCGGGAATCAATAAAGGACTACTACTTGATTATTATCCAGACTATACCCACTGGGATACTTCCCAATGGAGAGTTATTTCGGCAGAACAATTACATCTATTTTTATTTGACAAAGACGCTCCGGCACTGGCAGAAACCTCACGACGATTTAAAACATTCTTTCTGCCGCCAAAGGTCTTAGAGCACACCAGTTTACGAAGCACATATCTGACCACTTAGAATTAAAAGAAGAAATTTTGTGTAGAATTAGAACTAGATGTTTTTTTCTGACTACACATTATAATAAGTGGTATTCTCAATTACGTAGTCTGTAGTTGTCAGCGTTCAACCCCTTGTTTATTAGTTAGATTTAAAAATCAGCAGTGCGTTTGGAACAAATCGTATTGACTGGCGATTTGATTAATCTTTATAATAATTAACCTTTGTTCTTTTGGAACTGGAACAGCGTAGAAAACAAGTTAAGATTCAATATTCTTGGTGTACAGAAGCGTGTAGTTACTAACACTATGTTTCATACGGATACATTACTCTACTTACGGATACTGACTTTTTCTCTATTTTTCTTCTACTACCAAGATCTCATAGCTTTGATTTAATGCATTTCTGTTAAAACGGGTTGATTATTTTTAGTTTTTACCAACCAAAGTCTATTTTCTTTAAGATAATTTTAGGCCACCTTCAAAGTTAATCGATTCTTTTAATTTTTTAACAGGTTTTTATCATTGGGAGACACTTTTCTTCAATGTAAAATTCCCTAACTGTTGTCCTAATATAACCTCTTCTTTAGAGTTATAACGGAGGGAACCCAAAATAATTGGTTCTGCCAATTATTTCAGGCTGCCTTATTCGAGACAAGCTGAAATTTAAATCAGAATAACACACAGTAAGACATACAAGGAATCAGGGAAGGTGAAACTGTTGATTTATATACTCAGTATATGTGTGTAACAAGAAGACTTGCTTTATTAAACATTTGAAATATAACATTTACTCCAAAGAACAGATCCCATGACGTTATTAATTAAATTAGTAAAATTAAGTGAAATGCTTTATTTAGAATATGGGATCACAACAAATTTATCTAGCTATACCCCCGGATCCGGGTAACCATTGGTATTTAGTCTCTAATCTTTTAATTATATTTAATTCAAAATTTTTATCTTGCAAGACTTTTACCTTTTTGCTTCATATATCTTCCATTAGAAGAATGGTATTAATAACACTACGTTACGTTAATATCTAAATTGTTACAATTGAATGATATTGAATAGTTACAATTAACTTCTCAAATTTAAGTTTTTATATTCTTATAAAATCAATCGTCTCTGTAAGTCTCTTAAATAGAGTGTTGTGTTACAAAAATATTATCATTATTCCTCGATAGACGTGCTATCGAGTCACCTCTATTTTTTGGATGTAGTAATCGCCTCCATGTGGTTCCGTCTTGGGAGTCCTAAAACGTCGTCCTCGTCTTGGTCTGGTCTCTGTTGTTCATGGCTTAATACGTCTGCAGGATAGGTAGAGTCTTCTACACAGATACTCGTTGATTCTCAGATGTCTCGAACTGCATCATCGGTAGGGTATACTAGAGTTCTCATTTAGATGGTCCATGACCACAGGTCAGATGTTGAAAAGATTCGTCCATCGGTGAAGATTGCAGTCATCGTTTTTTTCTTTATTAACACTCGTCGTTTGTAGTTACATCTTTCTTCTTGTTACAAAGTTTTTGGAATTTTCTTTTTGTTAACGTTACATGTTACACTTTTTGTAACGGTTAGTAAAATACAAAATAATTAATTAATCCACACTAACAACAAATTGTATAACTTTTGAACAGAGCATTTTGCTCGTGCGTCTGCACAGCTGGGCGTCGTCATCGCAAGAGAGCGATTTTTCGTCCGCTACCCTTGTACATGACGAGAGAGAGAGTGGGGTGTTTATTCCGCGAGCATATATAGTTCCTGTTTTCTCTTTAAATAAACTTTTTATTTATACAAACTATCGCTAGATAAAAATACATCATTTAAATTAATTGTTTTAGTTACTATCTGTGTCTACAGATACTTTAATTATTAACATTAGTTTACTCTATTATTTTTAATTACAGTAGACTCGGAAAACAGGTCGAGTCCGGTATCAACAGGTAGGCGCTTGATAGCAAGCAAAGGGTTAAATACGAACATAATAATTATTTACAATATGCCTTTTCTTTATGGATACTTTGCCCTTATTAATTACTTCTTCCATTCACACTTAGTACCTACATGTTTTTATTATTATTATTGTGAGATTTAAATGGTTAATTGTACGCAACCTTAATTAATTAAATTTTTTTTTTTGTAAATGTCACAATTTAAATCGTCACATACTCCGCCTCCTTACCAACACAGACTCCTAAAATTTTGGTCAGCTATGTACCGAGAGTATGCTTGGGGAGTTCCGTGTGAAATTTCTCTCACCCGTTTCTGGCTGTATATAATTACTAGCAGCATAAGTCATTCTTGACTGGCTGTTTCTTACCATCTATACATATACTTCATGTTTTACACGCTAATTCTATTACTACATAAAATTTACATTATAAAGTATTTTCAACATTCTACATTTCCTTAACTCTACTACTTATTACTACTACCGGATTTTTCCTTTTCTTTCGAGAGAGTTTTTCTTCGTTATAGAATTTACTCTTTAATTACTCCATTACTTTTATTGGATGTCAGCTGACTTCTTGCTTTGCTCTACTTTCGATGAAGAGGATTCAAGGTTGATCAGGCCTCGTACCTACTTATACGACAAGGTAGCCAAAGGTTACTCAAGTACTTTTGCGGTTGAGTACTAAACATTGTTTTCACATTTACTTATTTAATTAACTGGCACTCTACTATTTTCTTCTTCAAGATAACGTTTTATCTGTGAAATATGTATCCTTCGCACATATTTTTGAGTAGAGGGTTCGTACAGGGTCACAGTTACCGGAGTTAAGTATTTGTGAATTTGATAAGGACCGCACCATCTGTAAGATAGCTTGGAAGTTGTCTTATCGACAGCACTACTCGTTGGGTGCGTGTTATACATAACTAAATCTCCGATTTGGTATTTTACTTTATTATTCTTATTCTGTTGCTCGTAATATTTCCTTGACTTCGCTAAGTTTGTTCGTAAATTAGCGCGCGCTTCGTTCCATATCTTTCTAATATTTTTATCCCTAATTTCAAGGGGTAACAATTCATGTATTTTCCACTTTGTGGATAATGGGTGATTAGGTTTATACTTGAACAACAATTCGAATGGGGTAGACTTATGTCCTTCATGATATGCCGAATTAAAGGCGAATTGTATCCAGGATAGGTTCTGGTCCCACGAAGTATGGTCGTTAGCATGGTAGGCAATTAAAGCAGATTTTAGGTTTCGCAAATACCTCTCAGCTATATTACCTTGCGGACGATACTCGGTAGTGGTAATGTGGTTTATACCTAGTTTGAAACACATGTTCCTGAATTCCTTGGACTTAAACTGCGGTCCGTTATCCGACACTAGATGGACTGGAATACCGAAATCTTTGAATAATCTATTCTGTAAAATGCTTACTGTTGTCGTAGCTAAAGCCCGCCGCATGGGGTACATCCAGACGAACTTACTAAACGAATCTACGCAAATTAGTAACATAGTATTTCCTGACTTGGAACGTGGGTAGGGTCCAGAAAAGTCTAAATAAATTTTGGAAAATGGGGTGGCAGGAATCTCAGATATTAACTGGCTTATTTGACTGTTTCTCGCCGGTTTGCTGAGTGCACACAACTTACACCTTTTTACAAAGTTAGCTATCTCACTGTTCATATTTTCCCAGTGATATTCTCTGCGAATCCGATGAATGGTTTTATTTATTCCCATATGTGCTCCAATGGTGGAAGAGTGATAATATTCCATTAGCATAGGTTTAATAATATCCGGAGCGATGATACGCAAATATTTTCCGTTAGCTATTCTACAACATAATACTTTCTTATTTAATAGGTATTTTTCAGACTTGTTTCCTTTTTCAAGTTGTTTGATGATCGGACTCAAACGTGGGTCTTGTTGTTGGTAATGGGCTAAATCCGTAAATGCAAGAGGAAATTCGGTAATTAACGCATTAATAATAGGTGTCTCTCTACTCTTGTTTTCGTAATTATTACTACTAGGCTGGAACATACGTGACAGGGTATCGGCAACTACGTTTTGGGTGCCTCTAATATGTTGTACTTTGAATTTAAAACAATTTAATCTCAATACCCATCTTCCGATTCGACCTAATTGTTTTGGGTGGTTTAGTAGCCAGGATAAAGCTTGATTATCTGTTTCTAGCAAAAACTCTTTATGTTCTAAAAATGGTTTGAACTTCTCAAACGCAAAAACGATAGCTAAGCATTCTAATTCGTATGCGGAGTATTTCTTTTCTTGGACCGTCAGGGTGCGTGAAGCGTAACTAATTGGTAATCGAGAGTTATCTACTTCCTGATAAATTACTGCACCTAGGGCTACACTTGAACTGTCGGTTTGCACAACAAACGGTTTACTAAAATCGGCTAATTGTAGTACGGGGGGTGATATGATGATTTCCTTTAATTTCTCAAATGCGGTTTGGCGTTGCTCATTCCACTCAAATTTTACTCCCTTCTTTCTTAAAGTATTTAGTGGTGCTGCGATTTCGGCTAGATGTGGGATATACTTGTGGAAATAATTTATCATTCCTAAAAATCGAGCAATTCCTTTCGCATCCCGCGGTGGTAAAAATTCTCTGATAGCACGGGTTCGCTCTGGGTCTATGCTTACCTTTCCGTTGGCTTTTACGATGTGACCTAAAAAGGAGAATTGTGTCACAGCAAAATTTACTTTACTGGGGTTTACAGTTAATCCAGCTTTCTCTAATCGTGATAATACTTCACGTATATGTGCAAGATGTTGTTCCATTGACTCGCTGTAAATAACAATATCGTCTAGGTAGTGGTACACATATTTAAACTTTATGTCGTGAAATAATTTTTCTAACAATCTGCTACATACAGAACTACCTTGGGAAATACCAAAAGGTACCCTAGTAAATTGGTATAGGTTGAAAGGCACGGCAAAAGCGGTGAGACGTTTCGATTCTTCTGAAAGTGGTATCTGATGAAAAGCCTGATTCAAATCCATAATGGTAAAAATTTTTGCTTTCGTAAAATAATGAAAAGCACTGTGGATGTCGGGAAGTGGAATGGATTCAAATTCTATTCGTTTATTTAGTTGTCTATAGTCTACAACTAATCTATGTTTATCGTTGCTTTTGGGTACTAAAAACGCAGGGGATGAATAAGATGAAGTAGAGGGTTCGATGACTCCTTGTTCTAATAGTTTATTAATTTGGTTCCTCATTACTTCCATTTTTGGCGGTGATAACTTGTATGGGGCTAAACGTATTACTTTATTATCGCTCAAATTTATCTTATACTCTATCAGATCCGTCAGTCCTAACTTTGGGGTGAGCACATTGGAGAATTGATTTATTAACTTTTGTATGTTACGTCTATCTTTACTTTCCAGATGATCTAATTCACATTCGTGATGCTTTAGATGAGAAGAAGTAGTGCTAGTACTTTCTCTGTTATTTGAATTATCCTCTAAGTTATATTTCCGTGAACGATCGAATCCAAAGTAAAATTTCTTATCATGAATATTTAGAATTATTCCTGTTTTACTGATAAAATCGGCTCCCAATATTAACTCGGGTCCTAATTCGTCGCTTACTAACATCGGAAAATACCACGTCAAATGTTTTATTTTAACTTTACACGTGATGATAAGTTTTATTATTAAGTTTTGTTTGTTAGCGGTTGAGCATTTAATGTTTACAGATTGACTGCGTTTGACTAAATTATGTTTAAATAACTTATTGGCCAGGTCATGACTAATTAAACTTCGCGTTGATCCGGAATCAATTAAACCAAGGGTGGATGTTACACCAAGGTCAACTTGTACATAAGGTAATTGACACTTACTGAAATTACACTTATTAATAGCGTTACATTTATCTATAAATTTTTTTACATAGGGGTCTAGTTTTCTTTTGTTATTATTATTATTTTGTTTTATTATGTTGACTCTCAGGGGTTTACCTTTTTTTACGATGCTGCGGAAGACACAGGGTTTTGGATCTCCCTGCCTTACATGTTTTTTGGATAATGAGTTTTTTGATTATACCTTTTTTGTTTACAGTATCTACTGAGATGTCCAGATTTTCCGCAGTTATAACACACATATTCTTTACGTTGTGTCTTACTGGTTTCCTGGAGTGGTTGAGCCTCCTGGGACTTACCATGGCCATTGGTTGATCTTCGAAATGGTCTTCTTTCTTGTATACTTCTTGCGTCAGATACTAAGGCATGCATTTCTTTTCTATTTTGTGTAGTGGATATCGATGCATGTCTGTGCTGATCTGCGTACCAAACATTGGAAGAATGAATACTACATTGTTCAAAGTCCGCGAACGTAAGGGGTCTACTTATTAGTGCTAAACGGGAGCGTTCATCAGGAGACAAGCCTACTAGGATCGTATCGACCAGTTGTTTTTCAGTCCAGTCGACTTGTAGTATACGTGAAGATTCTCGGATATTCGCAATATAGTGGGCCAGTCTTTCGCGAGCTCCTTGTACTCTAAGTACAGTACTTCTTTTGATATCCTCATAAATTCCAGTGGGGATAAAATATTTGATTATATTCGTATGAAGATCTTCTACTGAAAGACTTGAGTTTAATGTTTCTAGTACACGATCTCGTAATGGTGGTTTACATTTGGGTAATATTACTTGCAGTATTTGCCGATCGTTTAATTGTTGTAAATCTTTTATTTGCAGCAGGTATTTTATAAAAGTTAACAGTATCGTTATACTTAACCCATCGGTGTAAGGAATCTCATTAATTATTTTCTCTACTGGGTGGGAAATCTTTCCGTAGAGTTCAACATTCAAATTTACGTTTTGTATTTCCTTCGAAGAATTAGTGGTCGCATTTTGACTAGTACGAGTACGCTGAACTTTAGGTGGTGGGGGTTCTTCTACATTAGGGGATTGAACAGGGGAGATATATAATTTTTGTAAGTCTTGCTCAATTTCCTCCATTCTCGATTCATCTGACTTTCGACGTAAGTCGTTAATAATTATAGGTAATTGGCGTAATGCCTCGTCTGCAAATTTCTGCACATCGGCGGGGACGACGGTGACGTCGGGCCAGCTTAATAAATTATTTAATCGGCGGGTTAAATGTTCTATACGTTGCGTAACGCGCAAAAGTTCCGTGGGTGATTTCTTGACCTTAAGGTTCTGAGATAATACTATCAGTTCCCGATATTTCGCATAACAGGTTTCTCGTTCGCCGTCATAATCGAGTTCACGCAATTTATCTAACTGCGAGGTTGTCTCTGATCCGGTTTGGCGTAATGATTTTCGTAATTCAGACACGGTTACATTCACGTGTTTTAGACCTCGTAAAAGTGCTTCGTAGCATAGCTCATCTTTTACTAATAAATCAGGATTAAATTCAGCCATTTTCGTAAAGTGGCAAGAACTAATTATTCTACGATTAGTATTTACTACTATACAACGCTATATCATTTTACACTAACATAACAATATGAATAAATCGTATTCTTACACGTTTATTAATAAACTATTAAAATGAGATGACAAAGGTTGTCATTTTACATAGAAAGAGAGAGAGAGAAATCTCACACATGTTTACAGATGCTTACGGCAAAAGATTCCCCCTTCGGTTATCAACAAATGAACAGACACGCTTCAAATAACAATACACCACACAAGAAGGGTGACCGATTGTTCTCACTCTAACTGGGGAGACCGACTACGATAATATTAAACAATCGCCAACAGGAAATTTACATGTCCGAGATTGTCGTGAATGGGGGTTGTTTATGAATGGGACTTTTAACAAGTACCTACATGGTTTGTTTACATTGGATTATATGTTACTCTTACTTTACACATATCATATTTACTAATAAAATTATCTATACTATATTACTATAATATTAATTATTATTTTATCTTATTTAAATTTCTGACACATATTAAAATACACGAGTAAATAAATCAACAGCTTATGACTAGGGACACAATTACTGTTTAGCAACACAAGTCACAAAATTTTTTTTGTTATTAGTAGCAAAATTTAAACAAATTAGCAGAGTGGCGCATCTTATAACCTCTTCTTTAGAGTTATAACGGAGGGAACCCAAAATAATTGGTTCTGCCAATTATTTCAGGCTGCCTTATTCGAGACGAGCTGAAATTTAAATCAGAATAACACACAGTAAGACATACAAGGAATCAGGGAAGGTGAAACTGTTAATTTATATACTCAGTATATGTGTGTAACAAGAAGACTTGCTTTATTAAACATTTGAAATATAACATTTACTCCAAAGAACAGATCCCATGACGTTATTAATTAAATTAGTAAAATTAAGTGAAATGCTTTATTTAGAATATGGGATCACAACAAATTTATCTAGCTATACCCCCGGATCCGGGTAACCATTGGTATTTAGTCTCTAATCTTTTAATTATATTTAATTCAAAATTTTTATCTTGCAAAACTTTTACCTTTTTGCTTCATATATCTTCCATTAGAAGAATGGTATTAATAACACTACGTTACGTTAATATCTAAATTGTTACAATTGAATGATATTGAATAGTTACAATTAACTTCTCAAATTTAAGTTTTTATATTCTTATAAAATCAATCGTCTCTGTAAGTCTCTTAAATAGAGTATTGTGTTACAAAAATATTATCATTATTCCTCGATAGACGTGCTATCGAGTCACCTATATTTTTTGGATGTAGTAATCGCCTCCATGTGGTTCCGTCTTGGGAGTCCTAAAACGTCGTCCTCGTCTTGGTCTGGTCTCTGTTGTTCATGGCTTAATACGTCTGCAGGATAGGTAGAGTCTTCTACACAGATACTCGTTGATTCTCAGATGTCTCGAACTGCATCATCGGTAGGGTATACTAGAGTTCTCATTTAGATGGTCCATGACCACAGGTCAGATGTTGAAAAGATTCGTCCATCGGTGAAGATTGCAGTCATCGTTTTTTTCTTTATTAACACTCGTCGTTTGTAGTTACATCTTTCTTCTTGTTACAAAGTTTTTGGAATTTTCTTTTTGTTAACGTTACATGTTACACTTTTTGTAACGGTTAGTAAAATACAAAATAATTAATTAATCCACACTAACAACAAATTGTATAACTTTTGAACAGAGCATTTTGCTCGTGCGTCTGCACAGCTGGGCGTCGTCATCGCAAGAGAGCGATTTTTCGTCCGCTACCCTTGTACATGACGAGAGAGAGAGTGGGGTGTTTATTCCGCGAGCATATATAGTTCCTGTTTTCTCTTTAAATAAACTTTTTATTTATACAAACTATCGCTAGATAAAAATACATCATTTAAATTAATTGTTTTAGTTACTATCTGTGTCTACAGATACTTTAATTATTAACATTAGTTTACTCTATTATTTTTAATTACAGTAGACTCGGAAAACAGGTCGAGTCCGGTATCAACAGGTAGGCGCTTGATAGCAAGCAAAGGGTTAAATACGAACATAATAATTATTTACAATATGCCTTTTCTTTATGGATACTTTGCCCTTATTAATTACTTCTTCCATTCACACTTAGTACCTACATGTTTTTATTATTATTATTGTGAGATTTAAATGGTTAATTGTACGCAACCTTAATTAATTAAATTTTTTTTTTTGTAAATGTCACAATTTAAATCGTCACATACTCCGCCTCCTTACCAACACAGACTCCTAAAATTTTGGTCAGCTATGTACCGAGAGTATGCTTGGGGAGTTCCGTGTGAAATTTCTCTCACCCGTTTCTGGCTGTATATAATTACTAGCAGCATAAGTCATTCTTGACTGGCTGTTTCTTACCATCTATACATATACTTCATGTTTTACACGCTAATTCTATTACTACATAAAATTTACATTATAAAGTATTTTCAACATTCTACATTTCCTTAACTCTACTACTTATTACTACTACCGGATTTTTCCTTTTCTTTCGAGAGAGTTTTTCTTCGTTATAGAATTTACTCTTTAATTACTCCATTACTTTTATTGGATGTCAGCTGACTTCTTGCTTTGCTCTACTTTCGATGAAGAGGATTCAAGGTTGATCAGGCCTCGTACCTACTTATACGACAAGGTAGCCAAAGGTTACTCAAGTACTTTTGCGGTTGAGTACTAAACATTGTTTTCACATTTACTTATTTAATTAACTGGCACTCTACTATTTTCTTCTTCAAGATAACGTTTTATCTGTGAAATATGTATCCTTCGCACATATTTTTGAGTAGAGGGTTCGTACAGGGTCACAGTTACCGGAGTTAAGTATTTGTGAATTTGATAAGGACCGCACCATCTGTAAGATAGCTTGGAAGTTGTCTTATCGACAGCACTACTCGTTGGGTGCGTGTTATACATAACTAAATCTCCGATTTGGTATTTTACTTTATTATTCTTATTCTGTTGCTCGTAATATTTCCTTGACTTCGCTAAGTTTGTTCGTAAATTAGCGCGCGCTTCGTTCCATATCTTTCTAATATTTTTATCCCTAATTTCAAGGGGTAACAATTCATGTATTTTCCACTTTGTGGATAATGGGTGATTAGGTTTATACTTGAACAACAATTCGAATGGGGTAGACTTATGTCCTTCATGATATGCCGAATTAAAGGCGAATTGTATCCAGGATAGGTTCTGGTCCCACGAAGTATGGTCGTTAGCATGGTAGGCAATTAAAGCAGATTTTAGGTTTCGCAAATACCTCTCAGCTATATTACCTTGCGGACGATACTCGGTAGTGGTAATGTGGTTTATACCTAGTTTGAAACACATGTTCCTGAATTCCTTGGACTTAAACTGCGGTCCGTTATCCGACACTAGATGGACTGGAATACCGAAATCTTTGAATAATCTATTCTGTAAAATGCTTACTGTTGTCGTAGCTAAAGCCCGCCGCATGGGGTACATCCAGACGAACTTACTAAACGAATCTACGCAAATTAGTAACATAGTATTTCCTGACTTGGAACGTGGGTAGGGTCCAGAAAAGTCTAAATAAATTTTGGAAAATGGGGTGGCAGGAATCTCAGATATTAACTGGCTTATTTGACTGTTTCTCGCCGGTTTGCTGAGTGCACACAACTTACACCTTTTTACAAAGTTAGCTATCTCACTGTTCATATTTTCCCAGTGATATTCTCTGCGAATCCGATGAATGGTTTTATTTATTCCCATATGTGCTCCAATGGTGGAAGAGTGATAATATTCCATTAGCATAGGTTTAATAATATCCGGAGCGATGATACGCAAATATTTTCCGTTAGCTATTCTACAACATAATACTTTCTTATTTAATAGGTATTTTTCAGACTTGTTTCCTTTTTCAAGTTGTTTGATGATCGGACTCAAACGTGGGTCTTGTTGTTGGTAATGGGCTAAATCCGTAAATGCAAGAGGAAATTCGGTAATTAACGCATTAATAATAGGTGTCTCTCTACTCTTGTTTTCGTAATTATTACTACTAGGCTGGAACATACGTGACAGGGTATCGGCAACTACGTTTTGGGTGCCTCTAATATGTTGTACTTTGAATTTAAAACAATTTAATCTCAATACCCATCTTCCGATTCGACCTAATTGTTTTGGGTGGTTTAGTAGCCAGGATAAAGCTTGATTATCTGTTTCTAGCAAAAACTCTTTATGTTCTAAAAATGGTTTGAACTTCTCAAACGCAAAAACGATAGCTAAGCATTCTAATTCGTATGCGGAGTATTTCTTTTCTTGGACCGTCAGGGTGCGTGAAGCGTAACTAATTGGTAATCGAGAGTTATCTACTTCCTGATAAATTACTGCACCTAGGGCTACACTTGAACTGTCGGTTTGCACAACAAACGGTTTACTAAAATCGGCTAATTGTAGTACGGGGGGTGATATGATGATTTCCTTTAATTTCTCAAATGCGGTTTGGCGTTGCTCATTCCACTCAAATTTTACTCCCTTCTTTCTTAAAGTATTTAGTGGTGCTGCGATTTCGGCTAGATGTGGGATATACTTGTGGAAATAATTTATCATTCCTAAAAATCGAGCAATTCCTTTCGCATCCCGCGGTGGTAAAAATTCTCTGATAGCACGGGTTCGCTCTGGGTCTATGCTTACCTTTCCGTTGGCTTTTACGATGTGACCTAAAAAGGAGAATTGTGTCACAGCAAAATTTACTTTACTGGGGTTTACAGTTAATCCAGCTTTCTCTAATCGTGATAATACTTCACGTATATGTGCAAGATGTTGTTCCATTGACTCGCTGTAAATAACAATATCGTCTAGGTAGTGGTACACATATTTAAACTTTATGTCGTGAAATAATTTTTCTAACAATCTGCTACATACAGAACTACCTTGGGAAATACCAAAAGGTACCCTAGTAAATTGGTATAGGTTGAAAGGCACGGCAAAAGCGGTGAGACGTTTCGATTCTTCTGAAAGTGGTATCTGATGAAAAGCCTGATTCAAATCCATAATGGTAAAAATTTTTGCTTTCGTAAAATAATGAAAAGCACTGTGGATGTCGGGAAGTGGAATGGATTCAAATTCTATTCGTTTATTTAGTTGTCTATAGTCTACAACTAATCTATGTTTATCGTTGCTTTTGGGTACTAAAAACGCAGGGGATGAATAAGATGAAGTAGAGGGTTCGATGACTCCTTGTTCTAATAGTTTATTAATTTGGTTCCTCATTACTTCCATTTTTGGCGGTGATACCTTGTATGGGGCTAAACGTATTACTTTATTATCGCTCAAATTTATCTTATACTCTATCAGATCCGTCAGTCCTAACTTTGGGGTGAGCACATTGGAGAATTGATTTATTAACTTTTGTATGTTACGTCTATCTTTACTTTCCAGATGATCTAATTCACATTCGTGATGCTTTAGATGAGAAGAAGTAGTGCTAGTACTTTCTCTGTTATTTGAATTATCCTCTAAGTTATATTTCCGTGAACGATCGAATCCAAAGTAAAATTTCTTATCATGAATATTTAGAATTATTCCTGTTTTACTGATAAAATCGGCTCCCAATATTAACTCGGGTCCTAATTCGTCGCTTACTAACATCGGAAAATACCACGTCAAATGTTTTATTTTAACTTTACACGTGATGATAAGTTTTATTATTAAGTTTTGTTTGTTAGCGGTTGAGCATTTAATGTTTACAGATTGACTGCGTTTGACTAAATTATGTTTAAATAACTTATTGGCCAGGTCATGACTAATTAAACTTCGCGTTGATCCGGAATCAATTAAACCAAGGGTGGATGTTACACCAAGGTCAACTTGTACATAAGGTAATTGACACTTACTGAAATTACACTTATTAATAGCGTTACATTTATCTATAAATTTTTTTACATAGGGGTCTAGTTTTCTTTTGTTATTATTATTATTTTGTTTTATTATGTTGACTCTCAGGGGTTTACCTTTTTTTACGATGCTGCGGAAGACACAGGGTTTTGGATCTCCCTGCCTTACATGTTTTTTGGATAATGAGTTTTTTGATTATACCTTTTTTGTTTACAGTATCTACTGAGATGTCCAGATTTTCCGCAGTTATAACACACATATTCTTTACGTTGTGTCTTACTGGTTTCCTGGAGTGGTTGAGCCTCCTGGGACTTACCATGGCCATTGGTTGATCTTCGAAATGGTCTTCTTTCTTGTATACTTCTTGCGTCAGATACTAAGGCATGCATTTCTTTTCTATTTTGTGTAGTGGATATCGATGCATGTCTGTGCTGATCTGCGTACCAAACATTGGAAGAATGAATACTACATTGTTCAAAGTCCGCGAAC
This sequence comes from Magicicada septendecula, assembly GCA_034769895.1. Taxonomy (NCBI): domain Eukaryota; kingdom Metazoa; phylum Arthropoda; class Insecta; order Hemiptera; family Cicadidae; genus Magicicada; species Magicicada septendecula. Next base: position 381,254,696 of record CM068369.1, read on the forward strand.
GTAAGGGGTCTACTTATTAGTGCTAAACGGGAGCGTTCATCAGGAGACAAGCCTACTAGGATCGTATCGACCAGTTGTTTTTCAGTCCAGTCGACTTGTAGTATACGTGAAGATTCTCGGATATTCGCAATATAGTGGGCCAGTCTTTCGCGAGCTCCTTGTACTCTAAGTACAGTACTTCTTTTGATATCCTCATAAATTCCAGTGGGGATAAAATATTTGATTATATTCGTATGAAGATCTTCTACTGAAAGACTTGAGTTTAATGTTTCTAGTACACGATCTCGTAATGGTGGTTTACATTTGGGTAATATTACTTGCAGTATTTGCCGATCGTTTAATTGTTGTAAATCTTTTATTTGCAGCAGGTATTTTATAAAAGTTAACAGTATCGTTATACTTAACCCATCGGTGTAAGGAATCTCATTAATTATTTTCTCTACTGGGTGGGAAATCTTTCCGTAGAGTTCAACATTCAAATTTACGTTTTGTATTTCCTTCGAAGAATTAGTGGTCGCATTTTGACTAGTACGAGTACGCTGAACTTTAGGTGGTGGGGGTTCTTCTACATTAGGGGATTGAACAGGGGAGATATATAATTTTTGTAAGTCTTGCTCAATTTCCTCCATTCTCGATTCATCTGACTTTCGACGTAAGTCGTTAATAATTATAGGTAATTGGCGTAATGCCTCGTCTGCAAATTTCTGCACATCGGCGGGGACGACGGTGACGTCGGGCCAGCTTAATAAATTATTTAATCGGCGGGTTAAATGTTCTATACGTTGCGTAACGCGCAAAAGTTCCGTGGGTGATTTCTTGACCTTAAGGTTCTGAGATAATACTATCAGTTCCCGATATTTCGCATAACAGGTTTCTCGTTCGCCGTCATAATCGAGTTCACGCAATTTATCTAACTGCGAGGTTGTCTCTGATCCGGTTTGGCGTAATGATTTTCGTAATTCAGACACGGTTACATTCACGTGTTTTAGACCTCGTAAAAGTGCTTCGTAGCATAGCTCATCTTTTACTAATAAATCAGGATTAAATTCAGCCATTTTCGTAAAGTGGCAAGAACTAATTATTCTACGATTAGTATTTACTACTATACAACGCTATATCATTTTACACTAACATAACAATATGAATAAATCGTATTCTTACACGTTTATTAATAAACTATTAAAATGAGATGACAAAGGTTGTCATTTTACATAGAAAGAGAGAGAGAGAAATCTCACACATGTTTACAGATGCTTACGGCAAAAGATTCCCCCTTCGGTTATCAACACATGAACAGACACGCTTCAAATAACAATACACCACACAAGAAGGGTGACCGATTGTTCTCACTCTAACTGGGGAGACCGACTACGATAATATTAAACAATCGCCAACAGGAAATTTACATGTCCGAGATTGTCGTGAATGGGGGTTGTTTATGAATGGGACTTTTAACAAGTACCTACATGGTTTGTTTACATTGGATTATATGTTACTCTTACTTTACACATATCATATTTACTAATAAAATTATCTATACTATATTACTATAATATTAATTATTATTTTATCTTATTTAAATTTCTGACACATATTAAAATACACGAGTAAATAAATCAACAGCTTATGACTAGGGACACAATTACTGTTTAGCAACACAAGTCACAAAATTTTTTTTGTTATTAGTAGCAAAATTTAAACAAATTAGCAGAGTGGCGCATCTTATAACCTCTTCTTTAGAGTTATAACGGAGGGAACCCAAAATAATTGGTTCTGCCAATTATTTCAGGCTGCCTTATTCGAGACGAGCTGAAATTTAAATCAGAATAACACACAGTAAGACATACAAGGAATCAGGGAAGGTGAAACTGTTAATTTATATACTCAGTATATGTGTGTAACAAGAAGACTTGCTTTATTAAACATTTGAAATATAACATTTACTCCAAAGAACAGATCCCATGACGTTATTAATTAAATTAGTAAAATTAAGTGAAATGCTTTATTTAGAATATGGGATCACAACAAATTTATCTAGCTATACCCCCGGATCCGGGTAACCATTGGTATTTAGTCTCTAATCTTTTAATTATATTTAATTCAAAATTTTTATCTTGCAAAACTTTTACCTTTTTGCTTCATATATCTTCCATTAGAAGAATGGTATTAATAACACTACGTTACGTTAATATCTAAATTGTTACAATTGAATGATATTGAATAGTTACAATTAACTTCTCAAATTTAAGTTTTTATATTCTTATAAAATCAATCGTCTCTGTAAGTCTCTTAAATAGAGTATTGTGTTACAAAAATATTATCATTATTCCTCGATAGACGTGCTATCGAGTCACCTATATTTTTTGGATGTAGTAATCGCCTCCATGTGGTTCCGTCTTGGGAGTCCTAAAACGTCGTCCTCGTCTTGGTCTGGTCTCTGTTGTTCATGGCTTAATACGTCTGCAGGATAGGTAGAGTCTTCTACACAGATACTCGTTGATTCTCAGATGTCTCGAACTGCATCATCGGTAGGGTATACTAGAGTTCTCATTTAGATGGTCCATGACCACAGGTCAGATGTTGAAAAGATTCGTCCATCGGTGAAGATTGCAGTCATCGTTTTTTTCTTTATTAACACTCGTCGTTTGTAGTTACATCTTTCTTCTTGTTACAAAGTTTTTGGAATTTTCTTTTTGTTAACGTTACATGTTACACTTTTTGTAACGGTTAGTAAAATACAAAATAATTAATTAATCCACACTAACAACAAATTGTATAACTTTTGAACAGAGCATTTTGCTCGTGCGTCTGCACAGCTGGGCGTCGTCATCGCAAGAGAGCGATTTTTCGTCCGCTACCCTTGTACATGACGAGAGAGAGAGTGGGGTGTTTATTCCGCGAGCATATATAGTTCCTGTTTTCTCTTTAAATAAACTTTTTATTTATACAAACTATCGCTAGATAAAAATACATCATTTAAATTAATTGTTTTAGTTACTATCTGTGTCTACAGATACTTTAATTATTAACATTAGTTTACTCTATTATTTTTAATTACAGTAGACTCGGAAAACAGGTCGAGTCCGGTATCAACAGGTAGGCGCTTGATAGCAAGCAAAGGGTTAAATACGAACATAATAATTATTTACAATATGCCTTTTCTTTATGGATACTTTGCCCTTATTAATTACTTCTTCCATTCACACTTAGTACCTACATGTTTTTATTATTATTATTGTGAGATTTAAATGGTTAATTGTACGCAACCTTAATTAATTAAATTTTTTTTTTTGTAAATGTCACAATTTAAATCGTCACACTAATTACACCTTTATTAAATTAGTCAAGCTTGGTTATGGGTTAGGAACGCGATGTTTCTTTCCTGGTGAGCTAAATGATGTTCCCGCTTCTGCTGACCTTACTGCACTATTCTTTTCATGAAGCTTTTGGAACACGTTCTCGTGTCTTACGGAAATCTAATAGATGTTTTCAACTTTAACCCTGCTCTTCATGAAATGCACACATTCCACACTACCTCACAAACGTGGCTATGCAGCGTCTTTGAAGTAAATTTAAAAATATTGAGGCATCTGTTAATATGCGGCACACTACTGTAGAAACTGGTGAACACCGTGCAATTTACCTTCTAAATCATAACACTGAAACTGGCCTCAAATGGTGGTGCCGAAACGTCTATTTCAATCAACAGCATTAGAACATTGCCTAATAGCCCGGCATTGATTCAGAACTTTAACAGAGTTGACGGCGGCTGTAAGAGACTATGACATCGTTGTTCTATGTCTAAAACCAACACAAGATTATTACAATTCGTCTCCAAGTATCCCTGTGTTATTAATTTTTTCGTGTTAGTTGAATCAAGTGTTAGTGAAATCAATGTACAGACTCTCGTATAATTTTATAAGGAGACTAAACAAACCAGATTTAATTAGATTAAAATTTAATTAAAATTACACGGTGTATTAACAACTAAGCAAGTGTGCAGGATGATAAAAATAAATCATCTTCTTTCTTGATGTAGAATATAAAGAATAATTTTTAATTAAAGGTATTAACAACTAATACAGTCGTACGAGACATTTTAAAGCCTTGCAGGTGCGCATCTTTCTTTCTATGGTCGAACCTCTATCTATGTATTCAAAAAAATAACGTCATCCTCACATGCAGTTTATTACTAAATAAATTATACACAATTTGTAATATATTTCTCTTGCCTACTTATCTAGCACCGGAAGCGTTAAAATCATTTGAACAAGAGTATTAAAATTTACAAATGCCTTGTTTTTATTATAAAATATTATTAGGACGTTATTAGCGCTTTGTAAGTCATTAAAATTTAACAAGCAGACGGGACAATTCTTTATGATGTTTAAATTTATAACATAATTCTTTCTGTTAAAATATCCTTTCCATATTTTAGATTAAGATGTGGGTACTGCTTAAACGCAATTAACAATTTTATTTAAAACATTAAAACCCTATCAAATAAAATATTCGTTTTTTATAATTCAATTATTTAATCTACATTCCATTACAATTTACCATTTTTATATACCTGTCCTAGCTATCTTATTCCCCAATACTTTATAATCTTACAATACATAATTATATTACTAATTACTGAATTTACTTCCAAGGTTGTTTTGATTTTCTAGATGTCCTTTTGTTCATCGATTGCTGTAACATTTTTTTCTCTCTATCTTGTGTGTATCTGCATGGTCGTACCAAGATTCAGCAAACTACAGATGGAATAACAACTTACAAGGCCGATTAAACATAATTATTCATTGATTAAATCTAATTTACTACATTGTTTGACAATACAAATAATAACGCTAAGATTATTTACCATTAGTGTTAAGAAAACCTCTTGAGAACTGTCTTCAATATTACAATGTTTACTCTTTACTGTTTACTATAATATTATAGTAACCTTAATTATTATTTAAGTTTTTCACTAGCGTAATCTAACAAACTTTTGTAAAATTATAAATAAAATTTGTTGTAGCTGTTACACGCTTTTCTACTTCACACATTCACTACCACATTCACATTCTACTACCACAATTATCTAATAACTTGTCTAGTAAGAACTTGTCACAAAAATTGTCCTTAGTTTACTGAATATGATCATATACAACCTAGAAACGCCCTTCCGTTCACTGAAGTTTTTATTATAACAACAGTGGCTTTTAACCCGGCGCTGTGAAGTAGAACGGTCTGATAAAGAAGAAGAAGTAGCTTTTAAATTTTGTAATTTTAATTATACTTCTTCCATCTATCATAATAAACTACTTAGTTTCTGCTGGGTATATAATTTCTATAGTACGATAGTGTCCTTGCTCACGATTTTAGAATATCAATGTCTAAATTAACGCTTGCTCGTATGTAAAATAATATAGAATGGAGACTACATGGTTGATAACGGTACTAAAATTGTTTCCACTGATGAGTTCACCAGATAATCATTACAGGTTCAATTACCGCAGAATTTCAATTAAGTTAGTTAGCTGCCGCTCATTATATATCATTGAATGAGACCAATCTGTTTTGGGATCTGCATTGACTCGTTTATAGTAATATGGACAATTGATAATTTAAAAGTTAGTTCACAGAATTCTCTGTCGTTTATTGCTTCTAATTCTATCTACCTCTCTCTATCTTACTTTCTAATTTTTTCATCTTACCTTCTCTTTTGTCATTATAGTTTCTGTCTGGCCGATTTTAGCTTTACGTAGAAAAACATGCTTTGAGTATGTGTGAAAATATATCTACGCAGATCCGTCCCTCTATTTTAGCTTTGATCATTTATTTCTTCAATCCTAGCTTTTGCTCTCTGACTGGCTTACGTTTATACCAAATTGTTTTACGATTTACGTAGTTCTTCGTCTCCTCGCTTCTGCCTTTATTTACGAAACGTTCTAGATCGGTCAGTATTGACATGACGACCGCACAGTCTGTATAATCAAAACTACAAATACACGTCTACAACAATTCTTCACTTGTATGGGTAAGCAACTCGTGAAGTTTCTTGCAGCACATAACGAAATAATATTCAAGTTTTAAAGTCTTGATACAGGGAACGAACGTCAGCGTAACACAAGAAGAGTGCGATCCTATCGAAGTATGAATATGGTTGGGAGCTTTAGTTTCTACACGATTATAATTGGAAAGTAGGCAATTAGGGAAAGTGGAAGAATGTCTCGGTTTTGCCAAAGAAGCAATAGATATGTCATGAAATCCTGTTTACGAGTTCTAGCGTAGCCTAAAAGTAAAAAAATGTTGCTAAAAGAAAAAAACCATTAGTTTGTTGAAGTGTTTCTACAAAAGCATTCAGATTACAGCTGTCGTTTTGTGGTGATCTTTTTATTGTTTGTAACATTGATCGATTGTTCTTGTACGTGTGTCCAGCGTGTTCTTGGTGTATGTATATTTAGTGTTTAATTATTTGGTGTATATATATATATATAGTGTACAATACAAACAAGTCTAGCCACCACTGTTGCCAACATTAACGAGCGTTAAAGTATCTCGTGCAAATTTCAAAAGTCTCGTTTATATTTCACAGACCCTTGTACAAAAACCTGATTACAGTACGTTTTTATACTGTTATTCATAATAATTATAACTGTACCGCGGTTTCTCAAAGAAACCGGGCGACAGTATAAAAATGTAATTTATAAATACAAATTGCGAATTTATTATTTCGCGATTCTCAGCGAGCGCCGTGTTTTGCGTTACAGCACGCTCGCGCCATCTGTTAGTGGATGCAGGTAATTGCGTCTCCAGCACCGGTTGGCAAAATTTGACCAGTTGGCCGCCATCTACAGAATTGTAAACAGCCTGTTCCCTTCGGCAGACATAGTTTGGTTAATTCTTGTATTTTCTATCCTATCATGAGTAGGTAGACTTTTACAGACCTCCGGTAAGTAAATTATATATATATATATTATTCATTTGCTTGTAAAAAGTACTAATTTAAACAATAATTGGCGTAGATGTGAACGGATAATGTGTAATAGGCATGACTCGTGTGTGTGTGACCTAAAGTATGTTCATTGTCATATATCTTGATTTATTTAGCCACTGAAACAGCCTTATACATATGTATTTAGTAATAGTAATTGCCCATGTGAAAAGGGGTGTAAAAAGTTATGTAATTCTGGGGAACTGTGGTGATGTGATTGTGAGAGCACGTGTCCATTTTGAACTTATAACATGTCGAAGAACGTTAACCTTGCATACGCATGTAGGGGTGCGTTATAAATTAAACCAAATAATGAGGCAGTGAGTCCTTGTGTGTGAATTATTAATTTAAGAAAGAAAGTTACGCCTATTTATAAAGAACTCAGTGGAAATGGTCAAGGGTGGCAAGTGTCATGTTCATGTTTGATTTTGTCCGTACAAGGTGGGGCTGTTGTACATGTGTGTGTTATGCTCGGGAATGATTTAGTTTGTCAGCGGCGAATTAATTATTATTCATGCCTAGGGCTCCCGGAGCGACGGAGACTTGATCCTAGCATGGTAAAAATTCCATCCTCTACCATGTCCTGAACTGACGACACACACACAGACTCTCGTTTCTCGCCTGCCGGAGGAGAAAAAAACAGTAAGGATGTCACTGTAACCACCTTCATCAGGACAGACTGACACTACAGCAAGGCAGAAGTCCACCTGGGAATCATCTGCATAAAACAAGGTGATATTCATCCAATGTTTAAATAAATTTGGCCTCTGTATAAAACAACAGATATCGTGCGTTAACCATCTATAAAAACTCCAAGTTCTGCTTAACTGACTTACTACAGCAAAAAACCATTTTAATTGTGCGCGTGCCCTGCTGGACATAATTTTACATGCAAACTTTCATGTAACATTGCTTTGAGGGGTAATTAGTCTAGAGAGCGATTGTAGGCCCGTTCGCTGGCATGTGACCAGCGCTCTTTAATTTTTTTTATGCTATACATTATTTTTACCTTGGTACTGAATGTTTTGTAGAAGTTTGGGGGCTGGTATGTTAGTTAAGTAGGTAGGTGCTGTATGTAACATGTAGATCTGGACCGGCTGGTCTAGTATGGATTATAATCTCGGGTTTTTTCGCATATAATTATTTTCTTTATTTCATAAAGGGTTGGGGTTTTCCTTTATCCGCAATTAGGTCAGGTTACATTTTAATATCAGGGGTAGTCACCTGTTTGTGCAAATCTATGCAAGCACCCGGACATGTTACCTTATGTCGGGTCTGGCTCTGGTCCAGCTTTCTACTACCCTGTCTGGCTTTGGGGGGTTTTTTCCTAAATTTGGTAATGGTTAATTGCCTTTTCGGATGCCGTGTGGAACATGTCAGTGGCCGGCCCAATCCAGGTCATTTTCTTTAAATTTACAAATTGTATTTTCTTATTATTATGGCCAATTGCCTTTTTAGTAATTTTGGTGCTTATGGTATTTTGATAAATCTATACAGGCTGTTTACAGGCATTTCAAAATTATAAATTGTATTTTTTTATTAGTATGGCCAATTGCCTTTTCAGTAATTTCGGTGGTTATTGTATTTTGATGAAATTATACAGGTTGCCCATAGGGCCTGTAAATATATGTATCTAATTGTATCTGTGATTTATCTGTATCATGTATGTTAAATTATGTGTAATCGTCTAGGCCCCAATAAAGGTTGTTATCTTTCTGTTAGCAGAGAGTACTAATTGCAAGTCCCGTCTCATTGGACCCAGCACACTTTATGCTTCCTTCTAGGCCTTCAGCCTAGTCTTAAATATTAAGTAACCCTTTAAAAAAAAATCCATAAATCTCCCACACAAATAAAAAGAGGGTTACATAACCGCAATGTCCCAGTTAGTAAACTCCAATATCAATTAACTAGTAAATTTACTAACCGAGTGCATACACACACTCACTAATAACAAGTGTAAAATTCTTATAATTATGTAACCTGTATAAAGTATTAGCTGTACTGCATGTAATGATAGTAGTCCGGTCTTATAAATATTCCAATTAAACAGATTATGGAATGAAATGAAATCGATTTAGCGTTCATTAAAGTGCAATTAAGTAATAAAATTAACGCGCCAACATAGAGAAAAATTTTAATGAGAAAATTCTTTTTCTTCAGTTTGTTTTTTCTTAACTATTTTACTCTAAAGAATCGACTTGCAAATTCAAGCGTATTAAATGAAATCTTCAATTCATTTTGTAACAGAAACATAAAAATTTAAGTAAAATTTTATGTCAATAAAATTTTATGTCATATAGATGTGTTTACCAAGGTAATTACAGTAATATTAACATCGTTTTAATACGAGTTGTGTTATGGTAACTTGTTGTCACATTACGATAAAGGCACATTACTTTCGTGGTAGATAAATTTCTTACATATTAATGCATGTTATGTATTTCTCCTATAATAAGAAATCGCTGAAACTTTCATATGAAATAATTCATTTTATATGTTTTTAAATCATTGTTAAAGTAACAGTTCTATAATTTTGTGTCATATAGCTTTATGATACAGTTCTAAGCTAAAGTAACCCAATGAATATTTCACTCCTTGCGGTTAATTCGAAGACTTAAGTACAAACATATTATTACTTTTAATTAGATAGAAAAACCTTCGAAAGGCACTAGGCAAGTATCTAGACTGCCTGGTAGTGTGGGATTTTTACCCACTAAAAACCCATCTTTCTCCACGATCCCCTAGGCCGGAAACGCTTTGCATTACTTCGACCTAAGGCGTGGTTGCTAAGCTCAACGAGCTACCATCTATGACTGGGCAGTTTCCATCTCACTATCACGGGCCGGATAAATACTCTTCGTCTTTCTTATGACCCAAGATGCACTCAATGTACACTGCGATTGCTTCCCAGTTACCCTCCCTCTGACGTATCAATGCGACAATGCTATCAGGACTGGTCAGTCTAATCCTGAGATTCAGATGGTCATTCTCGAAGTGTAAGCACTCGAAAAAAGTGTTAAAAACACTGTATCTCTGCGATGTGCAGTACCTGCAGTGATGAGTATCCCATTCGGTGGAGGTACTTACGAAAATAACCATGACCTGTAAGGAACTGCGTGAGAAAAACGTTTACCTAGCCATTGTTGCACTTCATTCACAGTCCCAAGTTCCTGAAGAGTCTTGCCGTCCAACGTTCCCTGGTGTCGTCGTCCCACCTCTATGCCTTAAAGCCATAATATGAGCACGGGCCTGGACTCTGCTAAGGTCTCCACTGTGCATGTAGATAAATTAGCGCTCTTGTGCCAAGAGGTCTATCGGGATGACGCTGCTTATCACCGGAACTCTCGGATCCGACACGGTTGTATAATAGCACGCAATTCTAAATACTCCTCACCGCTGACAGAAGTCATGTGAGCACGGTAGTTCCGAACCAAAGTAGCATCGGCCCAAACTTCCGCGCTACGTAACAGAACAGACTGCACCGTGAACATCAGCAGTCTTCTCGTACTCTGTAAAGATCAGTCAATTTGGCTATAACTCTACCAAGGGCGTCAATAAGCAGTCATCACAGCCGCTTTATCCGGATATGGCCCCAGAAGGTGAGCTAACAGTCAAGCGTTTCTCCCAGGTACTTCGCTGTTCTTTTTGTGTAAATGTCTTCATTCTCTACCCAATTGTAAGGATAGGAATCCTTCTCTGAGCCAGCATGACTATCTCGATCTCGGAGACTGTGACTCGTCATCCAGCCATTGATTCGGCGCATAACATAGTTCAGTTTGAGCAGAGCCAGATCTAGATTACGTGCTGTTATGACGGCCGCCACGTTGTCAGCACACCAAACCAGAAACACGTTCTCGGGCTATAGAGAATTCTCTATCTACAGAGAGAAATCTATCGTACGAGAAATTCAACTGACCCTGCCTTGTTTCGTACCCAAGACGGCGATCCGTCAGGTAATCTCTTACCGTAATAAAAGATATGGCGGTACTCGAAAAATCCACTCAAAAGCCTCTAACATGCACGCTAAGGCGGCGAGGTGAACACGTTCCTTACAGCAAGAGTCACGAACAAGACCAAAGCTAGCGCCTGGTGACACGCTGTCTCTGCACGCCTGACGGAGATCGCACCGATGGTGGGATTCCCTCCACTGAATCCTCGCTGGTTAATAGATCACCAGCGGCTTGAACTCCCTGTTGCAGTCGCGGCTTCAAAACGGCCTCCATCAACTTACCGGCTGTGTCCAACATACATAGAGGTCGTTAAGCTGACGAGGAGTGGGGAACCCTTACCCTCTTGCCCTTAGGTAGTAAAACCAGCCTTGTTATCTTCCAGCATGAAGTAACATCTCTAGCTCTGCTCCGAACATAGGACATATTTGGGCAGCTCTTAACTTGGCCAGCGGCATCGTAACCTTTTTCCCGCAGTTCCACCACTGATCGGCTCTATCCGGGTCTTTGCGCTCTTTCCTGGTGTGGCCGTAACCGAGATATCTAAAACACTGCTGGACGTACAGCCTATGTTTAATACAGCAATTCACCCATCAGATATTCATCCGGTATTTTTTATCCATAAGATCATAGCTGTCGCTTCGTTCAGGACAACTACTACTGCTATTCGCAGTGCTGTGCCATTTGGTGAGAATAACAACAAATTCAACGACCCGCTTACCTCTTGCCAACGTTTTGTTTAATGACTTCGGATGTTTCCTACTCGAAAGTGCAAAAAACGAGATCGAGGATCTCGAGCTTAATCCAAGGAGAAAGGCTGCAAACACCCCCGCCAGTTCCCACAACGGTCCGAATAGCATATTCAATCGCCCCCTGACTTCGACAACTCGCTAGGTCAAGTAGAATATTCCCATCCACAGACTCCCTGATATGGCGGATTTCGGTTCCCGAATCATATTGCTCCTAGGATTTCCACCTAGTCCTACCTGAAGTTACATAACCATGGTGTTCCCCCTAGACTCACATCGTCGGGCGTTTCCCCTAGCCTTATGCGGTTTTCGCCCTGGCTGTCAGAGGCAACAAGTGTTCGAGCCTGAGAAGTTCTTGGTTTTATCGCAGCCTTCTCCTTTCAGGTTTTCTTTCGCCAATTCTTCCGGTCCTCTTTCCACCGATTATAGAAGCATCTTCCCCCTTCAATAACATCAGGGATCCTTTCCGTCTGTTCCAAATGTATTCTGACTTCATCGGGTTGAGACCTGTTGAAATCAAGCCTTGTTCGTTTGCGGAGCGGTGACGGATAATGCACGGGTTAACACATGGTCGCGGCTGAAGAAGTCTTGGATGTGAGCCCTTCTATCGCATTTTATCGCGTCAACCTACAGGCGTGGATAACATACAAACTCTCCTCCAGAACTTAGGCTTTCCTAGATAGTCCTATTTACATTTTTTTGCCTAGCAACCGACTCTCGGATGCTGATGAAAATCTAGGTGATCTTTGTTAATTGCTCTTCCTCGTTTCTGTACGTCTCACTGAACTGTCTAGCTCAGCCCCACTGGCTGCTACGACCGTATCGACAACCATATCGCCAAGTAATAATTAAGCGACATTTGCACGTCCAAGATCATCCTGTGGTACATTTTGCAAATTTCTCTGCTCCTTTCCTAAATAACCCTGACCCTTGGAAAGTCCAGTTAACGTAGAATTTGTGCTTGCCTCACTCTTTCCTGCTTTGCTCGGTCTTGTAGGTGTCGGAGTAGATCTGTCCAAGTGTGGTCGCTGAACAAAGACAAATCTCTCGTCCTCAGGTTTCTTCCATCAGCAATTTCAACCACTGTAGCCAGAGTGCCTACGAACATCAGACGTCTGGTTGCCCCCCCTCCGAATCGTTGGGTAACCAGAAAGATCGGGATGGGATTCAGGGTTTTCCTGTAGCACACCAGCCGAAAGAAAATCAAGAATGAGAGAGAAAAATAAAGACAACCCTTAGCCCTCGTATACTTTAATAGTGTCGGGGTTGGAAAACCAATGATTAAAACATCCGATCAGTCGGAGACCAAGAGAACAGATTAAATTCCGGAACCTGACCCAAGACAAGTTGAAACAAAGTAAGAATCCAGTTAGGCACGCTGGGCTTTCCGCACCCGTGATCACAAGATGTGAACCCTTGGGGGATTATCGTCATTATATTATTGTTATTATCATCATCATCATTATCATCATTGTTATTAAAGATTTTCTTACACCTGTTTTGGGTGAGGTCCCTTTCTTTCACGTGTCCTGTCGGTCTTGCTTGATCAAATTCGTTTTTTCCGATCCTGAAGCTATTAGAGTATTCAAGAGTTAGGGATCTTTATTTTCCTCATACTTTATTGTCTTCTTCTGGCCAATGTACCAAAACATACTCGGAGAAGGATCTCAGTAAAATATACAATATGGAGTTGAAAGGAAAGGAGGTTGATATTATGGTGCAAGAGGTAGAATCCCCGGTACCGAAGTCCTTTGGAGGTGAGCGCGCGGGGCCCGGGACGTCCTTACCAGGCGATCTCAATGCCTTGGGGATGGACTACTTGGCCCCCTAGTCAGATAATGTGCTAAGCGACGCGAAACAACAAAGTGGAGATGGGATGAGGAAACAGCTGAACGGTTGGAACGGTTTCGTAGGAGTGCAAAGATGCAGAAGACACGGAGTTAATCAGCCTCAAAGTGGCATTGTATGACTTGATGGCAAAGAAAATAGTGGGCTTCAAATTCACCTAGAAAATACGAGGAATGAGGAGGCAGAACAGCTGCAGAAATGCACTATAGTCATTGGAAAAATGAAGGCTGCAATCAGCTGGCAGAGAAATATCTATGGACATTAAGACTGAACTAAAAGAATTAGAGGAACCCATAGATATAATTGCTCACTGAAGATCTAACTGGATGAAAATGAAAGAAAGGCCGAGAGACTGGCAACAAGTATGAGGAACACCGAATGTCGGTCAGTGGTAAGGTCATGTTTGTCGGCGGCCCTACACTTAAGGACAAGACAACTTTGAAAGAGAAGGAATCTGAAGACTCCCAACCGACAGGTTTAGTAAGAGGAGCTTCAATCCCGGTAGAGACAAATATAGAAAAGAAGAAGAGAGAAGTAGGAAGCCTGGACAGAGATTCGGAATGAAACGAAGAAGATTAAGACAAGGAAAGATGGGACAGGAGAACAATCAGAGATCTCGAATAAGAAGGGGACTGATTCTGTTTCATGTGTCTGGAAAAAGAGGAAACACTCAAATCCACGGCTAGAGGCTTTGTTGATTGAGCCTTCACAAAGAAAAACTTATGTTCACGTGCTCTGGTTAATCCGAAGTAAGGCAAATCCGGAAACTTCTCAGGTAAAAGTCAAATCAATCAGACAGACTGGGCCCGGGAGTATCCTTTTAGAGCTGGTCTTGACAAGCAGCATTCTGTGACACTCTAATTTGTAAATAATTTACGTCTTTAAATACTGGTTCGACTTTACAGAATGACCCTACTCCAAAGTAAACCCGCCAAAACTGCCTCCTGGATCAGCCCGTGGATGCTAGTGATATGATTGATGTGTTCAGAAACAGAGAGAGAGAGAGTGGGGTGGGTTAGAAGGAGAGATAAAATTAATTAATGTATATATATGTTTGAATATGTATCTTAATCTTGTGAAGTAAGTGTAGTGTAATCATCTTCACCACTTATGTGTACATTTTTCTCTTCTCTCTCTTTCCCTCTCGGTGACGCCAATTATTATGCTGACGTGTTCACTAATACGTATTACAAAAAGATTCTGACAACTACATCATGAAAAGGGAGTGAACTTTACTAAGTTTGTTTCACAAAGCCGTATAAATCATTTAAGTCATGCAGACAACATTCGAATAAGAGTCTTTCTTACAGACAGAAAGGTATCCTAGTGTTTTGTGATGCGGTTTATGAAACCTTGGATCCTAAGATTATACGTCGTAATTACATACGTAGGTAACAAATATTGAAAACTGATGTACAAATCTACCAGCAACAGTATGTTTTCGTAGATAGTACGTTTAATACAAAATGTATATTTTATTTTTTTATTTTTAATGATTCACTTAACAGTAAAATGTTAAATAACTTATAAGTCAAGTATGGTAAGCATTACTTCATTGGACGTGTGAGCGCACATTAGTAGAATAAATAAATAAAATACGCTCTTTGAAGAAACTGTGCTTTATACACAGTGCTTTATATTATGAAGTTATATATAATAAACTTGAGCCATATATATATATATATATATATATACTGAGGTAATATAACCAATCGTTATAGTGTACTGTTGGATTTTAATGGTCTAGAAAAAAGTGGGTGGCAGAATGACAAAACGTAGTAGGCTACATGCGTTGGTAGAGAATAAGCAAGTGATACCAATATTACCATGGCAACTGAATGTCTCGATATGGCCAGACAATACAGTAGCTTCAGTCATGGGTTCTAAAAGTTTATTTTGAATTCAATGATAAAAGAAAGTTACTAGCAACTGGTGAATAGGATGTGTATTTTCATTCTCTCCGTTGGTGACAATCTACATCGCTTGTATTTTCTCTCACTAATTGGCTTACTTCATTTCTCGTTACCAAAGTCCTTCCCAACCGCACAATACAATATTTTTTAATTACTACTGATAATCTAATATTTCTGATAGGCCTATTAAACAAATTTTTAACTTTCTTGTTAATCCAGCTCCCACGTTTTCTATTTTCCCGTAATTCTCTCCATCTGTCTCTCTCACTCTCTCTCTTTCTCTTTCACTCCCTCCTTTTCTATACCTCTACCTTTTAATACGTACCTTTCGTTCTGCTTCTCACTGATTCTCTCTCTCGCTTTCTCTCTCTCTCTCTCTCTCTCTCTCTCTTTGTTTCTCTCTCACTTTCTCTATATCTCTTTATCACTCTTTACCCATCTATCCTCTTTGCGTCTCTTCGTGTTCACTTGAATTGGCATATACTCTACAAATTCCAAACAAAATCAATACTTTAAAATTCAGGTTTTAATAAAATGTATGATATGATTTTCATAATTTATATCGACAGTGTTGCATAAACAATCAATGTTAGAAACATTAGCAATTGCATAAACAATCAGTGTTTAATATACATATTTTTATACAGCATATTGCAGACAACTGACTAAATTATATTTAATTATTACGGTTCAAATAACGCTTTCAAAATACAAACTAATAATTTATAGGTTCAAAGTTAATTCTATAACGAATAAAATACTTTCATTATAATAAGCTATGGCGCGTATAAGCTAAGAACGTTTTAGTTTAAGAAGGTATAAAGTATTGAAATCCACAATTATCGAAACCATTTTTTTTTCATTCTACCAAAAAGATAAATCACCGACCACAGTTAAACAACATCTAACAGAAGAATAAGTAGACGTAATCAAAAAGAATAAAGCATCAGTTTATGAAAATTTGAAAGAAAGAAAAATGTTGTGCCAATTTTAAAACCTTGATGTCATAAACTTTTATATTTAATGTTTGTAGCCTTTTCTCAACACTGATTCGGAAAAGATATATGGTAGATGATTTGGAATAAGGTATGATTTTCCTAAGGTAACACATGAACGCAGGTGTAAATATACAAATAACAATGTACGATTACATACATCGAGTAATCTTCCGCATGACATGATGTGGTATTCAATATCGATGATTTTTTAATTTGTCTCAACGGGCAAAAAATTTAATGTGTTTACATTTCACAATTTTACTTTTAATCTAAATAAATATACTCAGTAGATTTATTTTCTACTTACTCAGTAAGTTTATTTTTCTATGGTACTTTTTTGTCTTAAATGAAGTAGGGCCACGCCACAAAATAATCTCTCAAGCACTTAGCTATTTTGGAAGCCTTTACAAGATAAAACGTTTTAGATACTCGTACATTGATCAATGTTTTGCTGATCATTACGTCATACATCACATTCTCAGTGTCAAACTTACAGTACTTAGTTTAGTAACGGATAAATGGGATTACAATACTTGGATTTTTGAGTTTTGTAACAATATAAATGCACAGTTGAACTCCCCAACGAATAACGGCTAGAATGGCATGTTTAAAATTTGGCCAGTGTCATTAAACAAAGTCAACTTTTGCTTACCAAACCACAACTACATAATTCTGATATTTTAAAATTGCTTTCATAATATTCTACTCATAAACATGTAAAGATAACTGTGTCTAAAGATTTACTGAAGTAAGATTATTCAGTCTTACGCTATGTAGAATGTAATATTCATTTTTATTATTTCTTTTATGAATTTGCTAACTGCTATAATTTTTATTGTTCGACTAAGCTTTTCGTCATCACTGACATCTTCAGGTCTTAAACAACGTCTATCAACTGTACGTTGTAGGCTTTTATACTTTAGGCCCCTCCCCTTATGTCATCGCCCCTCCTATTGGTTCTAGCTGCTACCGCTCTTCACGGGAACTTTGTCTACATTTTTCCGAGGCATTTTTCTAACTTCCGTCAAATTGTTTTAAGAATCTCAGGTTAATTTCTTCATTCTTGACTTATAATTTTTTTGTAACCTTTTACATTCGTCATTTTTAGTGTGTTGTTCTTATTATTTTAATTTATTTTTGTTTATTGTTTAATATATAATAAAATATTTCTTCATTTGTAAAATCCACTTTTATATTCATTAATTTATTTTTATCTTCTTTTTTAACTTTAAGTATTTCTAGTTCTTCTATTAATTTTCTTTTTTGCGGATTGTTTTCTATTTTGATTATTTACATCAAAAACAATTAAAACAATCCGCAAAAAAGAAAATTAATAGAAGAACTAGAAATACTTGAAGTTAAAAAAGAAGATAAAAATAAATTAATTAATATAAAAGTGGATTTTACAAATGAAGAAATATTTTATTATATATTAAACAATAAACAAAAATAAATTAAAATAATAAGAATAATACACTAAAAATGACGAATGTAAAAGGTTACAAAAAAATTATAAGTCAAGAATGAAGAAATTAACGGGAGATTCTTAAAACAATTTGACGGACGTTAGAAAAATGCCTAACGGAAAAATGTAGACAAAGTTCCCGTGAAGAGCGGTAGCAGCTAGAACCAATAGGAGGGGCGATGACATAAGGGGAGGGGCCTAAAGTATAAAAGCCTACAACGTACAGTTGATAGACGTTGTTTAAGACCTGAAGATGTCAGTGATGACGAAAAGCTTAGTCGAACAATAAAAATTATAGCAGTTAGCAAATTCATAAAAGAAGTAGTAAGGATGGCTGCTAATTTAAACAATACGAAGAATTCATTTTTATTACTTTAATTAATATTATATATTTAAAATTTATATTTACTTTACCTCAAGATGTTATTTTTCCCTTATTTGGAACATATTTCGGGACCCTTAGTGTTCCCATCATCAGCCTTCCTAATTTTGAATCTTGTGGAGTACCTGTGTACTGGTTGGCTGTTGTTATTGCTTCCCGTTGGTTTTTGGTTTTTTAAATTGTTGTTATTGTGTGTGATTGTGGTGTACATATTAGTATTTTGTGTATTTTCGATGTTGAGTGCTTTGAAAATTGTATCATGTTTTGTATTGATTTATATTTGTTCAGGTATTAGTTTAATATTAATATTAAACTACTATTATTAATATTAATATTAATATTAATATTATTTTTAATATTATTAATTTAATATTAATGTGCAAGATTTAACGTAATTTTGCAATGATTCACCGTCGTGAACCAATGGGTACGTCTACCGTACGTCTAAAAACAATGGGTAACCCTGAAATTAAAAGGTTTTATATATTTGTAAATATCTTTTATATATTTTATATATTTGTAAATCTTTTGATAAATATGTCGTCTTATGTAAACGCTATACGTGTAAAACCAGTGTACTTTTAATAAGAACATTTTTACTACATTTCTAAAGTCATGAGAATCTGAATAAAAGTGAACACGTGAACACATATGTACTAAAAATGCTTAAATACAATATACTTGACTGTATTCAAGGTAACAAGAAAATAAAAAACGATGAAAACACATGGCAAGATTAATAATGAGACTGTTTCAAACAAAATATGCTACCTATGGAGAGTTGCATAACGAGAGTTAGGTAAATTGGGTGTGTGTGTAAAACAGAAAGAAAGCCGGGGGGGAGGGTGAACTGAAAGAGGACAAGGAGTGTCCATGTCGAGATGTTGTGAACATGCAAGTCTACTTACGTTTCTTAATTCATGCTTTTGATAAAACGCTGAAGTAGCGTTAACAGACAGAGAAGTGTGAATAAGCAGGGAAATCACAGAAGGGAGTCTACTATTGCCATGGTAACTGGATATTTCCGTAAGTCGAGACAATAGACCTAATACTAGCTTCGAAAGGATTATTTTACATTCAGCTACAAATCAAACGTCACTGTCAGAGCTAAATACTGTACATCTGATCATCCACTCCCTGTCGCTTGTTTTCCCTTATTGTGTGTCTTCCTCCTGTGATTCTGTTTCCACAAATCCATATCCTTAACAACACCGTGATAAATTCATAATGAACAAGGCTTGTGGCTCGAAGTAAGTACACAATCAAGTTCTGATTCATTGCGTATGTCCCTGAATTGAAAGACAATCTCTGAAATATTGTTTTTTTTTACTAACTCACTTGTCGTCTGTTCAAAGCAATTGTAAAATTATTTGTAATTATGAAAATAACAAAAATATTGGAACAATATCTTTAAAGGTATAATCAGATAAAGTGACTGTAAAGTTACTGCATTTCGATAAGCAGGAGTTACTTATACCGACATTAGACTGTACTGTTCGACAGGTTTATAGACAAAGTCCAACTCACATTCTCCTACCTTCATCTGTTTGTAGCTTTCTGACGGACAGGAACTTCTGCGAGAGTAGACGACTACGTCTCTTCCGATAGGCGCATTACTGTTAGTGTTCCTGAAAGGAGCCACTTAATCCGCCTCCTGCTTTACGTCTACATCAAACACACGTGACCAAAAAAACCTGAAGTCCAGGTAACCTCTGTATGGATAATACTGTGACTTACGCCTCCAATCGTAACCCAAATCGAATGGTCATATGATTGTAGCGCCAGCTTGATATGTTCGTGGACTAAACTGACCATTAGAAAGTGGCCATTAACGCGACCAAGAGTGCTGTAGTGATATTTTCGTAGCTCTGGAAAAAATCACGAAGCGTTTACGAGCAGAATTAATCCACGGAAGACAAGTAGATTGGTTTCGTCGACTCACCTAGCCTATACACGCCCAGAGGTCATCAACAATCGTTTGCCTTGGTCAAATGTTTCCATTGTCGCGATCCGCTTCCGATCATCACGTACGCTGTCGCAGTCAGTGGATGTCTTGCTGCTGTGTAAAACAAGATGGAAGAGGCACAGGGCCCTCGATTCAGGGCTACGGCTAGCGTCTAAATCTTCTGCTTGTTGAGAACTGGACTCCATGTCAATTCTTGGACAACACCGTGAAATGACTTTCTTTTACGTTTTACGTTTGTTTCATAGCCGGACTCGGCAAATACCGTATACGTCCTGGCGATACATAGAAGTGATCTCGTCATAGCGATTAGCAGAATCTTAGCACATCGAGCGTTGTAAGCCTCCTAAGAACAAACCATCCTTTTCGGATAGAACCGCAGACAGGAACAGAAGACTGTAGCTTGGAACTCAATATCAATGCGGTTCATCTGTTCAGGCACAACCTGCACAGCCCAGAACGTCATCGTGCACTATTACAGCTGGCAAAATTGACTTATATTATACCTGGCTGAGAAAGTAATAGGCAACATTTGCAAATTGTACGATCTGTAATATCACAATAAATAATGCACTAGAATGATTGTATAAATTAAAACGTCTGACTGAGCAAAGCGAGTGTTTATTTAGTTAGATGCTTCTGACAAATTCATAAGCGACTTGTGGAGCCTTTGGTTTCTGTTAACGGTGTCGTTGTTAGCAAACTTCAATCTGACCATATTCAAATTAGTTCTTCATTAGAAAATTTAATAATAATTTGAGTTTATTTTCATAACTTCTCCTTTTCCGTAAACTTGAAAAACAGGCATCACAGGACGTTAAAGAACAACGTTTACTCCATTAATGCACAGCGGAGTGCAAAAGCTCCGTTCACGTTTGTAAACAATATTAATTTACAAAACAAATAATACTTATAAAAACAAAACGAGACTAGTTTACAAGACTCAGTAAAAGTTATTCGTTTTCTTTTTTGTTTAATTTAAATCGTTGTTTTTCGTTGGATGCTATTATTATTATTGGATGTGTAGCGGCTACTCGTCGCAAGGGCCGCTATGTAAAATTTAAGACTAGGCTAGTAAACCTAGAGGAAGCGAAAAGTGTGCTGGAGCCCAAACAGAGTGACAGGATTTGCAATCAATACTCTTTTAACAAGTAACAAATTTTATTCAGTTTAATTTGGTGACACAACGCTCCAGTATCATGTTATTTTTTTACATAAAGTCATTAATTTATATTGTTGCAATAAAAATGACATAAGTTATACGTACATTAATGTGCAGACCAGCATACCCCATGATGGAGTATACTTGGATGGAGTATGGAGTATGTAACGCGAACATGCTTACAGTAGAAGTAACGAACGAACTAGGTTAACCCCACCCCTTAATGAAAACATGAATAAGGGTAATACAGATCAGACTTGAAATAGTTTAAGTGAAGAAACTATGCTCTAGCAAAACAGTTTAACTACTCCCTCATGGTGTATGTCAGACCAGTTACAGAATAGGCAGTTATAATCTTTTAACTACTTGAGTTCTTGTGATTTGAGATATTTTAAGTTCTTAATACAGATTTTTAATGTGAACACAAGGGTAGCCGGTCTATGGAGTTGATGCTGATTGAAGAGTGATAACTGAAACGTTCCCACCTGTGATTTTGTGGAGACAAACTCAACTGGAACCATGGTGAACCATGTACGAGCAGAGTTGCAAGGTTTATTCCTGAACTGCGATGATTGTCCACTGGCTCTCGTTCCGGGCATATCTGGGTCCTTCGTTGTGTTCGGTTGGCTCAGCATTCCTGGGTCTGACGGCTTCGGGGAGCATTCTGGTGCGCTGCTCTGCTGGTAGTCACAGGTGTTAAAGTGACTACCGCTCTTTCCCTTTCTCCTGGCTGATGCAGGGACTCTATACCATTTTATTTGGGGATTAGCCGCCAGTTAATACACCTACTCTCTCGCCTCGGACACAAACACCGCAATCACTTTCATAATCTTTTATTAACACCTTATTTACTCTGATTAATTCAGCATTGCTTATTTTTATTCAATTATAGTAATTACTTTCAATCAACTTTATCGGAATAAGTGTTAACAAGCAACAATTGTTTCCAGACCTGTAGTAACGATTAGATTAAATTTTACAAGTCAAGAGTTTTTCAATAAAATAAGTTTTACATACGTCTGGGCCACACAGACACGTACACACTCATAACACATAATTCATAATTAAATAAACATAGAATAATATAATTAAGTCCGTGCTAACCTGAAAATCTCTACAAGATTACCGACGCATGGTAAGAAGATCTACACGCAAATCCTGGGCCGTCAGACCAGCAGAACGTTCTACATGGAAGGCTGGCAGAGAAAAGAGGACGAGGCATGAATTATTTGGTCCCACATCCTGCATAAAACAACCTGTCCCAATTTGCAAAATAAGCCTTTGGTTAACTTGAATGTGAACAACGCACTGCGATCAGCTGAGATAGCGGCAGCTCACTCGATCGCGTCGCCGGAGCGTTGACAAAAAGGTATTGGCGGCACTGCTGCCAACTGCGCTGGCAGCACTGAACAATTCTAACCGCGCCGGGAAATTCAAACCCCGGCACAGATGTATATTGTTGCATCTTTGCGGTAGCCCTTCTCAATTGACCTTTCAGTGAAAATATGGCGAACTCGCGGGTTTTATAGCTAGTTACTTACATTATTACTGACAAACGATATTTTTATTGCAGTGGTATTTGCCACTCATGCGGTAGATTGTAATCCCCCTCCTGTAAAATAGTGTTCCGGTACGCCTTGTTGCTTCTGCACAGTGTCATTTTGGTGTTGATGCCGACGCAGCAGCATCAAGGTGTTCATAATCCTAAATTTAATATATTTAGTATCTAATAATTTCCATGTTTGTCTTTTACGTAGACTTCATTTGAACATAACCGTAAACAACTTACCCTGTGACACCTTTTTCGAATCGCACGGCTGTGCATTACGTTTCTGATTAACAGGTAAACCCGTGATAAAGAAGTAGTAAGAATTTCCTGATATTTTTACTACATAGCTCTACAGTTCTGCTCTTAGAAAGGAAAATGCTGACATGGTGTTAGTAGAGGGAAACAAGGCGGACAAAACTAACACGAAAATTTTAAATTACAAAGAGATTTAAAACATGCGTATCTAGACTCGTGTGTAATATAAAAAACAAAACATATACACCTGTAAACGTGGTGTCCTGAGTGCATACAAGTGTGTCTTACATTACAAAACACAAAGTTCTCGTGTACACGAGCAACACCCGTCGTCACACAGCGGAACAAGGATGTTACTCGAAGCAAACCGTTATCAGTATACTTGTCAAATGCAATTAGTAGAATGCACATTGTTCAAAGCACGCCCGCACACATACACAGAAAGTAGCCTACATAAATTTGATTCTTAATGAAAAGATACTTGTCTTTATGAAATTACATCCCTCTAATGTATTTTAATAAGAAACTAAAAGTAATGCATCACTCTGCATTTATTCGCAATAAAATGTGTTCAAATTAATCTATAATTACACTTTTCTCGTCAGAAAGGAGAATGTACGTAACATACAAACAGAACTACATTTGTTAAATACATTCACAACTGTAAACATGATATTTAAGTGAATCATGAAGCATGCTTATTTACGTGCTTCGTGACTTCTTTTCTGTTATTCCTGTGACCTCACGAAACATGTGAGTTTTAGAAAACATGCTCTATCGTCAGACAGCCTTTGCTCGTTAGAGGTCGTTAAACGTTGAAAAATATTTACAAATAAAATTACATCAGTTGTGACCATACGTCAAAATTTAAAACAAACACGATCATACGCACTGCTTTCGGTAAGCATTGTGACAACGATATGCGATCACTGCTGGTTTTCTGGTAGCAGTGGCTGTTTCTGATGAACAACATAGAGTTTTGTTCCCTTGTTTTCTCAACACCTGCCCTACAATAAATCGACTAGAAGTTTACGAAGTCATTCAGTCAATGGTCGTGGTTTAATGTTATGGTTTTATAAGTATTGAATTCTTCCTGCAGCATTCATGTTCGTTTTTTCTTTCATGCAAATAAATGTTTTAAAAGTCTGTGCACCTATGATTTATACTAAACGATCTCCATAGTTGGATTTAGTTTCTTCAATGTATTTTTTTTTTACGTAAACAATTTTTAAAAATCTTTAAAAATGGTCTTTTGTTTCTCCTATGTCAAAGCTAAAGGTATTTTGGAAATCTTTGTTTCTTTTAATGGCCTACAGGTTTTTTAGACTAAGGCGTTTCTGCATGTTACAAAGCCTCTATTAGTAAAATATGTTAGAAAGCGTTATTTGTACTACAAATCTTAAAAATTTACTATAATTGACAGTTACTGATATCTCCTTAAACAAACAATGTTTTTTGCAATGAGGCCTTCGTTTCAACGTTATTTCCGTTATCTAACACGTCTGCAAAGTGTTAGGAGGAACAGTTTTCCCGTTATAAATAATCATATTAATGAAAAGAAAACTTTTTGTTGACTTAATACTGCTACTAATGTATTATTATTTCTACGTCTACTGTTATTACTACTAACATCAAACATACTTTACCACTCTGCGATCCAGCATCCCCACTGTTAACGGTGTCAGCTATAATGCCTCATCTTTTACACTGAGAATACCACATCCTACTGTGGGCGAAACGTGTCTTATTAGTAACAATAATATCGAAAAAACGCAGATTTCATGCCACGTAAGTCTACAAGTAAAAAAATTTCAGTATCTGCTAAGTACGTTCTGTCACTTGTGTTAAGGTTGCCATATAGCGGCTAATTTTGTTTGATGATCCCAGTCATCTTTTTTTTTCGCAAGTCCTTTTACTGTTTTAAAAATAAGTAAGAATGGGTATATTCTTATATTATTTATGACGAAATTAATTACGACTTTCTTGAAATAATATAGGTCACGTATTTATTACAGTAATTCCAGTACTATTAGTATTACTTACATTAGTCCCAGTGTGTGTTCAAATATTGTTTATATTAAAATTAGTAATTATATCTGCCTAATTAAAAACCACTAACTCTGGCAAAAATTGTTGAAATCAAATTATTGTGACGTCACGAAACAATGTCATAATTATTCAAAAAAGAAATATCTTACACATAAGAATTTTACACTTGAAGAAATTATTGCGATACAGGCTATATTCAAGTATATATTATGATAAATGTAAGACACGTTCATTCTTGTTAATTTTAATTTTACATTGCATTCAATATGTTCGGAAATCTAATTATTTTTTTGAAAGTCATCGCGACTAATGTCCAATGAGTCGCATCAAACAAACACAATTGTATTAGCAAATTTAAATGTTTTCTCTCAATATAATGATAACGTATTACTTTGTTAATGATCGATTTTACTGTTTATTTATTAAACACATATATATGATGCGTCATAAAAACAGGCGCATAAAAACATTTAAGTATCCGCTAAAGAATTTTCTAAAAGAAAGATTAAATGAAAAAAAGAAAATATGCCTAATGTCTCACATAACGTAATCTTCACAGCTCCTAAACTATTTCGGTGGTACAAAAAGGAGCTATTTTTAATGTATTATTATTATTATTATTATTATTATTATATAAATAATATTTTAATAATAAAGCGCAAACGAAAAATGAGTTTAGTGCCTTACGAACCGTCACATTAATATGTACCTTGTCGCCGTCTTTCTTAAATGTAGACAGCCAAAAACAGAATTCTTTTGGCGAGTTACAAATTTTACAAGTAAAATTTTAAAGTAAATTGTTACTACAATTAGCATTACATTTTACAATTGCAATCTAGTAAATATAGTGATTCATTAATTTTGATTATTTGCTGTGAACAATGTGTAACAGAGTTTTCTGTTTAAGTGGGAAAATTGTATTATAAGTAACCACTTTTTTACTGTCTTGGCATTCCACTAGTACTGTTAGAGATGTCTATTCACGTTATCCTCATAACAACGTCAAGAATTTATTTAAAGGGTGTTCTTATAAGTCAAAAATGAAAGTTGTGAATTTAAAACCATTCTTCTCCTTTCCAATAATTCATTCGTCAACACATCATACATTATTTTCTTTTTAATATGTATTTTTGCCTTAAAAGAACAATCAAGTCAAACTAATTTATTCCCTTACAATTCGTACTTTGATGAACCGCGTTTAATTTACTAAATACTTGCATATTAATGAACACTAAATCGTTGTCGACTGTACGCTCCAATTTGCTTAATTAGAATATTTATCACAGAGAACAAATATTGGCCGCATCCAGTACAGCTAATACGTTATTAAAATTGCATAATTACAAGAGTTTTCTGCGTCAGTCATTAGTTTAAATGACATTCCTTTGTTATTTTATTAATTTACTTAATTTAACAGTACTAACAAATAAAAGTTTGTAATTATTATATAGCACGACATCTCGTCCTATTTAGTTTAATTTATCTAGTACATCAATTAACATTATTGTCGCCCGTGGGGCACGGACTTTGTACTGTAACTAGGTTATTCTTATAAGAGGTTTTCCATGGTGTAGGTATGTTGGTCATGGAACAAATGACAACTGCACTATAGAAACACCTACTACACTACTTACGCAAGACGCTTAACAACTAACAGGATCAGACCGAGCACAGGGACAAACCCCAGCGTCAATGAGAAGTCAAATCCACCGTATAACTGAGAAGACCACGGCGTATAAAATAAACAGACTGACGCTTTGTGAAAAATCAGACTCTTGGGGAGACTTCACGAGTGACATCAAAGTACCTTGCAGGAAACTAAAAACCATCTTAGTAAACTCCGCAAGAACTTTGATTTTTTGAGCTGCATAAATCTATAAAAGTAATACAAATTTTGTTACGTTTCTTGCTTTTAGTTTTGATTCTATAAGGCTATACAATGAAGCTATAAATCAGAAATTTTTGGCCGTTTCTCAAATACAATATATTTTATCTAAAACTGTAGCACGTGACATGTCAATGCCTTTAGCGATTTATCTGTGTTATGTGAAAAACTATCAGTATTAACGTATCCTTAACACTGTCATGTTCACTGATGAAATCTAACATGAGTTTTTCTTATAGTTAATCTTAAGACGTCAATCCTAACGATATCCAACGTCATCTTCCTTTATCTTCCGTTGTTCCATTTTTGTCCCATTATTCTGTCCTTTCTCAATCGACATCCTCCTCTTTTCCAACACTGGAGAGTCGTTTCCTCCAGACGGAGACTCTACCTCGGCCCACTGACCTTCGTTCTTTAGGAAAGAGAAAAAACTTTTTAAAAAGAAACGCTAATTTGATTCCTACATTTTGAAGAGAAACTGTGTGCTGAAAGGATAAAAAAAGATAATTAACGTAAATGAATGGGAGAACGTGTGATTGCTAATGGATCTGAAGAAGAGAAAGCGTTATGTAGAATTGATAGGCAGTACAGCGTGAAAAATATTAATCATCTGCAATGTTTCGATAAATAGACATGTAATATTCCCATATCACTTCCAGAAAGGTAATATTATTATATTATTAATATTATTATAATAAATTAATATTAAAAGCCAATTTTACGCGTAGAACATTCTGTGGCACTGTAATTAATTTTTCTTACTGCTAATTGTAATTTTTAATATTTTAATTTTTTTTTATTTTTTCAAGTATGAAGCAAAGATTTATTTAAAGTAATTAATAAAATTACTTTAATTTCTTGAATTACAGGCAGCCTCATTTATGACAACTTCATTTTTATAGACTTTTATTTTCACAAGTGTACACATTAATATGTACATTCAAACATTTTAAAAATACACGAACATCTTATTAAAATAATCCACTTGCTGATGCTATATGGCTATTAAAATTATATACCCCTGATGGCACTTACGATTAATCAATACGTGTTCAGTTGTAGGAAAATTTCAGCTAAGTTAGCTAATTGCCACTCATTAAATCTCCCTAATCAGTCTATTTCAGGAAATACATTCATGATAACCCATACAGATTATGCATAATTTGAATCAAATGCATACAGTTCTCTACTCTTTCCTCTCTACTCTTTCACCACCGTCCTCCCTTACTGTCATATGTAGACCTACTGTTTCTCCCCGAATTATTTTTACCTCTTTTCACGTAAAAATAATTCCCACGGAATAGTTATTTGTTATGTATTTATATTTAATTTATATATCTATATTTATTTATTTTTTATTTATTTATTTGTTTGTTTGTTTGTTTGTTTATTTATTTATATATTTATTTATTTATTTAGTCAGTCAGTCAGTCAGTCGGTTATTCTGTTCTTTGGTGCATATGTATAAAGTCACAAACCGTCACTTTAAAAAGTCTGTTCAGATAGCGGTAGAATAAGTAGAAAGTCTGTTCAGATAAGTAGGCGTCGGTGAGAATAATAATCAGTAGGCGTTTCAAAATCCCTCAATCTCTCAATCAGAAATATAGAGTTGATAGAGATGAAAAGTGTGAAAAAGATATTAAACTTGAGTCTCACACGGAATACATCTGTAAATTATAAAACCATTCTGCAATGAGACATCCTCAGAACATTAGGCAAATTGAGATGCCTCATTGTAGAATTAGCCAATGACAGTATTAGTATTAACAAAAATAACACATCTATTACGCTTAAAAATAATGTTGTGTTTAATTAATGAAAAGCACGAGATCTTACACTTATGAGTTATATTTCAACATTTTTATGTAACGAAACTCTTAGGTCGATGACACTTTAGAGGAAAGTTTAAGTAATAATACTTACAATATTATTATAAAATTTTATACACACTGCTTGGATCCATGACTAGTTAGAGAAACTAAATTCCTTCACAGATTTTATGAAATAATTAATGTTAGATACGTTGGATGTTTCCAACGTGGTAGGAGAAACATTATGTCTACAAAATATTTCTATGCATTATATACTGAAGTATTATATTGATATATTATTGATACTGTCAATACGTCTTTGTGATGTTCGCTTTACGTAATGCTTAGAATTAATGCAGTGTATGCTTAGAATTAATAAGTACTGTGCATTCTCATGTGCCGGCAACTGTACTCAACGCTCACTGTTTAGTTTTAGCTCATGTAGCTTCTTAAACATTTGTCTAAAGACAGGTTGTTTCATTCATATCTTACGAATGCCACAATCTTTTTACGTAATTCACCAATGGTTGCTGGGGGGGCTCTCCCTTCCTTTAGCATACCCCTAAAATAAGCGTCAGGTTATGTAGATCAGGTGAATGAGAAGAATATAAGAATTATTCCACGGGAAATGACATGGCTCCCAAAATTCGCATGATGCAAATGAGTACTTTGTTGTGCGGCAAGCTACCCCATCCTGCTGAAACCATTCCTTACAAAGTAGCAGACTCTTATCACATCCCTCAGAGATAGTGTGATAACTTTTTTCTGTGCCCCGGATGGTTCATAGAACAGAATTTTCATGATCATCCTCAACAAAATAAGAGTCCATGTACTATGTGCAAATCCTGCACATCACATTGTTACACGCTTCCCACGACAACGAACGATGAAGCGATCACGAGATGTGTTGTGTGTCCATAGTCTTTCAGTTCTAGACTTTCAGTACTGTTTGTTTTCACACATACGTTACAAATTACAAACAAAAATACATGAATACAAATTATCTTTAACTTTCCCACATCATTAAGAAAAACCTTACCAGTTAAATCGATTGTTGTACATTTTAGCCGCAACATAAAATATAAATCTCAATCTCACATTGAATATCAGAAGATACACACAACAGATGGATACGTGTAACTTGTACAAGCGTACAACGTTATATTCCGTAGTCTGTTGGAAATAGCGTAAAATGTTTTGGTGAAGTTGTTCTAACTTATCTTCCCTAAAGATATTCAAATTAGTGCACTTAATAATTTAGCCTTCCCGCCACAGATGCAAGTAAAATTTAGAATTTTTAAATTTAATGCTGCCTTTAATGAAAGAAAAAAAGCCATTACTATTGAGTAGACAGAGGCGTGGAAAGGCTTACAAAGTTAATGACTTTTACGTACCTCGTTAAATAGATTTCTGAGTCCTGTAACGACCTCTAACACCCCCTTTTTCAAATAATAAAATTTAATTAAACTATAAACTTCAAAATAAATTATATTCAATAAAATCTTTCAATGTATATGTCTAGCAACTCAACAGATGTAAATCAAATTATTTATTGTAATAAACATAATGTATTTACAAAAAAAAGAATTCCTGAAAAGAAGTTGACTGAAGTCCACTTTACTTCCAAAATGTTTAACTGATGGAGACATCATTACAAAGCTTTGAATATACTGAATATTCTTTTGTACAGTCATTTTCCGTTGCCTTCAGTATCCCATACCACAGGCTAAATAGTAACTCATCTGTTTATAGAAGAATTTCCAACTCGAAAGGCAAGAACTTGGTCTCCTTATCCTCTTCTCGCTCATCACTAACTGCTGACTTACTCAACACGAACAATTCTACGTTCTTAACATTCAACACTAGATTTAGCAGATTCAGCAGAAATATTCATTATACCGACGGGGACGTATTGATACAATCATCAGTTCATGAAATTCATTTTATCTTTAATTCTAATACCAATTGTGTCTCGTATAAACCTCATTATTATGATGATTTCACGGATCGCAAAATTAAAACAATGAAATAAAATTTTAAATGCTAGAGATATCAACATTCATAATTTGTATTGACTCCTTAATGAAACCGATAGTTCTTCTAATTATACAATTTAGCATATAATAGTTAAACACGTGTTCACTAGTAACACTCATTTGATACAACCCACTCGAGAAACTATCCTTACATGACTGCCTCTCAGAGAAAGGCTACATCAGCTAAGGTAACCGGTTTCGTGTAATGTTGGCAAGGCACCAATAGATTAGTTGGGCAGCGTCTCGGAATGTGCAGCGATAATTACTATTTGCCAGACTCTTTTGAAAGGCCCGGGAATATTGCACTGTGCTAATACAATCGTCACGTGAGCTCTACGCATGTTATTTATGTCCTATCAGCGTTACAATAAATGTTACGATGTCACTCAACGTCACGATATAAAATTACGTTACCTTGAAGGTACGAAGGTAAAGGTATTGTAATTGCTTTTCCAGAATATATAAACAAGTAATGATAAACGATAAGTAAACTATAAAACCCGTGTGGTAAACTTCGGACGTTTATGTAACTTATTGTTGTGGGGGGAGAGAGAGAGAGAGAGAGAGAGAGAGAGAGAGAGAGAGAGAGAGAGAGAGAGAGAGAGAGAGAGAAAGTCTGAGATTCACAAATAATACCGATATTTCTATTGTAACTGAATGTCTCGATTACGCAAACGATACGAGTCAGAGCTACGAAAAGATTATTTTGCAATAAATTACAAACAAAATATTATTAATGGGATGGTATAATCATTTCCACCCCATTTCTCATTTTCTGGAATTGTTTCCATCTAGTCCCTTATCTGCTTACCTTCTCTACCCCAGTTTTGTCCCTTTCAGCGTCTTCAATTTAGAACTTTTCCATTATTAATATTCCGATGACTTAATACGTTTTTAAGAAGTTTATTTTCCTGTATTACATGCTCTTATTTAATACAAAAGTTTCTCTCTTACTCTCTGTGTGTCTCTCTCTCCCCTCTCCGTCTCTCTCTCTCTCTCTCTCTCTCTCTCTCTCTCTCTCTCTCTCTCTCTCTCTCTCTCTCTCTCTCTCTCTCTCTCTCTCTCCATCTACCTATTTATCTATGTATCTTTCTTCCTGTCTTCTTCCTCTTCTCCTCTCACTCTCTTTCTCTCTTTTTCTCTGTTAATTTTTTTATCTGCATTCCAGATACTATACAAAACTCACTTTCTAGCTACTTGTTGTCACTATTATAATTTTTTCATTACAGAATGTATAGAACCTTGTTCAAATTACAATTCTGATTTAGATTTTTGTGTTCGAGTGGAAAGAAATCAAATTTAGTAAGATTATTTTATTCACCATATTCACCGTCATTTTATGTTAATTTTATTTACTCGGAACTTTTTAAAATCAACATAAACAGACACAAATTGCAGTTACCATTATGATAATTATTATATTATAGTGGTATTCCAATCGTGGCTGAGCAATTTAATCTCTCAAAGAAATACAGAAAATTATCGATATGCAGTTGTCATTACATTTCTATAAGTTGAGCTTTCTCAAAAATCTTCTAATATAAATTTAAGAGTATATTAGATACAAGAGCTCTATTAAATTTAATATAAGAGATTCTGTTGTATCAATTTAAGAGTCTACTTTTGGTGCAAAAAAATAGAAGTTCATAATTAACTTTTAATTTACAAGTAACGGCACTGGCCAGTAAAAGAAGACAATCTGCAATCTGGCTTCGCAATAGAAGAGTATTTACAAGTGTTTCCGATACCGTTTCATTTTATGTTTAATATGTAATATTTTTAAATTATGGTATTTTCTTCCGATCTGCGAGTATCCCTTGGACACTCTATAGAGCTCACTGCAACTCAGTTCGCTCTGGCCGGCCTCAAACTGCGTCTACTCCTGAGATTGTGGGTGTAGTTGAACGAGTTGCTAGATTCGACAGGCGGATGACAATCAACGAAGTGCCTGGAAGAGTGTCAGTTAGTTATGGTTCAGTACATCACATAATCAGCGAGGTGCTATAGTTTCACAAAGTCTCCGCTAGATAAGTTTAACAAAAACCCAACAACACGAAAGATCTTCGTGTTGACGCTTGTAGAGCTCTATTCCAACGGTATGAAGCTGAGGGAGATGTTTTTCTGCAACGGCTCTGCAACTGGCGACGAATCGTGGGTCCATTATTTTCAACCGGAAACTAAGCTAGCAAGGAAGGAATAGCGACATTCAAGTTCCCAAAACCAAAAAAGTTCGTGTAACTCCGTCAGCTGGCAAAGTGATGCTCACGCTGTTCTAGGACCACAAGGGAATAATTTTGGACCATTATATGCCCCGAGGATCAACAGTGAACATTGACACGTATTTTGACCTCCTTTAGAACTATTTGAAACTCGCAGTGAGGTCCAAACGTCGCGGTTTACTCAGTTCTGGTGTATTGTTACAGCCCGACGATGCGCGGCCGTACACATCTCGCGCAATGGCCGCAAAAATTTCGGATCTCTACTTCCATGTATTCCATACCCCCCTTATTCCCCCTAACATTGCACCGAGTGATTATCACCTTTTTGAACCACTAAAGAGGCTCTGGGAGCCAAGAAATATTTTTTTACGACGAGGTGAAAACATCGGTACGTGCAGTCAGCCAAAAGATTTTTTTCTCGCGGAATCAAAGCTTTCGTGAATCGCTGGTGCACATGCAGTGATCGCGCAGAGGATTATGTTGAAAAGTAATGCATTATCATTGGTCTGAATTTGTATTTTGTCAATAACATATATTTAAGGTTACTTTCTAATCCTGCCTTGCATTTAGGTTACGTTTTCAAACCACAAACATATGCATAGTATCAAAATTCAATTGTACATGTAAGCCCAATCATAAGCCTTGACAAGAACGATATTAAATTATTAAAGTATTGCTAAAGATCCGGTTTCTGCAAAACAGAACGAAACGAGGAAGGAAAACGACAAGGGAAACTCAGCCCCAGGGAGAGGCTGATCAAATGTACAACGTATCAACAGACAGTGATGTTTGGCTTTATAATTTAATGCAAAATAATCGTTTCAAAGCTGTGACAAGGTCTATTGTCTGGTATTATTCAAATATCCAGTTACCATGACAATAACAGCTTCTCTTCTCTGATGATTTCCCCGTACGTTACGTTCCCATTTAGAATTAACAACAGCATTCATTGGAAAAACATGTAGTCTTGCGTGTTTCCACAAAGCGGGTACACGAGCGCAAGTGTACACACAGCCACTCCGACTCTTCGAAACCCGTTCGCGTGCGTGAGAATGCATCACACTTCATAACGCTTGACAACAATTATTACGTAATTTGAAACATTAATTTATCACTACACAAACAATATAAAAGTTCGCATCTTATATTTTTTTACATTTAATTGCATCAGATTGTCTGTTAACTATTTTCAGCATTTTGCTTTTCCTTTTTGTGATTTAATAGAAATGCTGAAATTTTCTTAGCTGGCCACAAAGAGTTTCTATTCTGTGATTGTATTTCTTCTAAATGTGTCACTTTTTTTTAAATCGTCAAATACGTTTTTAAGCAAAGCGTTTAATATATGGATGTAGTATAAGGTATTTAAATTTTGGATTAAATCTTCAATAGTTCTCAATACCTTAGTTTAGTATCATCTTCTCAGCCGTAGCTTGGTATTAAGTTCGTGACCGTTTTTTGATGGGATTTATAAGTGATATTCATGCGTTTTCTATCTTCATATTATTGCCGGTTGCTTGAGAGCCTTATAAAACAACTTTTGAGATTTTAAACTTTTGAGACATATGAGCCTATGTCTAGACATATTTATAGTCATATTTCTCATTATAAATCATAAAAAACAACTTAGTATGAAGTTAGTTTTCAGCACAAATTAATATTTTTATAAAAGAAAATTTAGATAGCCTATGAGAAAATTACTGAAGGTCTAATATAGACAATTACACCGTAATATTGCGTAATGTACACTATAATACATCAATACATCTACCGAAGATACATCGAGATGTAAAATTAAAATTTTACAAAGTTATGGCGGTCCCTGTGCTGTCCTGTGGGTGTGAATTATGGACGACAATCAAGAAACAAGAAAGTAAAATACAAATGGCATTCTTGAGACGAATTAAAAAGTGTTCTAAACTTGATCGAATAAAGAATGAGGCCACAAGATAAGAATTACAAGTTTTTAACTTGAAAGGAAGACTAAAAGATTATAAACAATGGTGGAAGAAACACTTATAAAGGATGTCAGATTCAAGACTGGCCAAAAGTTTCTGAAAATACAAACGCATAGGACACAGATGTGTGGGTAGACACAGGAAGAGAAAGCGGAACAGGCAGCATCTTGCCTATGCCGTGGTGTGAAGATGGCGATATGATATCTACCGAAACAGCAATTAGGTATTCGGAAATTGTATAAGGTACCAAAACAATCGAGATTTTAACCATTAGTCATTCAAACTTAAATTAATAGTAAAATATTAGTTACACGATGTCTTTTGTATGGACACCACATTGATGTCTGTATTCTTAGCGCAATTAATGTATTATACGAAACGTCTAGACTGTCTACGCTAATAACTTATACGCAACACTTCAGTGCAAATTGACAATGTGCACACGAACAGACACTGTGTAAAATGACTACCTGATATCGTATAATTAAAACGTTTCCATTTTGTACACTAAAAATATAGTTTTTGCAGTTGTTTTAGCAAGCTTTTAATAGGCTAAAGAGAGGCAGGGTAATGAGGGATGTGACGTCATTGGGAATGTCGAGGACGTTAACAGGAATGTTTGAAATGTTTAAAAGAGTCAAGAATAAAAGTGGTCACAGATGAAGCTGTGTCATCATAAGAAGTGGAGATGAGAGAAGCAAGACAAGATGATGAGTTTTCAGCGACATTATTTAATATTGTTTTGGATAATATAATGAGATATTTTGAAATATAAGGCACGATAACCCAAGTAGTGACATACGCGGATACTTTGCGTTAATAGCAATAGACAAGAGAACACTGTGGTTTAGCAAACAGTTTAACAAGAGAAGCATTGTTCGAGGTAAATACACAATTATTACATTAGTAAGACTCATTATAATAGATTTTTAGTTCCAACGAGTAATGGCAGAAGATAACTGCTAACAAACATTTATAGTTATTATTGCATTACTAACTGCTAAAAAGTTTTTCTATTTTGTAAATCAATTCATTGTATTTCGGCTTCAAGCAAATTTAAAACTTAAAGAATTAAGATTCACCGAAACTATTAATTAATTTTGCTTTAAAGAAGGTCTAAGTTTAAACAGCACTTCTCGCTGTCAAGGGAGAAACCGTAGAGGACATGTACTTTACTATTACCATGGCAACGTCAAGATTATTTGCTAATGTCAGTTAATACGAAACCCAAACCCACGACTCCAGTCGCAATACACGCTACTTGACGTATTTCTCTCCTTTGTTATTCTACTGTGTCGTTGGATTCCAGACGGAGAAAACAATGTATATAGCTCCAGTCAAACGCCTTCCATCCGAACCAGTACTGCTTACCACGCCAAAACAGAATTCACGCTTCTAATACAATTCCTTTGCCATTCACGGCTGTAAACATTCGTAACATCCAAACCCTCTACAGTAGAACGTTTTCTCAATATTTTGATCACAATTTTTGAAATAAAAATTATATTATTTTTACTATTACTTACATATTACACATCGTAATTTTAAGATTTATAAAAGTAAATAATGTTTTATAGCCCGACGTAAATAACATAATAACAGACAACGAGACTGGCAAACCTACATTGCTTATGATAAACGTAAATAATTCTTTAAAAACATCTGTTTGGTATGTTTTTATAGTGAAGGCTAGTCCCTGCACTGAAAAAGCTAAAAGAAACTGATGACTGATTACTAAACAGATTTTGAATACTTTATATATCCCATCATTCGTCTCAACCTAATCTTTAGACTGTTTTCATATAAAAATACTAAATCTCAAATGTTTTACAAATATCGCCTACTTTTGTGTCATTACAATGTATTGTACAAATACAAACATTTTATTAATGGCAGTAAATGAAGAAAGGGTTTTAGTTTCATCAATTAATTTTTTTATTATTTGATATACCACAATCCAAGCAGGAGAGATTATTGGTGATTAGACACTGATGAAATCTGTATTCAGTCAGCATAAATGAAGTTTTCCAGCTCTGTTAATGGTTGTATTAAACGACATCAAGTTAGGAATTATGTTGTCTGCAGGGAGCTCTACATTTTCTTCTTAGAGATGCGAATGTATTTTTATCGTAAGCGATAACACGATCATATCGTAAGAATTGCAGACCAAAGCTAGTTTCCCAGTATGCACCCTTTGGAAGGCGCAGTGCCGGCCGACCTAGGAAGAGGCGGGTTTTGTAGCCGGCACACGTCCCAAGGACTAATTCTTGAAGTTAAAACGATGACAACAACGAGAAGAATATTGGTGTGTAAAATAGACAACAACATATAAAAATTCATAAAATTAAGTACTGAATATTTCTTATATTCTGGTATAACTTGCTGTATACTGACTTCGTTTGTTATTAAAAATTTACAAGATTCACCAGAATTGTTAATCTTATTTTCTGATTAAGTAGTCTTAATGCGTGAACTGTATCTTTTAAACCCGTTTCTCCAGCCACTTGCTCCACTTGGTCTTGGACTTCCCCAAATATTTCTCTATCGGCTTTTCCCTCTAATACAATAGTCACCTTCATTATTGCAACAGATATTTTTCTTTTAAATATTATTTCTTGACAGTACCAAAGGAATAAATGAGCCTAGCCTATAAAATATAACGTTACAAAATTCTAAGAAAAATATTACTTACAAGTTGTGGTTCCAAATTTATGGTTAAAGGTACAATTTATACATTACCTATTCTATCTCTTTTTAAAGAATTAGACTAAAAAATTTAAACTACATATGTAAAAAAGAAACGCAATACATTACTTTGATTATAAAAGCGGCAGGGATCATATACTACTCACGATACATATGATATCATATAATTGATATAGGGATTGTTATAATATATGATATATGACACGAATAATATATGTATATATTGCGACGAAACAATGAATGCATAGATAGGTAATAGTAAATAATAATAGTAAATCTTAATAACTGAATTTGACAGCTCCACTCACTGACCCATTAAGATAAGCCATTATAAACATTTCATGACGTCATATCACCTACTTTGAACCATCGAACTCTTATTCCATAAAATCCAAACATTCTCAAACACAGGTTTTTTTTTAAATTTACATAATTTCCTTATTAAAGTCATTCTTTCATATACCCAGATATACGTGAACAACTTTAATTTTTGACATAATACTTTCCTAATGACGACGCATGGAATTTTCCAATAGTCTTGTTTGTATATGATTCACAACAATGTAATCATTCTTTCCTACTTGTTCAGATAATAGGAATGGATCATTATATAACCTAAAAAAGGGTTATTACCTTAGCCTCCGTATTATCAGCACTACGACCTACATTTAAAGCTTTAAGTAATACCAACTCAACCAACCTTAAATGTATGCAGTTTACGTTCAGAATTAAATTTTTCTGTTCGTTGTTCTGCATATTTATTTATCCGATCTTAACGCTTAATCTCATTTGGAACAAGTAAATTCTGAGTGGTTTTACACATTCTTGCATCCAGCCTCTACAAAATACAATCTTCAGCTGAGCATGCGGCCGTATGTACTGTAGTTCCCGTTACAGCTACTTTCTTCCACTTCTTCCACTTTGTAATCAACTACAAGTTGTAAATAGGTTAAATCGAAATTACAAAATATGCAGTTTGTCTTACCGGTTAGATTCTTTACTATTTCTCGTTTTCAATCCATGAAGTTTTAAATTCTTTCTTTAATGCGAAAACACTCTAGATTCTCAGCATTAATAAAACTCTCATACATACTCTTCACCTAATATTTTGGCTGTACATTATCCAACAAACGTCTATGTTCTTCACCGACGTCTTATAAACCACAGACCTTATTTGTCCTTTTAACCTTTTTCAGTTTTCGACTTTCTTTCTTGTGAGACATATTGTTTCTGTTGCATACAATACTGTTTCTGGTGCATTATTAAACTCATTGTACATTTGTAAAACTTTACTTTGCTTTTTTGGCTAATCGTTATATTTGACTATAGCTAAAGTAGCCTCTGCGTCCAGCTTGTCTATTTTCCAATATTCAATTTCGCTACTTTCCTCATTGTTCCCCTCAACGTCTGTGATTAAGTACCTGGAGAATTCTGTTTCTTCAAACTTGAATATCCCAACTTTCACTTGTTTTGATTTTTATCTCTCTGTGTTCTGTTTCTTATTACATATGTTTCGTTTCGTCGATGTCAATCTCTCTTCGTTGCTTCTCCTGCATTCTTATTTAATGCTATAATGCCTTATCTCTTGAAAATTTCCTCTGTCATCAGCATATGACAAAGTACCTTGT
The DNA here is from genome assembly GCA_034769895.1 of Magicicada septendecula. NCBI lineage: Eukaryota > Metazoa > Arthropoda > Insecta > Hemiptera > Cicadidae > Magicicada > Magicicada septendecula. The sequence continues at coordinate 381,294,201 of CM068369.1, forward strand.
TAATTACTTCTTCTAGCTTATTTGATAGTTTTCTAGCTATTGTTCCTTCAATGTTAGATGCTTTTAATACCTGGCCAAGTGTCACGTACGGTTTGAGAAATGAAATATTTTGATAAACGTGAAACTTGCCTACACTAAAACTCACAAATTTCTCCTTAGGCACTTGATGAACTCTTTATAATAATAGAGTAGTGTATGTTTACTATAGTACATTAATTTCATAGTAGTACTGGTATTTATTATTATATAAAATAAAGTAGCAGACTTATACACTCTTTTGGAAACAGGCTGACGAAGGCGATCATCGTGAATGTTACTGCATGGCATGTTACTTGTAATAAATAAAAAATGACTAAATAATTTGTGAACACTTTTAATTTTATTTGAAATTATTCTTATAAAATTATTGTTAATTCATTAATTTGTTTAAAAATAATATCATATGTACACTAAAATTAAATACTTCAGAGTCGCAAACTGTATCAATTAATATTTCAAACTACACTGAGATCTTATAAACAGTACTAAGCTGTGGAGAACTGAAAGATATTCACAGTGAGCAAAAAAGAAAATTAGGGAGTTGCTGTCAAGTTCTGTAAAAGTTATTTCTGCTACAGGCGGTGGTTAGTTATTTCTGTTAATAAGCATGCGTCTTCAAGAACAAAAACATGTTCACTTGTTTACTATATTTTGTTTACTGCTACGGTTACCATAACAACGACCTTTATTCTCAGAAAGTTCACGTTCTCCGAGTTATTTTGATGTGACCTTTCACTGTAAACAATGTCGTCCTATCTTTATTTAGTTTAATCGCTGTCGTCCGGTATTTAGTTTAATCGCTCTTAAAATCATAAAATCAATTCAAGTTGCCAATAGTGTATTATTTCATGTATGCAAATTTTCTCTTCAATTACAACAATATTATAAAATAAATTATCGTAGTTGGTTGAGAACGGACTAAATACCGGTATTCTTTACGTTAGGTTACTTTTCTACCTAGAAATAATATACTTTCCTATGTCTGATAAAGCGTGACACTAATTCTAGTTAAAATATTTCTGTAACTTTGTAGAGGAATATAGATTTAACAATTTCTTGATTGCACAGTAAATTAATAGTGTTTACTGTAATTAAATGTTTGATGTAATTATAGATAACAGTGCATTAATATTGACCTCCTATGTTTAATATCTTATCCACATTTCAACTAACACTATAAATTATAAGTAAAATCAGTTTCCATTTGTAAAAATTAATTGAGTATTTTAGTTATAGAACAATAAATATTATAGTTTATAACAATACCCAAAAACGTTTTGAATTTAAGTGCCAAGTTATTAATAAAAATATAATTTCATTTTGCTTAATTTGTTCTTCTCATTCAATGAAAACCTGTGACTTTGTCAGGAGGAAATAGATCCATATTGTAACATTACAATTTCGTTACATAAGAAAGTATATAGCAATCCTAAAAATTCACTATGATATACCCATGTACAAATTTTACTTGATATCGTAAGTAAAAAAGCATAGTAGAAATTAAAGAATCAGGAAAAGACACTAACATATAACCATTAAAAGATAATATTTCAATTAGTCATGTACACAGAGGAATAAATATTCTGTTAATTAAATGTAAAGAAAATGAGATAAAATATAATAACTACATTACCAATTGACAATGACACAACCTTCAATGACTAAGACTTGACTATACCCAGAGGAAGATTATGTGAAATTAATATGTAAATATAGTAACATGTAAATATAGTAACATGTAAATAGATAAATGTAAAGTATAAGTGTTAATATATTAAGATTTACGTTATAAAATATTTGATTGTGTTTTAATGTAAAAGAAGTGTACTAATGTGTCCAAACCTAGAACAAATATTGTAACTGTTAGGAAATTTGAATAACATGTCTGTCGGTATCCAGGCCACTTATAATGACAAATAATAAATATATTTACCTTATTTCCTGTCTCGTGACCACATATATAACGCAATGAATTATAATTGACGCGTTTCGAGACTATGTCTCGTCATCAGAATATTAAAATTTTATACTATTTTAATTTTAATTTAAATTTTAGTTTTAAAGTAATTTTATTACTTTTATACTTTTTGTTTTTATATTAACAGGATTGCCAAAAATCCATAAAAATGATATGGCAATTAGACCGTTAGTTAATTTCACCACAGCGCGAGGGTTCCGAATAGCTAAGAAATTAGTAAAGATCATTAAGGATAATTTAACTATAGAAAACAACCACACTGTCAAAAATGTAACTGATTTTATACGTAAAGTTAATGATATCAAATTATTTCCTAATTATAAATTAGTGTCCCTCGATATCGTCAATTTGTATACAAATATTCCAATAGACGATACACTAAACATTCTAAGGGACAATCTGCTGAAATGCAACAAATTAAACACTCAAGCAATAGATGAATTATTAAACCTACTTGAAGTTATTTTAAAGCAAAATTATTTTGAATTTAACGACAGATTTTACAGTCAACGCGATGGTTTGGCAATGGGCTCGCCGCTATCAGGCCTTTTGGCAGATATTTATTTAAATCATTACGAAAACACACACTTGTTTTTCTAATAATAGTCATAAGAAAAACATCATGTTCTACGCACGATATGTCGACGACACATTCATAATAAACAAGGGCACATTACGTCAATAGAAAACTTTAAAAATCTTTTAAACAATATCAACAAACACATTCAATTTACACATGAAACAGAAATAGATATCAAACTGAATTTTCTTGACTTGACCATCCCCAAATGTGATGATAAATTGAAATATGGTATATATAGGAAACCCACTACCACAGATGTAACCATACCTGCTGACTCACACCACCCATTCTCGCAGAAAATGGCGGCTTATAATTATTTCATACACAGGTTGTTAAGGCTACCTCTCAATGAAAATGATTTTAAGATTGAATTAAATATTATAAAACACATTGCCGTTGCCAATGGTTACACATCATCCATGGTTGATAACCTCCTTAAAAATCATAAGCGTAGATTGTCAAAACATCGAATGATAAAAAATAATGAACCAACCTTTATTTCAACTGCCTACACCAGTATTATGCCCAAAATTTTATCAAAAGTATTAAATAGTAACAATAGAACTGTAACATTTAAAACCAGCAACAATCTGTTTAATAAGCTTCATAATAGAACCAGTACACCATTGGAAATGAAAACAGATGTTTATAAGCTTTCATGTAATGATTGTGAATGCTTTTATATTGGTCAGACAGGGAGACTTTTTATAAACGTTTCGTTGAGCACACTCCAAAGCATAATGTAAAGGATTTGACAACACAATCTTGTATAAAGTCTAACTACGCTCGTCATCTTATACAGGAGAACCATAATTTATACAAGCTTTGACACCAATTTGAAACCCTTACATGTCTGTGGTAAAGGCGCTTATTTAAATGCACGTGAAGAATTTGAAATATATAGAGCACATAATGACAAATACTACCGTAATTTCATATTAAACGACCACTTACATTTCAAGTAGAATCCATTATATGACACAGCACTAAAATTTATCTATAACTGATATCAACCAGTGTACGGCCGGCTTTCATCGAGTGCGCACTCGCTTCACATAAATGCTTATATGATTTGGTTTCGATTTTGTAATTTTAATGTTTAAAATTTTTTAACGATCTCATTGAGTGACAAAATTTTAATATTCTGATGACGAGACAGTCTCGAAACGCGTCAATTATAATTCATTGCGTTATATATGTGGTCACGAGACAGGAAATAAGGTAAATATATTTATTATTTGTTAGGAAATTATTATTGTCATAGAAATAGTTAAGATAATATTAATATAATAAGCATATATAATGTGAGAAAAGAGAAGGTAATGATGTTATTAAGAAAATATATTGCTCATTTTAATTTGTTTAATCAGAATATTCATTACTATGTTTTACTAGGTAGAACTAGACAGAACTATGTTTTACTGTAATTGTTCGGTTAAATCATGTAGTTTTACCGGACAACTATTGGTTGCAGTAAAACTAATACGTCATTAAAATTACATAATGGGAAGACGTCTGTGCTTCTGTTATTAGTTTTAATGATACACTGATACTGATCTATATACTAGCTGACGTTCCAATTTAGTAATATCGATTAATTAAAGTTTATTATGATTACGTGCACTCTATACACGAGAGTAGATAATGTAATTTGTAATGAATGCATTGTATACATATTGTACTGGTTTATTTTTTTATTACAGGTATTGTAATAAAGATCTGTACCTACTGTTATTATATTTTTTTATTTACCAGTACATGTAAAGAAACTGTTTTTCTCAGGGTTAATGATTATTAAGTTATTTTATCGTATTTACGATTATATCTATTAATTTCTTTTCTTTAAACCAACCTAGATTCAGTTAATGGTAGTACTTTGGTAATTAACCATGTAAAAAATAACTAACGTATTAGTGTAACTTAACCGTCTCTGAATTCTTCCAGCTGCCACGGGTTCACTTCTGGTTGTTGTTTTCCTTTCTTCAACAGCAATATTCAGCTTGGCAATCTGTTTCTTCACACGAATCTCTTATTGCTCTTACCGCTGGATACCGCTCTCCAAGATTACTGCAACACCGATGTCTCCTTTGAACACTTAATTATTCGTTAGGGTCACTGAAACTCTTCTCCAGTCCAAGATTTTCCTCTTCTGTCGTCGTTCTATTCAGGATATTGTTATATTTTTTTGTATTATTATTTATTTATTCGATATTATAATCAAACTCTGGAATCACTATTCAAAATCCTTTGCTTTATTTTCTTTTCCAAGTTACATTACTTTTATGATGTACAACAGTTATTATAATTTAATATTCTTAATGTGACTCTGATTGAATTAAAAATTAGACTCTATTTACATAATTCCTCTGTTTCATCTTTATAGCATTCAATATTAAATTAGACTACTCATTTACTTTCCTTAGATATAAATGTAGACTCATTTTACATAATTCCTCTCTTTCATCTTTATAGTATTTGGTATTAAATTAGACTAATACATTTTTTCTTCATCACTCTCCAAAACAATCTCTAACAATTTACAATTTTGCCACATTGATAATTCCCTACTTTCGTTACATCTTTTTATCATATACCTCTTAAATACTTATATAACTTTTCTACTTCTTATTAAATATATTTATTTTATTTCTAATATTCTGAATTCTAGTTTGTATTTGTAATATGATCATTCTCTTACTATTTCCTCTTATTATAATATTCATTTCAAATTTCATATATTCTTTTCATAACATATATCTTTATACTGTTTTATCTCATATAGGCATCTACCTCTATGTTGATGGGTGAGTCGATACAATGTTTTTGTTTACATTTTCAAACATATGTTCCAATTCTAATAAATTTATATATTTTTTCTTTTAAAACTTATTATTTTCCTCTTATGTACTGTGTTGCATTTTAACAGAAGTACAATATATATACAATGCATATAATTTATGTATATAATTTTTAAAACAACATTGTAAAATACCTAAATTTGATTTGAAACCATGAATCCAGTTACGAAGAAATCTATTTACACAAAATTTGTTTATCTGTAGTTATGTATAGCTATTTCTATTAATGTACTGTATCTAATCTGTTTCAAAATATATTTAAACAATACAAAATTTTCAATTTTAAAGTGAATTCGTATCTTCTTTTCGATATTTAACCGTAAATTTTAAGAAAAAAAAAACGGAAACATTTTTCCGATTTCTGTAAACGCATTGGTAATACAGAAGCCATACAGTCTTCAGTAACAGCCCTCAGTGTGCTCGCGAAAGTGGGTGTGACACAGATAGCGTACTTTATACCTTACTCGGCTGTCATTGAATCATATTCATTTTATTTTATTCGTTGCATTTCAGACTTTCTTCTTCTTTTTCAGATTTTATATTTCCCTTATTTTATTTTTCCTTTTCTCGTACAATGTATATTTTCCCCAATAGTACAATCGGATCGGATCCCATAACTTCTTTAAACTTTCAAACGAACTTTATTTGACAATCAACTTCAATTTTTCATTCTTAAGTAAACTACCCATTTCTCAATTCACTGTTAATTAACACAGATTACGTAAGATACGCATGTTAATCTTAAATTTAAATAGCTAACACTATTTTCTTAAGAACCAACTATCTCAAGACAGTTTACTTTTAACTCGTCTTTTCTACCCTCTTTAATTTATGTTTATTAACTTTCTACCTTACCTTTAATACTTACAATAAGCATTAACATACAAATTATTAATTTACTGCAGAGCACTTACTTGAGTTTATATAGTTCACAATTCTTATTTCCATACTCCAAAAATAAGACTGGTTTAAAAGATATTTAGCTTCTTCCCTGCGTGAAATCCAGAAAAAACTATACTCTGTTCTGGATGACACACCATAAAACGGCTTATTCTGTTTGTCATTTTCATTTTAAACAGACTTGAGTTGCTGTAAAAGAAAGATGAATATCTTAGACAAAAAACCAGGTCGCGGTTAAGCAGCAAATTGATTTATTTTGAAAGAATGCTTTTTTACAGAAATTTCTACTGTAGCTATCATTAGTAATATTATTAATATTATTTTTAATAATATTAATTATTATTATTATTAATATTAGTAATATAATAATTCATATAACAATTAAATTATTATAATTGTAGTAATATTGTTATTCATAGTATTGTTATAATTCATATAATATTAATTAATAATTGATTATAGTATTACTATTATTTATAATGTTAAATTTTTTTTAAGAGGAGGAAAAATGCTTTATGCACCGTCAGATGAGGCCGTGCTTCCTCTGGTGTGTGGGACTCTCACCCACTAAAAAACCCACCTCTAATTCAGGCATTCATAACCATCCTGGAACCACTTAGCGCATTACTTCAGGATGGAGCCTATTGCGCCCTTATCGGGCTCCTTCTAGATGTTCCTCTCTTCTACTGCCCGTTGGGTGCAAGTTGGGTCTGTCTTTTTTTCTAGTAGGACCCACTGAACAAATCCATTGATGCGGTCCCATTCCGCCTTACCACGAAGCTTAAGTGCAACTACGCTCTCGGGCGTGAACTTCCCGAGCTCCATTTCCAGTGCCATCATCTGTCTTTCGAATTTGCAGCACTTGAAAAACGTGTGCGATGCATCATCATGGGGAGAGTCTCCGTATTGGCATGCTGGGCTTTGCACTTTTCATATTCTATGGAGGTAGGCATTAAAATTGCCGTACCCACTGACCAACTGGGTCAGATCGTAGTTGACCTCACCGTGTTGGCGATCGATCCATACCTTCAAGTTTGGTATGAGCCTTGCGGTCCGTCTTCTTCTCTCGTCTCTATCTTAACTATCTTGCTAGTGCCGGAAGGTGAGTTCCCTGGCTTCATGCTTTGCGGCATCTCTTCCAATTTCCTCTTTTCTTTTGAACAAATACTTCCGCTCTAGAGCCAACAGGTCTATGGGAATCACTCCCGCTTCACCAGGACTACTGGCTCTGGCACTGTCCGGTAAGAGGATACTACTCTGAGGGCTCCTCTTCTCTGCACCGATGACATACGTCTTCTGTACTTCTCCGTCTTTAGTGCATCGGCCCAGATTTCGCAACCGTACGGGAGGATGGATTCTGTGACCGCCATCAACAATCGCCTCTTGCTTCCAGTGGGATCTCCTACGTTGGCCATAAATCTGCTGAGCTTCGTTGTAACGTTAGCCGCCTTATCAGCTGTATACTTTATTTGATCCCAATAGGAGACCTTTGCGTCTAGTCTCACCCCTAGGTATTACACAGCTTTCTTTGCAAATACTGTCTCAGCTCCCACTTGCAGCGGTATGATAGTGGGAACCCGTCGCCGAGTAAGTAGTACTATTTCGGTCTTATCGGTGGCTAAATCCAGGCCGTGTTCTTCAAGCCAGAAGCCCACTCGCCTCATTACCTGATTTAGGCTTCTTTGTGCATCCTCGGCGTTCCGTGCTACAATCACTGCCGCGATATCGTCTGCATAACCTACTAGGAAAGTGTCTGGCGGCGTCTCCATCCGTAAAATTCCGTCGTAGGATAGGTTCCAAAGGTCAGGGCCCAAAATTTAACCCTTGGCAGCCACGGCGGTGATCTTCTTCCTACGAGGTCAGTCTGTCGTATCATAAATAAGTTCTCTGTCACTCAGATAGCACTCTATTATCCGCAGGAGATACTGAGATACTGTGGATCCGGAAGAAGTGTTCCAGAGCCCTAAGCATGTCGTTCCAGCTGGCAGAATTGAAAGCATTCTTAATATCCAGTGTCGCCAACAGGACTATACTTTTCTCGAGTAATGATTCCCCTGTTGGGCTACGTGGAAAGTTCTTACTACCTCCTCCACTGCTCCAAGAGTTGATCGGCCTTTCCGAAAGAAGTACTGTCTGTTTGACAGGTCTCCCGCGATTTGATTGGCTGCTAATATATGTGGCTTTAGTAACATTTCCAGATTTATTACTAATAATAATAGTAATAATAATAATAATTATTATTATTATTATTATTACCCTGAAGTAAATCGCTAAGTGTTTTCAGGATGGATATGAATGCCTGAATTAGAGGTGGGTTTTTTAGTGGGTGAGAGTCCCACACACCAGATGCATGGCCTCCTCTGACGCTGCATAAAGCACTTTTCCCTCTCTATAAAAAAAATTATTATTAGTAACATTAATATTGTAACAACCCGTTACAAAATAAAAAAATTTTGTTTGTTAACAAAAATTAAAAAAAAACTGGTTGTGTTTGCTTTTTTGAAAAATATTGTTTTAATTGTTTTTGTTGTTCGTATTTAGTAAATAATTTTTGTAATTGTTTTATGTAAATATTTAAATCTTTTATTTCTGTTTCCGTCAACTGTATCACTTTGAGTTTTTTGAATTAATTTCTGCGTTAATTGTATTATCTCCAGCACTAATCGATAGACGGTTCTTCTTATTTAGGTATCCTCCTTCCACTTTGGTAATGGCCGCCTTTCGGATAGTCCGTGATCTCAATTTTATTTTATTTTATTTCTATTTATTAATTTTATAAATAAACAGAAACCAATTTGCAGAAATTCCAGATTTATTAACAATTTTTATTATATATCGAGTGTTAATCGATTATTCAACAGTAGTATCGACTCGTTTCTCAGGGATGTCGAATATCTTTACATCTGTATTTAATATTAATTATCAGGTTCTTTGAACGGTTATATTATATAGTCAGCGAAGGGGTAAGGTCAAGAAAGTATAACCCTTACAAGTAAATAGCTTAAGAATTAAAAATTACAAAGTTATTATTTAATACATAATGTTTATCAAAGTAAAAATTCGAACCATTGACGTCTGGACGACTATATTGGCAAAGCTCGCTTTGAATTGTGGGAGTCAAGATGGCTGCTTCTGGACTGCATCTGTTAAAATGAAGTCGGCTCGACGAAATTTTCTTCCAATAAATGTTGTCCTTTCAAAGTTTCCTTGTCTCAGCAGTTGTGATTATTCCTTCTGGTGTTAGTGGAGTGGTCCTGGTTCAGTGTTTTGTGATTCACTTCGATTAAATGTGTTAGATAATGTTATAATTCACTTTGGTCAATAAGGTCGAAAATTGCACTGCTCGTCTCGTTGTTAAGAATTATTGGCTTTATATGTTTAATTAATTATTTCACTCATTTACTGTTCCGTATTACTTTAGTTTAATGGTTGTATTAGTTTTTCTCACTGAATTTAAAGTTTAAGTTGAGTTTTTAGAAATTTATGATTTTCACTGTAGACTAGGGGCTTACTGAACGAACGCCATACTTGTCTTGCTATAGGTTAATATTAGCTAAAATCTCGTTCAAGTGTGCTTGACAAAGTCTAATCATCAACTGTTCTAACTTCCTTCGTCATCTGAAAACGTCTTAGCCAATTTAATATTAGCAATACATTGTTTTCAATTTTTTTCGCTTCCGTTACATGTATGAAATTTACATTATATTACTGAATATAGATTTCCTATTATTTAATTTTATTAAATACTAAATACATAATCTCTTTCTTTAATTCATTCTGCTTGATTTGATACTAAATAAGATATTTTTACAAAGTTTTTATCTAAAATGCTATATTTACTTCATTTTTTAAATGCAGGCTCTACAAATTACTTCCTATTCTTCTCAAAATGTTTGCCATTTTTTATATGTTATATTTATGATTGTCCTAAATCTCAGATTGAAATAAACTGTTTATCTTCCCTTAATTTCTTGTAATTTTATTAATTGTTTATCTTTTTAAATATTATTCTTTAATTTGTGACTCCCGCCTTTGAATTTTCAGTTATTACATTTGCATTTCTTCCAATAATTCTTACTATCTTTTTACAATATATTTCTAAAGTATAATTTTCATTATATTACTCTGTGACTGATTTACCTTACATAAATTTCATCAGTTTAACTAGTTTACTGGACTTGATTCATCAATTATAATGTAGTTGAGATTTACCATTTGGCCTAGATTTTATCTGTTTTTACATACAAAGTTTTTGAATAATACAGCTTGTTTATACCCCTTCTGACCTTCTATTCTAATACAATATTAATTGAAATTTCCTTACTAAACTATTAGAACATTTAGTATTGAATTCATACTATTAATACATCACAAATATTTGACATTAAAAAAGTGGTATTTAAACTCAGACATTTTAGTCTTGATTATTACTAGTAACACATAATAAATATTTTATAATAAAAGAATGGTATCCATGCTCAGACATTTCATCCTTGATTAACACTATTAAACATAATAAATATTTTAGAATTATAAAACATTACACTCTATTTCCAACATTTAGGTATAGAGTTCATTGATTTTACTAGAAACATAACACATCTGTTCCTTCAATTTTAACCTTTCTTAAAATTACTTTTGTGCAGTCTTATCTGTTTTTATTTTATATTAGGGATGTATCCCTTGTCACTTCACTTATTTACTACTTGCTGTCTATTTATCTTTCTCATTTTAGTGAATGTTGTTAGATAAAGAGTGACACTTTCTTAGAAACATTAGTATTTGATTTTCATAATACTATTCTACCAAATAGTATTTATGAAGTTAAATTAAAACTTTAAAGTTGTTCAAAGGTAAACATTTACTTAGTTTAAGCATTTAATGCACTTTCTTGAAGTTTATATACTATAATAAAATAACTTGCACTGGTCCCCTGTTATTTCTTGATACTATCACTAATCAGTTTTATAGTTTTATATTATCAAGAATTTTATTTATAGAGGATTCTTAAGATTTGTTTTTATTCATTATAAAATAACTTTCATGAATGCACTTTTACTTATATCTCTAAACACTTTTGTTTACATTTACTTTACATTAGTTTCTGTTTTTGGGTGTTATACTATCGTTTGTGACTTTTAATCTTTTTAGGGTTTTTATTTTCTTCTTACTGGGTTTCCTTTGGGTATCTCTTGTATTCTTCTTATCCTACTACCTTGTTTCTTCAAAATCATTCCCTTTTATTAGGTATTTCGGTTTGTTCAGGGTATTTACTTCCTTATTCATATTCTAGCTTGTTCCTTGAAAAACCGTCTTCATTTTAGGGGTGTCGGTTTGTTCTGGGTTTTGTCTTACTTACTGATTCCCATTCTTTGTTTCTTCACTACAATATAATTTTATTATGTACGTTGGTTTGTTCTGGGTATTTTCCTTACTTACTCCTATCCTACCTGGGTATTTTCTTATTTTATTTTAGTTTTTTGGGTTTATTTTTCATTACTCATATTTGTTGCATAGTTGTTTTTTCTTTATTTTTATTTCTTCAAATTATGATTGTATTTTATTGTGATACTTATTTATTTTCATTTGGATTTTTCCTTGATAGATATTTTAATTGATATTTATTTATGATCATATTTAATTCATTATAAAGTGGATAATCTGTCATGCTACAGATTGCTCTCCTCCAGAAGTGATTAGTTCAGACCATAGTTTGAGTTTGTCTGAAATAATTGCTTATGATATTTATTATATATTACATTTCTTGACTTCCTTTCCATTTCTATCTTTGCTTCTTCATATTTGAGCTTACATATATATATTTTTTTTCTTAAATTGATTTTCCTTGATAGTTATTGTCATCTGAGGTTTATTGTTAATTATTTTCGTTTTTTCTTAACTTGGTGTTTTATCCTTGGGATATTCATTCCCTAACACGTGGCTGGGGCAGTTCAGAGAGGCACTGTTGGCTACTTACTCTGCTGGCCATGCTACACTACTCATTGAGATCAGAGGAAATTCATCTCTGCTCAAAACATAATAATACTGCTGGAATTATCTACAGACAGTCATTAATAAAAATTAGATAAGAATAGTCTATTTTACGACTATTAAAAAATATCTTTGGATACCTCACTTCGTATTTGCTCAGATTTGTTAATATTTCTGTCTCAGTTATTTTTCTTCTCAGTTATTCTTCTTAATTGTTAGCTCTACTGATATATCATATCTTATGGTTGGAAGCTCTTTTAATATAATTCTCACTAGTTATTAAGTGTAAAGTTTTTTATTTGAATTCTCTGTTATTCTTTTGTTGTTATTACAATCTTCTTCTGGTTATTGGTAGCATATATTATATTATATTTTTATTTTTCTTAGTTCTTATGAATTGTTCCACTGGTTTCATGTTCTTGCAATTATTCTTCTAATTGTCTTTATTATAATTGACAAATATTTTATGATCATAGTTATATTATTGATTTATTTATATATTTTTTTCTTTTTCAAAAATTATTTCGCTGTTGTTTTTTATCCAAATAAATTCTTTAATTATAATATTTATGTGGTCAATGTTTCTCCTTGTATTGCGTAAAGGTTTTATTATTTTTATTCCAAAACAAGTTTATTCATTTTAATTGTATCAGTAGTTTTTATCGTTTTTTAGAGTTTGGGTAATTCAAGAACTACTCCATATTAAATGCTGTTAATAATTGTGGTAAGTTGATCTTATGTGGTAGTGGTCATTCTAAATTCAACTTCTTCCATTCCAAATTATTTCTCATAATTAAATAATTAAATTCAAAATTCTGTTTCTTTATATTCAAAATTATTTCCATAAATAATTGGTTGTAAGTGTTCTTACTTCTTTTTAAAATTTTTGTAGATTTTTCAAAATTCCATTTCTTCATCTTCACAATTATTTCATAAATAGTTGGTTGTAAGTTGTTTTTACTATATTTTTGAATTTTTTAGTTTTAACTTCAAAATTCTTTTTCTTGATTTCCAAAATTAGTTTCATAAATAATTGTTTGTAAGTTGATCTTACTATATTTTTAAATCTATTTGTTAGTTAGTTTTAACTTCAAAATTCTTTTTCTTTGTTTCCAAAATTATTTCATAAATATTTGTTTGTAAGTTGATCTTACTATGCTTTTAAATTTTGTAGTTTTAACTTCAAAATTCTTTTTCTTTGTTTCCAAAATTATTTCATAAATAATTGTTTGTAAGTTGATCTTACTATATTTTTAAATCTATTTGTTAGTTAGTTTTAACTTCAAAATTCTTTTTCTTTGTTTCCAAAATTATTTCATAAATATTTGTTTGTAAGTTGATCTTACTATGCTTTTAAATTTTGTAGTTTTAACTTCAAAATTCTTTTCTTTATTTCCAAAATGATTTTCGCAAGTAATTGTTTGTAAGTTGGAGTTTCGTAAGTAATTGTTTGTAAGTTGACCTTACTATGCTTTTAAATTTTGTTAGATTTATCTTCAAAATTCATTTCTTTATTTCCAAAATTTATTTCATAAGTAGTTGTTTGCAAGTTGTTCTTACTATATTTTGAATTTTGTTAATTAATTCAAATTCAAAATTCTTTTCTTGATTTCCAAAATTATTTCATAAATATTTGGTTGTAAGTTGATCTTACTATATTTTTGAATTTTTTTTTTTAGTTTTACTTCAAAATTCTTTTCTTTAGTTTCAAAATGTGTTTCATAAATAAATGTTTGTAAGTTGATCTTACTATATTTTTAAATTTTGTAGTTTAATTTAAATTCAAAATTCTTTTCTTTATTTTCCAAAATGAGTTTCATAAATAGTTGTTTGTAAGTTGATCTTATTATGTTTTAGAATTTTGTTAGTTTTAATTCAAAATTTTTTTTCTTTATTTTTCCTCCTCATTGTTATATTTTCTTTTATACCCACTATTGATGATTTTCTTTATGTCGCTCAGTTGCTCATATTTTCATTTGTAAGGTTCAGTTTCTTAAATAATCTTCCTTCATAAATCCCAGTTTTGTTTCTTTGTTCATTATTCCTATCATTCCTCCTCAATGGTACTTATTTTTCTTCTCCTTTGAAATGGTTTTTCGGTGGATTCCTTCAATTTCATGGTATTACCATCTCACTATTTGTTCGGCCATCGTCGATCAGTCCCATACATTTCGATGTCGTCGTTTGAATAGTCTCTTTCGTTCTCATTGCTGGGATCATTATTAGGTTCTGGGCTGTCCTCCGCCAGGATATGGTTTATTCGAACTATCCGGGGTCCCTGGTTGTTACTTGATTGGTTATGCAGTATTGTAAAACCAGGATTTTCACTGACTGTTACCCAATTCTCATTGTCATTGTTATTATGGTTAGGTCCGACCGAGGTTTCAGTTGGTAAACCCTGAGTGGTTGCCTGCCGCTCCGTACGATGGTCAGATGGTTGTTCGTGGTTTGTTTGCCGTTCTGGATCATCCACACTGGTACTTCGCCTTGGTTGATTGTACCTTGGATCATCGTGTTCTCTGCTTCTCCGCCAACTACCATACTCGTGGAAACTGTTACGCCGCTGAGGGGTGTATCTTCGTTGGCTGTTGTCTTCGGCTCGTATGAAATTTACCCTGGGTCGGGAAAACCTATTGTTATTATTGTTATTGTTTTGTGGGTACCCTCTATTATTATTATAATACCGTTCGGTATTATTTTCGTTTGGGTTTCTCTGACTATTAATATTCAGATTCTGGTAATAATTATTTCGATTACCTTGGTAACCGTTATTATTCCTATTTGCATTTGGGTTATTAGGAATGTTACTATTATTATTATTATTATTGTTGTTATTATTATAATAATTGGGATTGTTTCGGTTCCCTTGGTATCCATTACCGTTATGGTTATTACCGTTATTCGGGTATTGATTATTTCTGATTTCAGGCCGATCATTCCTCCTTCTTCTTTGCCGATAGTACTCTTCATTCTCATAATTCTCCAACAGTTCAGTCATCGCCTGTATCGTTTTTATCTGTCTACCCCTCCTTGCTCTAATTACGTCTTCATCGTAATGATATGATAGCTTGTTTACGGGGCATTCTTCTGGTATGGCCGGTTCCAAATGCTTCGCCAGACATACTTTTCCGAGGAAGTAGGCGGTCATGGTGTTACCTATTTGTGTTTTGTATCGGCCATGACAGATGTTGTCCCGTATTAAGTTCTGGGTGGTCTCCGACCAGTACTTCGCCTTGAACAAGTTTTTGAACTGCTGGTAGTCCGCGATCTCACTTCGGTTCGCCATCCACCAATTGTCAGTCATTTCCCGGAATGATTCGTCCAACAGTTCCCGGTTATTAATCCACCTGTTGCCCCTATGTTTGGCAAAGTATTCCTCGATTCGGGCCAAGAACTCCATCGGCTTTCTTTTATATTGGCGGAAATTCAGCCATTCCCGATTCTCGTTTATGGGGACACCCGTGAAGTTAGTGGGTCTGTTTCTAATTACTTCCATCTCTTCCTGGCTCTGCCGCACTTGGCCGGTGATATTCGTCATAGCCACTTCCATACCGTCACATCTTTCCGTAACTTGGTTCCGTACGTTCCCTAATTCTTCCTGAGTTTCCTTCCGGTTTTCTTCCAATTTGGTTCTGTTGGTTTCTTCGATATTGGTTATTTTAGTGGTTGCTTCTTCCTTAAGACACTGCACTTCCCGCCCAGTCTGGCTACATCTTTCGTCAACTTCCCTTATCTGTTGTTTTATTCCTATGATTTCTTCTTCTAATTTCTTATTTGTGGATTCCTTATTATCGTTGATTTCTTTGTTCAGTTCTTCCTTCAACAATTCTATCCTCTCATCTAATTTATCCAGATTCTCCTGGTTGACCTCTCTTAATTCTTCTCTTAATAGTTGGTTATCTTCCTTCAATTCCTCCAACTTCTTCTCCATCTTCTCTTCCATCTTCTTATTGTTTTCATCTATTTTCTTATTGGTCTTTTTGATTTGGTGACTTAATTCTCCTAATTCTTCCTTTGTGGATTGGTCGTTTTCATCCATCTTTTTACTCAATTCTTCCTTTAACAGTTTGTTGTCACTCTCCATCTTCTTGCTGGTTTCCTCCATCTACTGATTAGTTTCATCAATTTTCTGACTCAAGGATCGGTTGTCCTCTTTCAAATCTTCCAACTTCTTATTTAAAGATTGGTTGTCTTCCTTCCTTTCCTTACTCGATTCTTCTTTTGTGGAATCTATTTTCTCCATTATTAATCTGAACATTTCTTGCATGCCCCCATTCTCTGTTCGTGTGGATTTTCTCCCTGTTTCTCTGGGATATTTACGTCCCCTGTTTGTGTTGGTATGTCCGGTTGTTCCTCTGGTTGTGCAGGTTGTTCCTTTTGTAATATCTTTTTAGTTGGTTCGATCGGAGGTACTATCATTTCCACATCTCCCACTGGTGTTGCCTCCTTGTCTTCCATATTAATTTCCTTTTCGGCCTCTGTCGCCCTTTTCTTCGATGTTGCTCGACGTTGCATTTTTCTTATTCCTCTGACTGGATAACCGCTGCCAAGCTAAAATTAGGAATTGGGCAAGTTATAGTGGCCTATCAATCGCTAATTAAAGCCCCTTAGTTGGACGCCAATTTTGTAACAACCCGTTACAAAATAAAGAAATTTTGTTTGTTAACAAAAATTAAAAAAACTGGTTGTGTTTGCTTTTTTGAAAAATATTGTTTTAATTGTTTTTGTTGTTCGTATTTAGTAAATAATTTTTCTAATTGTTTTGTGTAAATATTTAAATCTTTTATTTCTGTTTCCGTCAACTGTATCACTATGAGTATTTTGAATTAATTTCTGCGTTAATTGTATTATCTCCAGCAATAATCGATAGACGGTTCTTCTTCTTATTTAGGTATCCTCCTTCCACTCTGGTAATGGCCGCCTTTTGCATAGTCCGTGATCTCAATTTTATTTTATTTTATTTCTATTTATTAATTTTATAAATAAACAGAAACCAATTTGCAGAAATTCCAGATTTATTAACAATTTTTATTATATATCGAGTGTTAATCGATTATTCAACAGTAGTATCGACTCGTTTCTCAGGGCTGTCGATTATCTTTACATCTGTATTTAATATGAATTATCAGGTTCTTTGTACGGTTATATTATATAGTCAGAGAAGGGGTAAGGTCAGGAAAGTATAACCCTTACAAGTAAATAGCTTAAGAATTAAAAATTACAAAGTTATTATTTAATACATAATGTTTATCAAAGTAAAAATTCGAACCATTGACGTCTGGACGACTATATTGGCAAAGCTCGCTTTGAATTGTGGGAGTCAAGATGGCTGCTTCAGGACTGCATCTGTTAAAATGAAGTCGGCTCGACGAAATTTTCTTCCAATAAATGTTGTCCTTTCAAAGTTTCCTCGTCTCAGCAGTTGTGATTATTCCTTCTGGTGTTAGTGGAGTGGTCCTGGTTCAGTGTTTTGTGATTCACTTCGATTAAATGTGTTAGATAATGTTATAATTCACTTTGGTCAATAAGGTCGAAAATTGCACTGCTCGTCTCGTTATTAAGAATTATTGGCTTTATATGTTTAATTAATTATTTCACTCATTTACTGTTCCGTTTTACTTTAGTTTAATGGTTGTATTAGTTGTTCTCACTGAATTTAAAGTTTAAGTTGAGTTTTTAGAAATTTACGATTTTCACTGTAGACTAGGCTTACTGAACGAACGCCATACTTGTCTTACCATAGGTTAATATAAGCTAAAATCTCGTTCAAGTGTGCTTGACAAAGTCTAATCATCAACTGTTCTAACTTCCTTCGTCATCTGAAAACGTCTTAGCCAATTTAATATTAGCAATACATTGTGTTAAATCTTTTTCGCTTCCGTTACATGTATGAAATTTACATTATATTACTGAATATAGATTTCCTATTATTTAATTTTATTAAATACTAAATACATAATCTCTTTCTTTAGTTCATTCTGCTTGATTTGATACTAAATAAGATATTTTTACAAAGCTTTTTATCTAAATGCTATATTTACTTCATTTTTAAAACGCAGGCTCTAAAAATTACTTCCTGTTCTTCTCAAAATGTTTGCCATTTTATATGTTATATTTATGATTGTCCTAAATCTCAGATTGAAATAAACTGTTTATCTTCCCTTAATTTCTTGTAATTTTATTAATTGTTTATCTTTTTAAATATTATTCTTTAATTTGTGACTCCCGCCTTTGAATTTTCAGTTATTACATTTGCATTTTTTCCAATAATTCTTACTATCTTTTTACAATATCTTTCTAAAGTATAATGTACATTATATTACTCTGTGACTGATTTACCTTACATAAATTTCATCAGTTTAACTAGTTTACTGGACTTGATTCATCAATTATAATGTAGTTGAGATTTACTATTTGGCCTAGATTTTATCTGTTTTTACATACAAAGTTTTTGAATAATACAGCTTGTTTATACCCCTTCTGACCTTCTATTCTAATACAATATTAACTGAAATTTCCTTACTTAACTATTAGAACATTTAGTATTGAATTCATACTATTAATACATCACAAATATTTGACATTAAAAAAGTGGTATTTAAACTCAGACATTTTAGTCTTGATTATTACTAGTAACACATAATAAATATTTCATAATAAAAGAATGGTATCCATACTCAGACATTTCATCCTTGATTAACACTATTAAACATAATAAATATTTTAGCATTATAAAACATTACACTCTATTTCCAACATTTAGGTATAGAGTTCATTGATTTTACTAGAAACATAACACATCTGTTCCTTCAATTTTAACCTTTCTTAAAATTACTTTTGTGCAGTCTTATCTGTTTTTATTTTATATTAGGGATGTATCCCTTGTCACTTCACTTATTAACTACCTGCTCTCTATTTATCTTTCTCATTTTAGTGAATGTTGTTGGATAAAGAGTGGCACTTTCTTAGAAACATTAGTAGTTGATTATCATAATACTATTCTACCAAATAGTATTTATGAAGTTAAATTAAAACTTTAAAGTTGTTCAAAGGTAAACATTTACTTAGTTTAAGCATTTAATGCACATTCTTGAAGTTTATATACTATAATAAAATAACTTGCACTGGTCCCCTGTTATTTCTTGATACTATCACTAATCAGTTTTATAGTTTTATATTATCAAGAATTTTATTTATAGAGGATTCTTAAGATTTGTTTATATTCATTATAAAATAACTTTCACGGGTGCACTTTTACTTATATCTCTAAACACTTTTGTTTACATTTACTTTACATTAGTTTCTGTTTTGGGGTGTTATACTTTCGTTTGTGACTTTTAATCTCTTTTAGGGTTTTTATTTTCTTCTTACTGGGTTTCCTTTGGGTATCTCTTGTATTCTTCTTACTTCTTGGGTACCTTGTTCCTTCAAAATCATTCCCTTTTATTAGGTATTTCGGTTTGTTCAGGGTATTTACTTCCTTATTCATATTCTAGCTTGTTCCTTGAAAAACAGTCTTTATTTTAGGGGTGTCGGTTTGTTCTGGGTTTTGTCTTACTTACTGATTCCCATTCTTTGTTTCTTCACTACAATATAGTTTTATTATGTACGTTGGTTTGTTCTGGGTATTTTCCTTACTTACTCCTATCCTACCTGGGTATTTCCTCGCTTTATTTTAGTTTTTTGGGTTTATTTTTCATTACTCGTATTTGTTGCATAGTTGTTTTTCTTTATTTTTATTTCTTCAAATTATGATTGTGTTTTATTGTGATACTTATTTGTTTTCATTTCGATTTTTCCTTGATAGTTATTTTAATTGATATTTATTTATGATCATATTTCATTCATTATAAAGTGGATAATCTGTCATGCTACAATATTAGTAATATTATTGTTACTAATACTACGAAATAGTAATATTACATTATTATTAATATTCTTTCGTAATATTATTAAATTAACTAATAACCGATATTAATTTGTTAACATTCTTACCATTAAACAAATCTAATCAACGCAAAGTGAATATAAACTAAAATATATATCTATAGAGCATTTCACAAAGTTCTTCTCTTTCTTCTATTTCTCTGCTTTCTATTACCTCCATTCCATCAAAATTAAGTTGGTTTTCCTCGTTAACATCTTCAGCCTCTAAATTTCCATATTAGTTAAAGGGCGTCCGCTAGATTCCTCCTCTCTGTTGTTCAGTTCACTTTTCACTTTCATTTCATCTAACATTAAACAAATATTTATCTCCAATTTTGTAACTATATGTGACTCCTGTTTCAGTACCTTAATACTTCAATATATAATACTGTGCTTTGAGACTGTCTACGTTTAATTGTACGTTCACTGCGTAAAGGATAAAGTAGACTATGCTTTACACAACTAAATGTTTTCTGTGATAAACATCGTAACGTAACTGTTTTTGATATATCGTCTGTTTCCCAGGTAGGGCAAAATGACTGTTACTAACACTTGTTTCTGACAATCAGAAAATATTGATTCATATTTCTGTATAACATTATTTAACCGAGAACTTTCAGATTTTGCAGCAAATAACTACTTCCTTATTTCCTCGTTTGAATGCTTAAGAGAAGCACTGTCGCTACTGCGAATTAATTCATTAGCGGGTTCACATATCACGGACTTCACTATTTTATTCTTGCGTTTCATAAGACTTTTATTTCTGGTTGTTTCTAACGCGAGGTGTGAAACCGCATTCACTTGAAGTCTCCTCTTGTTTCAAGTCCATAAGCTTTGCTTTTAAGTGTCAACTACACAACTACGTATTTTGTATGCTCATCAAATTAACACTTTTTTGTCAAGTATATTTTCAAGGCGTTTAAGTTGTCAACTTTTGGTACTTAAGCTCACGTTTAATTTCTCAGTATTCAATTCATAAACTTTCATCTATAAATCGATTATCAGCAATAGCTACATTTAGAGTATAGTGTTTTTCTGAAGAGTAAAACCATATTCATTGGTGTTCATTAAATTATTAGTATATGGCTAATGCTCTATTCTGTTCGTATACACTTTTCCAACAATTTGTCAGTTACGTTAAATAAGGATAGAGACCAAAACAGCATTACTGTTTTCTTTACCATGATTATATATCAGTGTTATATTCGAACTTTTTACACCTTAGAAAAAATTCTTCTTTTTGGATATTCGTTATATGTTGACATTTTAAACATGGGATTGTTTCGAGTGACGCAAATTAATCGACAAGCGGTTAATCGATTTTTTTAACACAGTCATTCACGCTAGATAATGAACGATAATCATCTTTTTCAAACTTCCTTACAAAAGACACTGTTTATAGAGATATAAAGAAAGCACAGATTCGTCAAAACGTTCGAAGCTGACACCGCGACCGGCGTCATCAGTTTATCAAACACCAGGAGTATCGAGACACGTTGTATGTGTAAAATTCCTAGACCACTGAACGCATGGCTGTCTTCCGCTGTTAAAGTTGAAAAGTCTAGCCTTTTAAGACACAGACGACAAATCAATAGCCCGACACTTTTACCTTCTAAAACACTGGTTACTTAGAACTTTTATTTTCCCAAATCTAGGCTTTCTTTATACTTCTTAATCATAGTTTTTGTATAGTTTTCATACAGGGACAATTTGTTTAGTGGAAGAATGAACTTCTTCTTCTTCTTCTTCTTCTTCTTCTTCTTCTTCTTCTCTCCAAGGATTAGATTATATAAACCTGTTCCGGCATCCATCTCATGTTCGGACGACGCAAGTCTCTTCAAGCGGCTTTATAGTTCAGTGCCGCTTTCGGCAATCGATCCTCTGTCATCCTTTGCAGATGATCCCACCATTGTCTTCTGTAAGATGAAATAATTTCAGTTATGTCCTTTATTTCGAGTTCTGCTCTGATATCCTCATTTCTTATTCTATCTTACAATGTACAATTTAACCTGTTTATGTAAAACTTTATAATACTTGTACTACCCAAAGCACGTATGAAATTTTCTGACTTTACTATCTTGTTTTCCAACAAAAGTAGGGGACAAATGACTAGTCAGACATTATGTTACTCGGTTTTTTTTACAGTATCTCCAACGAAGTGTTTTACAAACTGTCTACAATCCTGTTACAAACACAACAAAAACTGCAGCGACACAGATAAGCAATGTGTATGCGTATATGGTGAGATATGTATTCCAAAGATAGAGTAGCATGTTATGTATTTTGTTAAAAAAGAGAATACATACTTTTTCTGACCAATTTGTGCAGTGCAGTTAATGACACCTTCTTCACCTAAAACTACAAAAAAAGAACGAGTGTTATTTGGCGCCCATATTGCTTAAAGTAGTCTACAGATAGACAAAAAGTCTGTTATGATTTGGTAACTATCGGCCTGGAAAGAATCTATTTAATCAATTTTAAGTTTCTCCTTAAAATAAATTCAGTACGGTAGCTTTCTAACTGCAAATTATTTTAAAGTACGCTCTCTCAATTGAGAATATTAATATTTAATTTAAATTAAAAAGATTACACAAAAAATATATCCTTTTTAGAATTTCTATTTTAAGAATTTATCTTACCAATAAAATTATTAACTTTTGTTTAAACGAGATAATTTAATCAGGAAGGATCAAGGAAAATTTTTCAACAGAAAAATTACGTTTTTCGTAAAGTTTAATTAAGCTATATTTAAATCTACATAAACGCTGTTTGCTTTTATTTTCATCTTTAATTTATTATTCATTTACTTAAAACTCTTTATGAGCAACCATTCTATGTTCAAATAGCATAGCAAGTCAAAAAATATCAAATTTTAAATGAAAATAATTCATTTTATAAAATTTGAACTTATTAATAAGAAATCCAGACGAAAATTTAATTAAAATGTATTGTAACTATCGCATGTTACCAGAACATGTTGTTTTATGACAGTCTTACTCATGACCATGACTGTGTGTGTGTGTGTGTGTGTGTGTGTGTGTGTGTGTGTGTGTGTGTGTGTGTGTGTGTGTGTGTGTGTGTGTGTGTGTGTGTGTGTGTGTGTGTGTGTGTGTGTGTGTGTGTGTGTGTGTGTGTGTGTGTGTGTGTGTGTGTGTGTGTGTTCTTTTAGTTTTCTTTGCCATCCTAATTGCTACGATAATATAATAACGTGTATAATAGATAACAAGTAAAACGGTGTATAATAAACTGTATGGAAAGAAATTGAGTTGAGTTACGTGGACACAACTGACTTTGTACGTGTAACCGGATGTCTCGACAAGCCCGAATAATACACCTGGCCACAATTACGAAAGCATTGTTTTAAAATCAATTACAAATGAAAATATTATTAATAGAATGAAATATTTCTACCCCGTTTATTGCATTAGCTCCACCTACTCAAGTCCCTGCCTACTACCCTTTCTCTGACTACAATTTCAAAAATTTCCCATTCTTTATTAAATTATTCTGATCATTTAATAGCCTTTCTAAAAGGCTTAAAGCTTATTTAAAATGTATATATACCTTCTACGATTACTATATAAGTCTTTTCTCTATGTCTGTCTGTCTCTCTCTCTCTCCCCCTCTCCCCCCCCTCCCCCTCTCACTCTCTCTCCCCCCCCTCTCTCTCTCTCTCTCTCTCTCTCTCTCTCTCTCTCTCTCTCTCTCTCTCTCTCTCTGTTCTTTGTAATCCCAACTGGCTCTGTCTTTTTATTGACCGAGCGAAACAAGTCCTCAGTTTTAACGTAGCCGTTTGGCCGTGTCTGTACATTTGTCTATCTGTTTATTTGGAGTATTTCTCACAATAACTTTTGAATGCATCAACCGATTTTCATAAAATCTAAATGATCCTTGACAAAATGTAAAGTGGTCAACATTACGAAAAAAGTAAAAAAAATCCGTGTGGGGTATCAAATTAAAGAAACTTTTACCAAAAATCTGAATAGTCTTCGTTCTTGAAAATTTACAAAATTTTGGGCGCTGGAGCATAAAAAGTAGGTCAAAATTTTGATAAAAATCGCAAAATCCATGTGGGGTATCAAAGTAACGATAATTACAGTCTGAATATAGTGTACAGTTTTGAAAATTTCTAAACTTAAGGAGTCCAAATTCTAAAAAAAAAGGATCAGAAATTTGCAAAAAATATAAACCTCCAGCCGGATTAAAGCGAATTTTAACCCAAATCCAAATTTAACGTTTGCTATGCAATTCTTTTTTTATTTTAACGTACCATGAGCCAAAATCGGAACTAGATTTGAAGAAAATTGTAAAAGTCTATGTTACGGATCAATTTTTGATGAGTTTTATTAAAAATACAAACTTGGATCTTTAATAACTTGACAGAATCATTAACTCGTTAACGCTCAACGCTCCTTACAAATATTTAGATCGCCTTCAGAAATTTTGTAAGCTATGTTTACCAAAATATTTTGTATATTGTTATCACTTAATGTATATTTGTAAGAAGTCTCAAATACACACCTATAGATATATATGGAAACGTACATAAACATAACAGCTAAAGCTAAATTATTTGTCATTTAGGCATTATTGTTATAAGAAACCAACGCAATAGTTTGGAGTTTTTAAAGTTTATTATACGATTGTCTACTCAATAACTGCTACTTTGCAAAACAGTAACAAAGTAATCCGAGTTTCTGTAATTTTTCTGATAATTTAAAAGTTACGTAATATTGAAATCTACCTTGTAATAATCGTATTTCATTCAAAATAGTTAGCGAGTTCTACAGATCAAGGTGCTTACTACAGTTCATTGTCTTTCGACATTCCAATTTTAATCGAAAACTAAAGTTTTAATTATAACTCTATTATTTTAACAACAGTTTACGAGTAGCAATTATGTAGTTTACAGTATACGGAACTAACAACACATATGTCAACAACCTATTTTAGGTTTTCTATTTCATTTTTTCCAATCAAAAACTATCTGTATCAAACTGTAAAGTACTGTTTCGTCAAATACACAACTTAATCGCTTATCTTGTTATCACGTTAGTTTCCATCATTATTCAGAGTGCAAAGTCCTCTAAATTTTTTACGCGTTAACGATAAATAGTTGAAAAAAGAAAGAATCGGTCATCTTTTAATAAGTGTTATGGAGAGCCAAATAATCCTTCGCTTTAAAGTTCAGCTAAAATAGTTCAAAAATAAAGGTTCTAAAAGGAATAGTGCGAATTTTTAATACAGATTTGTAGAAAAGTGCTTACTTTACGAGAATCCGATAAGTCTACTGACTTGAAGGTGGAACGTACACTCAAGGCAAGGGGGGTGAAGGTTGAAGCGAGCATTATGGTTATCTCTAAATAATGTGTAAATATGGATTTTATCAAAAAGTTAAATTAGACCTCTTTTGATTCAATTGCAGTTACTTTTAATTTGATTATCTTTTAGTTTCCAAACAACTTAATATGAGTGAGATACTGGGGTTTCATTGTGCGAGCCGGCACGGTCCGAGATACGGTTTATTGTGATGTACATTGTAATAAAACGGAATTATTACAAATATAATTTAATTCAATTCTGATTGTGTGTAGTATGTAGCTAATGTCTCCTAGTCTTCGTTATTCACTCACTGTTGGTCTTCGCTTTTGTAATAAAGCAATAATATAATCGTAATTGTAGTAGTGTTCTGGTATAATATTACCCAGAATAATTTTTATGGTGTGTATGTGTAGTAGTGATGTTCCGCTCTGGGAAACGTCGATTTGGTAACGTTCCTGGTCTTTGTTGTTATCAAATAAACTCTGTGTGTATTGCTGTTGTAGCGATTTGAAATAAAATATAAATTTTATTTTTATATTTATAAAAAAAAATAAATTCTGAAAAAATGTTTTCGGTGTATTTATGTTCTTAAAATTTAGAAATAAATCGAGGTTGTTGATTGTAATTATAATTATGATGGTATTGTGTTTATTCTGGTAATAATTTTCCCTTCTGTAAATTTGTTAAAAAGACAATCCAGTTAACTTCAAGTTTAGGCGAAAACGGCTCTCTCTTGTTCTTACTCTTGAAAGGTTGTCGTTTCGCATATACTGCCTTTAAAGGTTATCTAGTTTTCTTGATTAATTAACTGTTAAGTCCTTTTATAAGAGAAATCAACTTCAATTTACCAGAAAACAAACGTTTATTAAACAAAATAATGAATTTGATCAATTAAAATCGATGTTACAATGCCGTATCGACTCGCTCAGGGCCGGTCGATATAAGAATTTTACATTTGTATTATAAAATAGGTTCTTTAAACGGTTATTAATATAAAAAGCCAGAGAAGGTCAGGGGCATGAAAGTATAACACTTACAATTCTAATAATGTCTTAAATTTAAACAATACAATGGTAGTTATTAATAATAAAAGTTTATATATAATTTTATTCGAACCAAGTTGCAGCCCATAGTCGTGTCTTATTGCGGTGATGATATTGGATCAAAATGGCCGCCTGACGCATGCGCGTTGTTCGCCTTCTAACCTGGATGAAGTACTTGTTGGAATAAATATGTCCCTTCTTCGTTTAAATGTTCTTCGCAATTGTATATTATCTTCTGGGGTATAGTTTATTGTCACTGGTGTATGATGGAATAGTTCACTTGGTGTAAAAATGTTGTTAAATGGGTATATCTACTGGTGTTTATGTGTGTCAGTTTAACCTCGAATTTTCACTTGGTATTTGGTGCGATTTCAGTGTTATTTCATTTAATTAGTTATATGTGATTCCGTTTATTGGTGTTATGTAGTTCATAGGTCAACTTCACCACTTCACAATAATTAAAATAGTTAAAAAAAATAATTTTACACAAAATGATTCCGAACTCTGTTATAACGTAACAGCCATTAAAGGTTGGTTCTATCAAATATTCACATTAAGTGCTCTCTTCAAGGTATAATAATGAACTGTCTGGATTTCCTTCGTCTCATGAAAATCTTAGCCTATATAATATATCTCATACATTGTTTCAAATCATCTTAACTTCCGACACATTTTAAAATCGTACATTATGCTCAGAAAGTAATTTCGTTATTAGTTAACTGTTTGAAATATTAAATACATATTCGTTTTCACTATTCTATTCTACTTATTTTGATAGTAATTAAGTTAGTGTTACAAAGTTTTATCAGAAAATTATATTTCTTACATTTTTTGGGAGGTAGGCCTAAAATTATACTTCCTGTCTTCTAAGTAAATAATAGCCATTATCCCTAATATAATTATTATTCTATTAAATCTGAAATTGGTATAATTGTCAATTCTCACTTATTTTATGGCAATTTAGTATATTAATGATGGTTTTTTAATACAATTCATTTGTATATGACTCCCCCTATGATAATGTCAGTGAATCTATTTCAGTTTTAAATGGTATTTTATTAGACCAATTAATAATTTTACTCATATAATGACCCTATCTTTAGAAAGCCTTATTTACATAGTATTTAATATGTTGAGTTTATCTTGCCTAAATATTGTCAGTTTATCTGGCTTATAAGACTATGTTTGTTAATTATTTGCAGTTTAAATTCATTATATGGTCTAGATTTGATGTGTGGCTATTTGCAAAAATGTTTTATTAATGTAGTTATTTTATATCCTTCTCTGACTTCTGATTCTTATATATTTGATTAAAAATTAATTCTTTGACTGGTATAACAGTAATTATTGATTGTATAATTAACATATAACACCTCTCTACATAAAACTGGTGTTCTGAATAACATTGTTTTGTATATCACCTAATAACATAATTAAAAATATTCTATAACATCGGAATGATATCTATTTTTAGATAGGGCATTCCTAAATTAAAATGAACAATAAAATAACAAATTATAACACTAATATTTCTTATGAATAATCCTTACTTATCTAATTATTATATGTAATAGGAACCTAACATCCTGGTTACATATAATGGTTAACATCTTTTACTACTTCAACATTAACAGTTGGTTCTGTAATTTCCCATTTTACAGGATTTATGCCCTCTCTTAAAGTATAACTCTGGCTATCTAAGTCATATTCCATTCTATGGAATGTTCATACAGCTTTAGTAGCTTTTATTAGTAATATTACTATTTCATTATCAAAGTAGACACTGTTCACAAAACTTAAAGTTTATTACTTTGTACTGCAACTCATGCACCTTTTTAAAGTTTATTAGTTATAATTTGATCACTTACACTTGTCCATGGTGAATTATTAATATATTTACTAGTCTTTTTCTAGTTTTTAACATGAAATATTCAACCATGGGGGGACTGTGAAGATTTGTTTATACAAACTAAATAATAACTTTTTGAATGCACTAATATTTAATACTACTAACACTTTTAGTTTTTTGTCAGTTTTACAGTGATATGGTTTTTTGGGGTGTTATACTTTCTCTTTGGACATTCATTGATTTTGGGGTTTTTGGGGTTCTTTCCCTATGGGGTTTTTGTTTTATATGGGTCGTCTCACTTCTTTCTTCTCTGAGTTTGGTTATTCTTCTTTCTTCTTTCTTCTTTCTTCTTTGTTCAATAGTTTTGGTTATTCTTCTTTCTTCTTTAGTTTTAATTATTCTTCTTTCTTCTTTCTTCAGTAGATTTGATTATTCTTCTTTCTTCTTTATTCAGTAGTTTTGATTGTTCTTCTTTCTTCATTCTTCAGTAATTTTAGTTTTGATTGTTCTTCTTTCTTCCTTAGTTTTGATTGTTCTTCTTTCTTCCTTAGTTTTGATTGTTCTTCTTTCTTCTTTAGTTTTGGTTGTTCTTCTTTCTTCAGTGATTTTAATTATTCTTCTTTCTTCTGTCTTCAGTAGCTTTAGTTATTCTTCTTTCTTCTTTCTTCAGTAGCTTTGGTTATTCTTCTTTCTTCTTTTTTCAGTAGTTTTGGTTGTTCTTCTTTCTTCTTTAGTTTTAATTATTCTTCTTTCTTCCTTCTTCAGTAGATTTGATTATTCTTCTTTCTTCTTTCTTCAGTAGTTTTGGTTATTCTTCTTTCTTCTTTAGTTTTGATTATTCTTCTTTCTTCTTTCTTCAGTGGTTTTAATTATTCTTCTTTCTTCTGTCTTCAGTAGCTTTAGTTATTCTTCTTTCTTCTTTCTTCAGTAGTTTTTCGCTGTGTATGCCTTGGTTTCTTCTGGTCTGGTTTCTTTGACGGGGTATATTAATTGCCTGCTTCTATCTTACCTGGGTAATTTTGTTATTAACATTTTTAGTTTCCTGGGTTTTTTAAAATTTGTATTATATTATATTATCTGCAGAATTTTTCTTTATTTAACCTTTCTTGTGAATATATTAGTAAATAGTGCATTTTAATTGATTCTCATCTGGATATTCCATATATTAAAGCTTTATCCATGATCATTGAGTAATGTATTTGTGTGGATTATCTGTCACGCTACAACATATAAAAACAATTACGTTACCAAAAATGTTATCATACGTTACTTTTTTTATCTTATAATATTATCTTAAATTCGGGTTTATTCTGTCCCAGTCAGATAATAGCTGACCAAGATACAGCCTTTGACTTACGATGTTACTGATTGTAATTCATAAGTACGTAATGTGTGACAATAATGCATATTGCGGTCCGTTCAAAAAAGACAACTTTTTAAATATTTTCATATACAATATTTAAAAAATTAAATTTTAAACAAAAAATGAAATTAAAAAATATTTTTTTATATTAAAATATAAATATCTTAATAATTACTTTGTTTCTAAAGATGTTTTTATCATAGTCGTGTTTTGGGCGTGTATAGATTCGTCTCTTAAAAACAGAGAACTGCATGAAAACATGATACAGCAACATACAAGTAACCATAAAGGGCAAATGGAGGCTAAAACATCTACTTTTCTTAACGTCAAAGCACTTTTAATTCTTCCGGTTGAAATTTCAATATGCAATTTATATTAAAAATTAATAAGTTTTGTAAAGTAAAAATATCGGTATGGAGAACCATATATGACTTCCATGTTCTAAGATTTATATTTAAAATCATTTACGAAATGGAATGTTTCCATAGAAACTACTTCTTTCCACTTATTGCTTCAGCCTTAACCACAGTACTGTTGTGGTCACTAACCTATACCACCACACGTTATCGCACTCGATTTTCACTGATAATGGCAGTCGACGGCATTGCTGAAACGTCTGGTTTTGCAGAAAACATTGGACTACGGCCAAACAGCTCGGGAAGGAATTTTAACAACAAACTACTACTTTGTTGCCGATAAAGTAGCACACATATAAAAATTATCCCCTCCCCCCTCAACTATAATTTTCATTTATAGAAAATTACCCCCACCCCGTTCAACTAGCCTCTTCATTTATAGATATTTCATCTACGTTTCTAGAGTGGATTATTAAGATCTTCTTATCAGGATACTTTATTTATCAAAATTAAGTGCTTTACTCTTGTTACAACAAAAAATGTTTCAGGTAAACTGCTCTTTCCCCGTAACCGATCTTCACCAAAATCAATAGGCCTTGAGTCTTCTACAACTCACGCATATATGTAAAAAATTATTTGATTCTGTTTGAATTTACGGCAGTTATCGTTCGTCATAAAAATATTTCTCTTGTTACAACATAAAATGTTGCAGGTAAACTACCCGTTTCCCTTAACCGATCTTAACCAGAATCAAGAAGCCTTGAGTTCTCTACAATTTAGGGATATATGAAAAAATTATTTGATTATGTTTGAATTTACGGCAGTTATCGTTCGTCATAGAAAAAATTAACCTTGTTATCACATAAAACGTTGCAGGTAAACTACCCCTTTCTCTTAACTAATCTTCACCAAAATGAATAGCTCTTGAGTCCTCTACAATTCAGGGGTGCAAGCAGAACATTATTTGATTCTGTTTGAATGTGCGGCAGTTATCGTTCGTCATATAAACAATTACTCTTGTTAAAACATTAAAGGTGGCAGGTAAACTACCCCTTTCCCTTAACCGATCTTCACCAAAATCAATAAACCTTCAGATCTTTACGATTCAGGAACGTAAGCAAACAATTATTTGATTCTGTTTGAATTTACGGCAGTTATCGTTCGTCTAAAACATAAAACGCTGCAGGTAAACTACCCCTTTCCCTTAACCGATCTTCACCAAAAACAATAGGTCTTGAGTACTCTACAATTCAAGACTGTATGCAAAACATTATTTGATTCTGTTTGAATTTGCGGCTGTTATCGTTTGCCATAAAAAAAAAATCTGTAGACAGACACATACACAGACACTTTCCGAAAAATGACTTTTTTTCATGTTTTGAGGGTAGTACAATCAGAATCTGCAATTATGTCGAACACGATTTTTTTTTGCCATCACCATATTTCCATTTCCTTATGGAACATGGAAGTAATAAAAAAAATGTCAAATAAGTAAAAGGTCTGAAAAATGTTAGTCGGACCTTTCTGAAAAAACAAAAATTCTAAAAACAAATGAAACGTAACAGATTAGCTTATATAATTTTAACAATCTAGTGTTCGGAAATTTAAAAAATGTAGTGATAAATCGTCAGGAAGTCAATTATGTCATTTAATATGACACTTCTAAGTAATTTGGGCACTGTCTAGACCATTGGTTCCCAAAGTGGGGTCCGCGACAATCTTTCGGGGGGTCCGTAGACACTTTCAAGAAAAATTATAATATACCGTAATTTTATCCGATTTTTTAGGCTCTAAAATCTAAATTTTAGAATATTAAAACAATTAATAGAATATTCCAGTTTTTTTATAGGTTCAAACTAATTGTAATTGTAAAAGGAATTTCAAACTAATGGTTTTAACGATGTCTTTAAATCATGCCCTGTAGCAGATCTGTTTGGCAGCCGAACTGACTAGACCTCTTTCTTACACTACAAAAAGAAGATTCATTGGCAAAACTTTCAACTGTCAGTTCATTAAAATTACAGTTTTCGCAATTACAGCTAGCTGACTTCGGGTTATACATAATGATTGACTACCCTGAACTCACAAAAAAGTTTGCAAGCATTAAACTGTGTTTCCCTCTACTTATTTGTGTGAAACCGTGTTCTTCCTACTCATGTACTTGAAGTCAAAATTAAGAAATAAACTTGATGTCGAGAGTGATTTAATATTGAAATTATCAGACATTAAACCCAATATTGCAGAGCGAATTTTTCAAAAGCAACTTCATTGTTCACATTAAACTATGTTTGATATCATTAATATTATAATTTTTCAAGTTCAGATAATTTTGATTTTAATACGTTTTAATTAAAATATTAGAGTTTCTGTCATATTTACTGTTTGTTTTATTTCAGAACTCAGACGGGGTCCGTGAATTTTTAAATTATTTATGAAGGGGGGTCCGCGGACTGAAAAGTTTAGGAACCACTGGTCTAGACGCTTATAGTGATTTCTACTTAACATACTCAAGTATATAAAAGTATCAACATGTGCTGAAACTTGTCAACTAACAGATTCCGATTTGTAAAATTTCCTTGTTAGATTATGTGGATTGCGTTTGTTGATTCTGTTTTACGGTCTACATGGTACACGATGACCAGCAGTAATTTAAAAGTCATCTAAACTTTGTTTTATGCATTTTGAAAATGCTAGCTCTATTGATAACATTTTAGTAGGTCATGCTTATGCTTGAGCAGTGCAAAATTACATTTTATTTTAAGAAGTTCTTTCGGGAGTAACGTTTGACAGCCATGACGATAATCAAAATATCGATATGGAGAACCATACATGACTTCCATATTCTAAGATTTATATTTAAAATCATTTTCGAAATGAAATATTACCATAGAAACTACTTCTTTCTACTTACTGCTTCAGCCTTAACCACAGTAGGCCTACTGTGGTCACTAACGTATACCACCTCACGTTATCGCACTCGATTTTCACTGATGATGGAAGTCGATGGCATTGCCGAAACGTCTGGTTTTGTAGAAAACATTGGACTACGGCCAAACATCCCGGGAAGGAATTTTAACAAAAACTACTTCTTTGTTGCCGATAACGTTGTACACATATATGTAAAAAATATGCATAAAATTAATGGCTTGTATAAGTTAATGATTGATCTCCATTAAGTAGTGCTCAAGTTTCCAAAGTTTTAATATTATGATGTCCGTAATTAAAACATCAGAGCAGGTTTAGTGTGAATGAGGATACACCGTGGACAAAAATTTTCAAGTTTTCCTATTGAGCGTTGCTTAGAGTAAAACTGCGAATCTACAGTGTATGTTTCACAGAACAAACACGCGAAAAAGAAGGAGCGCTCCGAAGTCACTCATGGACCCTCAGCATCTTGCAGAGGGTTCATTCCCTAAAGACGAAAAGTCTGTCTATGAATCGTTCCTCTATAAACACGTGCAGTTACACTGCCCAGCGATCCACAGGAAGCAAATCGCTATCCACGCTGGACACTTTTTCGGCTTGCACGTGTTATGTTGGTGTGGGTTTCGGCACTTTCCATTTAAAAAGCGTGCAAATGTAAGAAAATAAACATGAGTGAGGCCAGAAATAACGCGAATTTTGTGTGTTTGTGTGTGTGTGTGTGTGTGTGTGTGTGTGTGTGTGTGTGTGTGTGTGTGTGTGTGTGTGTGTGTGTGTGTGTGTGTGTGTGTGTGTGTGTGTGTGTGTGTGTGTGTGTGTGTGTGTGTGTGTGTGTGTGTGTGTGTGTGTGTGTGTGTGTGTGTGTGTGTGTGTGTGTGTGTGTGTGTGTGTGTGTGTGTGTGTGTGTGTGTGTGTGTGTGTGTGTTCCCTGCCTTTTTATTGCTGTAGTCATAATAATAAAATGGAAACGTAAACATCACATAACTGACATATGCTTACCTGCCACGAACGATATATTATTTTATACATGTATATTAACTTATACATGATTTACATTAAAATGAAAAAATTATAATTTTATTGCCTGGCAACAAAATTATTTTATTTTTAACAATTACCATTGTTTGAAAAAATTTAAATGAATTTTCAAGTACCTTACTGTTGTTAAAACGTAAAAGGTTGCAGGTAAACAAGCCCTTCCCCTTAACCGATCTTCACCAAAATCGAAAGTCCTTGAGATCTCTACAATTCAGGGAGGTATGCAAAACATTATTTGATTCTGTTTGAATTTGCGGCTGTTATCGTTTGCCAAAAAAAAAATTTCCCTTTATAAAAAAAAAAGTTGCAGGTAAACTACCCCTTTCCCTCAACCGATCTTCACCAAAAACAATAGGTCGTGAGTACTCTGCAAATTCAAACAGAATCAAATAATGTTTCGCATACACCCTGAATCGTAGAGTTCTCAAGACCTATTGTTTTTGGTGAAGATCAGTTAAGGGAAAGGGGTAGTTTACCAGCAATGTTTTGTGTTTTAACAAGGGTATTTTCTATGGCAAACGATAACAGCCGCAAATTCAAACAGAATCAAAAGATTATTTGCATACAGCCCTAAATTGTAGAGTTCTCAAGATCTATTGGTTTTGGCGAAGATCGGTTAAGGGAAAGGGGTAGTTTACCTGCAACATTTTATGTTTTAAAAGGGTATTTTCTATGGCAAACGATAACATCCGCAAATTCAAACAGAATCAAATAAATTTTTTGCACACACCCCTGATTTGTAGAGTACTCAAGATCTATTGGTTTTGGTGAAGATCGGTTAAGGGGAAGGGGTAGTTTACCTGCAACGTTTTTTATCAAGGGTAATTTTTCTATGGCAAACGATAACAGCCGCAAATTCAAACAGAATCAAATACTTTTTTGCACACTTCCCTGAATTGTAGAGGTCTCAAGGACTTTCGATTTTGGTGAAGATCGGTTAAGGGGAAGGGATAGTTTACCTGCAACCTTTTACGTTTTAACAACAGTAAAGTACTTGAAAATTCATTTAAACTTTTTCAAACAATGGTAATTGTTAAAAATAAAATAATTTTGTTGCCAGGGAATAAAATTACTGTATAATTTTTTCATTTTAATGTAAATTATGTATGAGTTAATATCTTTATATATATAATTCTTCTGTACGTGTGTATGTCACTGAACTCCTCCATGTAAAAATAATATATCGTTCGTGGCAGGTAAGCATATCTCAGTTATGTAATGTTTACGTTTCCATTTTATTATTATGCCTACAGCAATAAAAAGGCAGGTAAGACACACACACACACACACACACACACACACACACAATTCACGTTATTTCTGGCCTCACTCATGTTTATTTTCTTACATTTGCACGCTTTTTAAATGGAAAGTGCCGAAAAACCCACACCAACATAACGCGTGGAAGCCGAAAAAATGGACATCAATTTGCTTCCTGTGGATCGTTGGGCAGTGTAACTGCACGTTTTTACAGAGGAACGATTCATAGACAGACTTTCGTCTTTAGGGAATGAACCCTCTGCAAGATGCTGAGGGTCCATGAGTGACTTCGGAGCGCTCCTTCTTTTTCGCGTGTTTGTTCTGTGAAACATACACTGTAGATTCGCAGCTTTACTCTAAGCAACGCTCAATAGGAAATGTTGAAAATTTTTGTCCACAGTGTACCCTCATTCACACTAAACCTGCTCTGATGTTTTAATTACGGACATCATAATATTAAAACTTTGGAAACTTGAGCAC
This sequence comes from Magicicada septendecula, assembly GCA_034769895.1. Taxonomy (NCBI): domain Eukaryota; kingdom Metazoa; phylum Arthropoda; class Insecta; order Hemiptera; family Cicadidae; genus Magicicada; species Magicicada septendecula. The sequence goes on from CM068369.1 coordinate 381,330,109, forward strand.
TACTTAATGGAGATCAATCATTAACTTATACAAGCCATTAATTTTATGCATATTTTTTATATATATGTGTACAACGTTATCGGCAACAAAGAAGTAGTTTTTGTTAAAATTCCTTCCCGGGATGTTAGGCCGTAGTCCAATGTTTTCTACAAAACCAGACGTTTCGGCAATGCCATCGACTTCCATCATCAGTGAAAATCGAGTGCGATAACGTGAGGTGGTATACGTTAGTGACCCCAGTACTGTGGTACTGGTTAAGGCTGAAGCAGTAAATAGAAAGAAGTAGTTTCTATGGTAATATTTCATTTCGAAAATGATTTTAAATATAAATCGTTGAACATGGAAGTCATGTATAGTTCTCCATACCGATTTTTATGATAATCATTTAAATTTCTGTTGATTTCAACGCAAAGGCATATACTGGTATTACTGACAAATCACATTACTAGAACGTAAGTTTATTGTGAGAAATTAATTACAGAAAAGGAAGCTCGTGACTGAACTCCGCTTGATGGAACCATTTTACTATCAAACATGAAAATGAACTTCAAACTAAACTGATCACATAACTATCAACCGTGTGGTGTAACCTTCTTTGGTTATACCAACTCAGAGTAGCCACTTGTCGGCTTGCTACTGAGTGGGGCTGGCTGGACCCCATTGAGCGCCTCTGAAGGTGGTAGCAGAATGTCACTCCGGTTCTTTATGGATGGTACCAGGTTCCGCTGGGGTGGTATAAGCTTTCTTCCTTCCCTGATATTACTTTCATTGACTTATACCACGCGTTTTCTGTGCTATCGGCCTCCCTTGGCTACCTCTTGTTTTCTTCCAACCCCAGCCAGACCAAAAAATATAGAATATGTCCAAGAACATTCCCTTAAAGTACCCCAGCTGAAATACTTTTTAACTCAAAATAATCGTCACCACATTTTACTCAAAACTGTTGTTCTGAATTATACAATTTGATAATTTCGCTCATCCGCAAAGGTAGGGTTTTCCATCCTATACAGCAGACCCTCGTGCCACGCTTTATCAAAAACTTGGGCCAAATCCAAAAATATTGCTCTGCATATTGTCTTTTCTTCCAGTGATCGCTCAGTTACATCAATTGCACGATGCACCTGCTCAGTAGTTGAGTGTTTATTGCGAAATCCAAATAGGTGGGTTGGAATAAATTTCTTTTCCTCGATTATTGGTCTCAGACGTTTCAGAAGCAACTTTTCAAACAATTTACATGTAAACAGCAACAGGGATATATACATATACGATGATTTCTCATTTGGTGGTTTGCCATGTCTAGGGACCATCATAATCACATTAGCAACTTTCCACTGCTTTGGCACATATTTAAGTCGTATCGCTGAATTAAATAAGCGCATAAGTTTTCTTACTCCTTTATTTGGCAATCGTTTTAGTATTTGCCCCGTTTTTAATCATTACCTGGTGCCGTCTTAGAACCAACACACCGACAACATCGCAATTGTTCTATCTTCCGTATTATTCACTTCTGGAAGAATTTCACCAACTGCATCCCGATGTTGTTGAAAAGTATTAGCTAAATGCAGACCAAATTCTCAGCCTTTTCAATATCCTTCCTCGCCCGTATCCCATTATCTTTTCGAATGTGTAGACAATGGTTTTCAGGCCGTTTTAAACTCTTGGTTCAGAGGGAATATTTAGTGTCCTTACCATATATCAATTCTCGTAAGAAATTGGTAAATGTTTAATTTTTTACTGAACTTATCTCGTATTTAAGCTGCTGGTTCAACTGATTTAACGTTCTTTTGTTTTCAGGTGTTCTAGTCTAGTGCCATTTTTTACGTGCTTTTCTTTTCTTTGAATCGCGTTCCCTTACTTCTTTAGGGTAATTTAACCCTTGTGTTTTTTATTCCATTCAGCTTGCTAGCTATGATTACTAATTGTTCTACGTCCATATCAAATTGCACAGTAGTTCTCAGTAGAGCATTCAACTCAATTCGTTGTTTAAGTTCTTATCTAAATCCATTTCAGTCTCTCCATTTATTAATCAGTAATGGCGGGATGATTTCTGTATTACAGCTATACTTAACGTTAATATTATATAGATGAATGATCAGATGACAAAGCATAGCATTCTTCAGTGCTAATATAATTGGCTGATATTCCATTCAAAGCAAAGAAAGCTATCAGATCAGGAATTTTATTTAAATCCGTGGGCCAATAAGTTGGTTTTTCAGTAGAATGGCGCTCACATTTTGCTAGTTTAATCGTTTCAGACAAATGTTTACCTTTGGTCGTAATAAGCCTGGAACCCCAGTATGTTTTGCATTGAAGTCTCCTCCAATTATAAAGTGGTCTTCTAAAGTCTGAAAGAACCTGAGGCTGTCACTACAAACGTCCTAAATTTAAAAAAAGTTTACATTTGTTGCTTGATTGTTTTCTGAATTTTATACTTAGGTTCCTCAGAATGCTTTAAAGTTTCCTTAATTATCACAAATGTATTAGTTTCATAAATATTTTTTGTATTTTTGGATTTCCCAAACGTTAACATAAATAAAGGCTGAGGTTTCCTAACAATGTTGTCTTTTATTTTCTGTTTTTGATAATATATACTATATCCTTTATATCTAAATTTGTATCTGACAAATTTTCTATAATACTTTTCTGATCATATGTTGGCTGTAATCCCCGAGCCACAAGTCGTATAGAGGAATCTGTTTATTCTCATAAGGGAAGTATTCCTTCTTATTTTCTCGGAGTACATAGAACATAGAATATATAGTACATACGCCATTGTGAGGCGGCACAGTTATTGATCTTCGTTTGGCACATTTATTTTACGTGTATTATTATTAACTCCTGTGACTTTGCGTTTTACTACTGCTATACGGAGTAGATTATATATTTCGTCATCAATTCCTGCATTAACTACATAGTTGGTTGTAATGGAACTCACTTTTCAACCCGATTACTTAAACATTTTTCTGCGTTTACTATCTGTAACTGAGGAGATGTTTCCGATGTAGCAGATGCTTTGCGATTCTTGTTCTTCTTGGTTTTGTAATGATCAATTCTGCCTCTTTTGCAAGTTCCTCTTTATCTGTGCAATATTCCATCCTGCTTTCTGTTTCTTGCTTAATACTAGTTTTCTGCAAACAGGTTTTCGAGGTTTGCAACTTTTGGGTAAGGAGTAAGCTAAATAGTAATAGCTTATTGTTATATAAATAGTAATTCAGAGTTTCCATGCATGCCAGAGTTTTGTTTTAGTATTAGTTTTTAATTGACCTTCTTGAATGAAAGTCTGATTTTGCTGCACCTGTAGTTGAATTTCTTCACACAAGGTAAATTCTGGCTTTCCTGTAGAGTTTGAGTAATAGGTGGAACTGATTCTACAGCGTCTGCTGCAGTCTTTGGTGGTGATCTTGGTGCCAGATTGCTCTTCCTGAAAGGGTCTTCCATAAGCAATAGCTGTCCTCCTTCCTCAGAATCCATGGGGGTTGGATCCACCCCTCCGTAAAGGGTGGATTTACCAGGAGATTGCCTGATCTACCACCTCAGTTAGTCATTCTCAAAATTGTTTTAACCTTTGCTTCTGTTTATATATGTATGTATTCTATTTGTATGAAACAAAAAATATCCCCCTATCCCTCGGAAACCTAAAAGCCTTGGGGTAGGAAGAAAACAAGAGGTAGTCAAGGGAGGCCGATAGCACAGAAAACTCCCGGGAGATATTCCGAAATGTGATGAGGTAAAAACAGCTACAGTTGTTGACGTCACTGCACTATTAACTACCGGTAGCAATGTATAAAAGCAACAAACAATCTACAGATAGCACTTAATAATGTCACCAGATGGACAAAAAATGGCGTATTAAATAATGAGACAAATTCTACGCTTGTCAACTGTAGAAACAGGAAAATAGAGTACTTATCTATTTCAGTCAATCATCAAATAATTCCACATGCAAATTTGGTAAAGTATTTGTGTATGACTCTAGATGCGAAGCTCAGATGAAAAGAACATGTCAAGAAAAACGTAAAGAACTTGGAATAAAATTCAAGAAAATGTAGTGGCTACTTGGAAGACACTCTGAACGGGCACTTTATAATAAACAAGCTTTAAAACCGGCGTGAGTTTATGTAGGGTTAACATATATCCTCGTTTGCCCCGAATTGTCCTCGATTTTAGGTTATGTCCGGGTGTCAGAGTGCCCTTAGGCCAAAACACGATTTTATCCTCGTGTTTGCCATAGTTAATGTAAAGTCCTTATTACGAGCATAACATATATTTAGTAATGTAAGTAAATTTAAATAGGTTTGCTTATTGGATAACTAATTACTGTAGACTGATGTTGAGAGTTCAGCTACATTTATCAACAGTACAGTGCATAAGAGCAGTGCACTCAATATTGATGACTTATTTGATGAAGTTTCTACAGTTAATAAATGTTTACATTTATATATGAATAGTTAAAATAGGAATTTTAGAGATACAGAGTTGTCACAGATGTGGTTGGAAATTTTTAGACATTCACTATAAGAAAAACCTATCAATTTACTCAGATTGATTGAGTTTATTTTTTGTTTACCTGGGATTTCAGCAGTTGTGGAAAGGATATTTTCTTTAATGAAGAATGTTTGGCGTTCAGAAAAAGAAAGTATGGCAAGTATGGCCACAGATACAGAAAAATCTTTACTTAACATCAAATATAATTCAGAGTATGGCTGAGTGAATTTTAAAAAATTATTAAAAATAATGATGACATTATTAATGAAGCTACATCTAGTGAGAAATACAAAATTGGTGCTGCAGGAATTTCTAGTGATGGAAAGTAAATAGTCCTAAGTTAACTAATTAATATGCAAACTATTATTAATGTATCATAATTATGTAATGTTTATATAAATTACATAAATAATGTTTTATCAGTAATGTTAAAAGGATTTTAATTTAATGAATAATGTTAACATATGATTATAAATTTTAAAAATAATGTTTTATAATCATAAAACTATGAAATGACAAAAATACTGATTTGTTTAGAACATGTATAGATCAACCCCACCTCGGTCAACACCACACCAATTTTACCAAGGTGTCCTGTTTTGGATCTGAAAAATATGGTAGCCTTAGTTTATGGTATGCAACTTTAAGGTTATACAAAAAACTCCAACATCAAAATAATCTAGACTTTTCAAAATAAAGTGCTTCGTAGTATTTTTGATGCACTATGATATGTAAGGAGCGATGACATTCATCGAGACCCAAAAATATCTATGGTTACTAATGAGATCAAACGGTTTGTGGCTAAATATGAACAAAGGATTTATAGACAACAAAATAACGACGTACTACAACTTCTTGATAACGCTGGATTTATTCCATGGATTGCAGAGACAGAAACTGTTTGAACTGGTGCAGGAAAGTGAAGCGTTTTAAAGAAACATCTCTACACGACCGAAGTGTAAACTATAGTGAGGAGTGCGCCAATGGGAGCATGTTCTACACACTGCTAATGTAGATGTTCGAATAAAATTGCTTGATATTTTGTAACTAGTTGCAATATAAGTAAATTAAAAAGTATCTATCACCAAACCTCTCAAATACTCTGATTGCTGTAACAATTCATGAAATAAGCTAACTTTAATTCTGACCGTGATTAATTAAAGGACAAAGTAAAAAACGGCCAAAACTAGACGCTTACAACGTTATACAAATAAAATAAAATTAACAAAATTAAACCGCAAGATGCAAAAGTTAATAGTAGAGTCCACCATAGTACTGAAAACCAAATTTGAACTTTTTAAGAAACAGCACAGTTTCGAAAGGTACAGATTATTATTAGAAAAATATATTCTGTCAAGACAAAAACCTTGAGTACAAAAAGTAATGTAGCAAAGAATACTGTTAAAGAAAAAATTAAGAAAGAGGACTAAATCGTAATACGAAAGGTATGTAACTAGACAAAGCAATGAAAACTGCAACAAAAATACAAAATATACGGTAGATTAAAGTCGTCGTAGTTGACGCAGAAGAAGCAACAGGAAACAACGATATCAAAAGTTATATGATATTTTCAGGAAATTTTGGGAAAAATATAGCATTGGCTGGAGAGGCAGAAATGGGAAATCAATCACAAATAAAACGAAACAACTCGAGCAGTGAAAAGACTACATTGGAAATGCGTTTAGAGTTATCGAACCGAAAGAAGGAATTTCATTTGATGATGGAAAAGCGACTGCTCTCAACATCAATACAAGTGGAAATACTAAACTTACTTTGTAGTTTCTATTTAATGTTTATTGCTTTTGTCTTGCATTAGAGGTATGGTGTAAAACTCTTACGTTCTCAAGTGCTACTTAAATTTTAAATAAGATATTTGATGATATATTAACATGATAACATAATACATAACAATTCAGGCATATCCGATATCGTATAAATTGTGATAAAACACAAGAATTTCTCTGCTAATATTTGAGCTTTATTCGCTAGTGCGTAGTGTTATACGTACAAATAAATTATAAATCCTATTATTAAAATGTAATTTTTATGAAGAACCTAGATTATACAAGGACAAACAGAAAAATTGGAAAACAAGGAACCATTTATTTTGAAGTACAACTTGTCAATCAGAAATGATGATATGCTCAACAAATGCTGATAAACAATTTTCCAGCATCAGTGCTGAACTGTTCATAAGAAACACGGATGTAACCACGGTTTTATTAACTAATCAAACAGCCCACAAAAATGCTCTGCCAAATTCATTAAGAAAACGCGTCCAAGGATGCCAACTTCAAAACATCGATCCAGCAGAACAATTTACAACGGGTCATGAACTATATAAAAGTTTTCTATAAACAGTATTTATATTACTAAAATCTAACACTAGCCTATTAAAATTCAACTTATGGTCAAAGGTGACTTTTCAACTCTTTTTATGAAGGACAATAAAACTCTTGAGCATGCGGTTGTAACGAGGATCACACATTCGTCTTCACTATCCATTTCTTAAGAATTACCATCATAGTCAAAATTTTAAGAAAGTAGTGATCGGGTATTGATTTAAACGATTTATCACAAACCATGTTCAGTGTCAAACAATTTACTGAATGCCATATTATATAAAAAGTAAATATAAAAGCAGTAATGGTAGATAAGAATTTCAAATTATATTTTTGAGGAACACGTCTTAAACTAGAACGAAATCTTGTCAAAAAACATAAGCGTTCAACATAAGCGTGCCTACACATTTATTTATTACTTGCATAAAGTAATATGTTAACTAGTTTACAGACATACATGTCCATGTACACCAATCTCGTACTGAATCTGCCTAATGTAGAAGAATGTAGAAGGAAAAGCACGTATAGCTGTGCCGCGGAAAAGCACGTATTAACACTCAATAAAATTGATCTGTTATTGTAATACAGTTTTACATGATCTTTGATCAAAATCTTCTACTTTCAATTTTCTAATTTCACTCACATTTGGTTTGGTAAACACGGCACTTTGAGTTATTTTATCAAAGGAATACTTTTTAGTAATATTTCATCTGCAGGCTCCCTAGAAATATTTCCGAAGAAAAAAATTGTGTGTGTGTGTGTGTGTGTGTGTGTGTGTGTGTGTGTGTGTGTGTGTGTGTGTGTGTGTGTGTGTGTGTGTGTGTGTGTGTGTGTGTGTGTGTGTGTGTGTGTGTGTGTGTGTGTGTGTGTGTGTGTGTGTGTGTGTGTGTGTGTTACGCCGGTGCGATAGGTCGATTGTAGGAACATTTTCTAAACAATATTATGCAACAGGTAGCCTGGCCTAGTTATACTTAAAAAGGCGTGCCATGACAATTCAGTCAGTTGAGTTCTGAGAATTCGGATATGTTCCACGATTGCTTAACCTCTTTATATATTCATCAATTTTGCTATAAGGCTTCTTTGAGCTCACTGTTGTCTTATTTTCTTATAATTTATAAGACTATTAATGTAGGCGGGTAGAATTGAAACTTATTATTTTTGGTCCTAAACATACGACATTAGTTCGCGAACCTGCCTTTATTAAAATCCAGCAATTACTGTATCTTGGGTTGTCGATTTCCCAAAGCATAACAGCGGATATTACACGAATAAAAATTATAGTATTGTGTTTAGTTTAAACTTTAAATTATAGAAAGAATGTGTTTATTTCCCGAATGAACATTATAAAATGTGTGTTAATATTAGCATCTGTTTTGATGTTGCTCACCACTAGGAGCGCTAGTATCGCCTCTGATTCCTTTTTTCTACGTATAAAACGTCGGGTGCTTTGCGACTGTATGTTTGTTAGACAATGTTTTTAGTTTTTATCACGTTGTTATAACAGTTCAGTTCTCCTCCTGTCTTTATTTTTACTGAATTGTTTAAATTCAGGCCTATCTGCGTAAATGTCTTTTGCAAAATATTACAAAATTTTAGACCGATCATGCACACTTTTCTCTCACGAATTGGTGAATCATTAGAACTAATAATTCTTCGTAGTGTTTCTTCATTTTTTTAATTTGCTCCCAAAAATAAATACAAATTTAATTTTTTTGCGCAACCATGATATCTAATACGAATTAGCTACACAGGTGTAATATGCTTTGTATGTACCTTTAAAAATTGTATACGCATTTGGAATTATAACTTTGCAGAGAAATCCCACAAACGCTGAAATTTCAGAGTGGGGTTTGACTATTCAGATCAGACATCAAACTCGTTTCCTGTCAACAAAGGTCGATTGTTGAGATGCATAGTGGTCTTTGATAGGCAGGCAACTAATAACAAAAATTCAAACCTGGATTTCTCTAAAAACTCGTGGACAGGCATATAATATTGCTTGTCAGTGCCATTGTTGTATTGAATTCTCTTTTGACCCTCAGAATGACGCATCGTAACAAATCATTTGAAGATAACTTTATAATTTCAAAACTTATGATCAGTTTTAAAAACCTTGGAGTCCTATAAACCTTGCACTTTAGCATCATACCCTCAACTCCATTTTATAAAGTTCTCTTGAATGGACTATAACGTAATTTTTCTAATCCTGTTAAACTATTTGCATGCCCAAGAGTTTAAAAGTAATATACAACACGATTCTATAAACAATAATGTAATTAATTAGTTACGTATATAAACAATAGGACTACTTACAGTTCTACTTAAATAAGTGGTGTATCTAAAATTTGGTCTGGAGAGTCCGGTCGTGTCAGCTTTCATATAAAAGAAATATCGGTATGGAGAACCATACATGACTTCCATGTTCTAAGATTTATATTTAAAATCATTTTCGAAATGAAATATTTCCATAGAAACTACTTCTTTCTTCAGGCTTAACCACAGTACTGTGGTCACTAACGTATACCACCTCACGTTAGCGCACTCGATTTTCACTGATGATAGCAGTCGATAGCACTGCCGAAACGTCTGGTTTTGTAGAAAATACTGGACCACGCCAAACAGCTCAGGAAGGAATTTGAACAAGAAACTACTTCATTGTTGCCGATAACGTAGTACACATGACATATAAATAAAAATGATCCCCTCTCCCTTCAAATATCATTTTCATTTATAGAAAATTACCCCCACCTCCTTCAACTAGACTCTTTATTTATAGATATTTCATCTACGTTTCTACAGTGGATTATTATGATCTTCTTATCAGGATGATTTATTTATCAAAATTAAGTACTTTACTCATGTTAAAACATAAAACGTTGCAGGTAAACTACCCTTTCCCCTTAACCGATCTCCACCAAAATCAATAGACCTTGAGTCCTCTACAATTTGGGGACGTATACAAAATACTATTTGATTCTGTTTGAATGTGCGGCAGTTATCGTTCTTCATAGAAAATATCGGTATGGAGAACCATACATGACTTCCATGTCCTAAAATTTATATTTAAAATAATTTAAATATTCATTAAATAAGTGGACGCTCGAGTTCTGTAGAAATGACGTACCAGCTAAAATGGTGCCCCCATGTCAGGTGGGTGAAGACTATCCTCAACCTTCGTGAGGAAGGACTGTACTTTTGGATAAAATTTGTGTAGGTCGAACGAAGAGCTGACCAAATGGAGCTGCGATCTGATTCCTGTAATGAAATTGGACTCTCGCTGCGAGTTATCGGCCTAGGGTGAATGATGTCTATAGTGTTATCAAAGTATTTTCTGACAACACTATACTAGCCATTTTTCTTTTTTAAAATCGATTCTTTCTTTCTTTTTCATTCGCCTTCTGATTTCCTGAACGACGACTCTGTTCACTCGTATAATTATAAATTTCACAGCAAAACATTTCTTCCTTAATACGTTTGTGTCTTCTGTTTAACACCCACCATTCTGATCCATGTCATAACGCTATATTCCACACAGGCTAGTAAATAACTAGCCATCAGAGAGGTCAAAATATTTTCCAGGAGGAGAAAACAATTTTCCAGAGGAGAAAAATATTTATTGCAACGGAACACAGGATGATAAGCTATGTTGTTTATATCAGAGCACATGGATGACGAGCATTTTCATGTTTAAATTGGTTTTATGTAATACTTTGTCTTTTAGCCATAAGTTTTGTATTTAGAAATGGATAAGCATTCAGGATATACCAAATTCTCCGTAAAAAGATGTTCTTTATTGTCATGTATTTTTTGAGTGAATTTGTGCGCGTGTGCGGGTGTGATAACTTGTGATCGCTATATCTTCCGCGGTAATTAACCGATCGACGTGAAACTTTGACAATGAATTGTTTATGTAAATAGCTCCCATTTATGTGTACTCTATGGTTCATAACTATTTTAGAAATATGGTTTTTTAAGTAGGAAAATCTCAATTTGAAACACTTATCATTAATAGGGGTCATAAAAAATTGGTAGATAATTCAATGCAAGTTAGTACATATTTATACAAACTCTTTCTGGAAAAGAAAGAATCAAGACATGGTTGACATCTGTTGATTCCATCAATCATGTGATTTGGGTTTAGCCAATCCGAATACACTAAATTCAGTAACATTCATTCTCTGTAGAGTAAAGATCGACACAGTCTGTCTGTGGCAATTGCAAGGTGAAGTTGTGCTCGTGCGTGAGAGAGTTATTCTCGAGCGAACATAGAAAAATATAACTTAACATAATCCTGGGTAGTCTGTACGAAGTTCTGCGTACAGAGCCGAGTGGGTAAATTATTTAAATAGAAATATAATATAGTATAGTGCTTTTCGTGTAAGTTTAAGATATCCGCTTAGGGAATTTAAAGACACTTCAAGATTACGTGGAAGGTGTACGACTAATACACCTTATTAAATTGATAAAATTGATAAAATTTACATATCAATTAATAATAAAATATTCTAGAGAAATTAATAAGCATTGTGTGTTTAACATATTTGAGACGAGGACGACGGACGAAGAGGACGCCGGACGAAGAGGACGCCAGGACGAAGAGGACGTCAGGACAAAGAGGACGCCAGGAAGAAGTGACGCTGAAGAAGAGGACGCCAGGATGGGAGTGGCAGTAGGAAGCGGAGGATTGCACGTACTGAGGTCGTAGCCTCAATCAAGTAAAACCGATATATTAACGAACATTATAAACTATTATTGCAAATTACAATACTTGACAATTTATAATACAATATACCTCTTTAAAAACTATATTTGTGTGTATAATAAATAATTGTTCATCTCCTCCATAATGGACTTGTTTGTGATTTGTACACACTCACTATATCCTTATTAGTATAATAAATTTGATCTGTTGCATAAGGAAATTTGGCGCCCAACGTGGGGCTCGATTTTTGCATTAGTTGTAAAAAAAGAAAATATTATTTTGAGTGTGTATAGACTATATTCATTGAACTATTTGTATGTGCTGTTCTTTGGTATCAGGGAGTATAGATAAAGGGTGAATGCTCGCTGTTATCAGATAATTGTGCAGTAGTAGTAAATTGTCTATGTGGAGATTGAATTATTATTTGTATTTGTGTTAGATTAAGCTTGTTTACATTTGATTGAGATACTGGACTATAATAATAAATAACTTATAAACAGACAGTTATTCGTAAAAATAAGTATTAAAAATATTGCCGTTACTGTAAATAAAAAACTATAATATCTGTTAAAATTATAAAATAAATAATCAATATGGCCGAAGGACTAGAATTACAGAATACATTAGCCGCATTATTAGCAAACATGCAAAAGCTCTTCGAAGACAATAAAGCAAATAAGGAAGAAAGTAAAGCTGCTATGCAGAAAATGTCTGACGAAGCAGCAAAACAAAATAGGTCACTGCAGTCGCTTCACGATGAGAATAAAAGAATCTATACAGCCGTTCATGACCAGGCTAAACAAAATAAACAACTTTTAGAGTCAACGAAAAACGTATAGGCGAAAAGGTAGAAATAATTCGCAGCAATATTGAGACCGCTTTAAAGCGAACAATTCTCGCATCAATGACTGTGAAGCTAAAATCACTGGGATAGAGGAAAGAGTAGATCAACACACATCTACTGTGAGTGAGCTTGTAGCTGAACAAGATCAGCGAATACAGGAGCTGGAACAATAGCTGACCCGACTCCAGAGTACCTCGACAACGGCGAACCAGACCACGTTCATCTATAGAACTTTAGAAGAAAACAATTCGCAAGTAAAATTCTTCGGCAGGGACACTGAGAATCCGATTTATTTTCTTAAATGCTGCCAGCGAGACATGGACGCATAGGCGACACCCTGAGTGAGATGGATAAAATAAACTATGTAGTCAGAAGATTAAAGGGTACTGCAGCGGAGTGGTTCACGGTAGTACAAGATAAAATAGTTACATATCAAGATCTGATACAACATTTTAGGGCGAGATACTGGAACAGCGAAATACAGCGAAAAATACGCGTACAGCTGGAGTTTGGTAGGTATTCCAGTTTAAAAGGGTCTAAAGAAAATTATTTAATCCAACTCATATCTCGTGCGAAGTATCTAGAACCAGAAGTGTCAGAGCCGGAGACGGTAAATACATTAGCTCATCATTTCGGACGCGGTATTCAAATCGCTGGAATTACACAAGGTAGTAAATCATTGGAGGAACTACTCCTATTGTTAACAAAAAGGGATAATGTTGACAATCAAAATAATAGTAATAATAATAGTGAACCGGCTCGGAAACAATTTCAGCCACAACAACCACAAAAACAACAACAACCACAACTATTTAAAAACAAACCTAATTTCCAAAAGTTCAATCAAAGAAATGTATCGGGAATTACCGAAACAAGTACCAGCGAAGAGCAACCAAAAAACGAGTAGGGTTGCACGGCGTGAGTCCGTGCGATAAATTGAAAATTACAAATAAAACGTAACAAACAACAGAATGAAAAATCTTATGTGAACAATACTAGTAGTAAGAATGTATACATTGCTTCAGGCCTATATCCTTTTGACATTAGAGATGAATTAATATATAACAATTGTGTTGATGATGATGTGGAAAAGGTTAGAAATAAGAATGATAATGATATGTTGCGGTAGCACTCTTCCCGCTGCTGCTCCGGAAGTGCTGCAGCATACAGACAAATAACATAACATACTATCTAAATACATCAAAATTCTTAAGAAACCTTTTCTGTGTTACACCTTATTTCTCAAGTGTTTCTATAATTAACGTAATTATATAAAAGGAGGAGGTGCGAGCAAAGAAATTGTTGAAAGCATCAATCTGTGAGCTGAGTCGGATGCGACCCGTTTATTTCAAAAACATTACGAGCCTCTAAATTTATCTAATCATGTGCCAGTCAGCAACGGTCAGTACTGAGCTAATTTTTTCTGAAAAACTGAATACAGAAAATGTTAAATGCTAAATATGGGGGTGTCGCATAAATCCATGCTAGTTTACAAAATAGTGTTCAGCGTACACGCTGTCATCTACTTATAAATTTCTGACACTGTTATCTATCGCAAAAGTTTATAAAATTGTTTCAGACACTTATGGTAAGTAACTTGTTTGTCTCGCTTTTTCTTCGTGATTATGCAACACTTGCCACCGTAAGTTATTAAAGGTAAAAATGTTACTTGGCAGTCCAGATAAGTCCTTTTGCAACCTGCTGTATCTGGTCGCTACGGCTGTGTGTTCCTCAGTACCTGGTTTGAACCACTGCTATGTCTGTGCTGGAAGATCGTGTAAAAGCTGTACGAAGTTCGTGTTTTCGTGTCTTCGGTCCGGAACGTTGAACCAAGTTTTAAACTTAGTTATTGAGGCTCCCATACTTGACGAAAGTCCGGCGACGGGCCGCTCTGCTCACAGCGTTTGATGGGAGACTCACGAGATTTAACAAAGCCAACGATAGGGTTAGTAAAAGGGAGGGCGTGACGTCAGGGCGTCAGGCAAGGTACAATTCGCGGATTGTTGCATTCGGCAGGAGACGAATAATTGCAACAGAAAGGCAAGCGTCGGGTGCAGGAGCGACGGTTGTCCAAGGTTTAATTCGTCAAAATTAATCGGTACGGTCAGTGTAACCAAACAGAGTCGAGTCAGGGGAAACCCGTACCTTATGTACGTAAATGGGAAAATTCAGATACTAGCGCGGCACTAGCTGCCATCTGGAAACAACTCAAAGGGCAACCTTCCGTCACCTTGGAAACGTTGCCTGCGCGCAGCTACGCCTCCACACTGAAAGTGAACGACGAGGGGGTGATCAGTCCCCGCGCCGCTCACCAGGCAAGGCGACCGAAAGCGGAGTCACAAAGTAATTTTTAATGAGCATGGAACATGTTCACGCCGGAACATGAGGACTGCAACTCAGTATGTGAGGGTACAACAGACTTGAGTAACAACAAGGGCCGAGAAGGGAGATTGGTCAAGAGCATCGACAACCAACCGCGCGACTGAGAGCGAGAGATCAAACTGGAGGGGTCACTCACCTTAAAAGCGCTTTACGACCACAGCAACTTCTCTTTACGGCACACGGACGACAAGTTAGAGAGCACATCTCTCCCTCGTCCGATCGTGCGAGGTGAGATAAAGGGGGTAGTACGCACCATTACCGCTACCTGGGTACATGGCTAAACTGCGACGGGGGGACACACCAGACTACATACACTGGCAAAGGGGGGTACGCCAGACTACATTCACTGGCAAAGGGGGGTACGCCAGACTACATTCACTGGCAAAGGGGTACGCCAGACTACATTCACTGGCAAAGGTGGGGTCACACTCTTTACGAGCCTTTTTTTCTTTTACGAGTTTCTTTCCTGACCTCTCTCTCTCAGCGCGAAAGTTTTGCACTGTCGCTTATTACGAAGTCATTGATTCATTATAAAATAGTTTACCGTGACAAGGAAATGCTAGTTGACACGACTTGACAGTCGGGTTCTGTTTTTCTGAATGCCGCGTATATTAATTCGTAGTTAATCGCAAACCAATTAACATGAAACCGGAGATAACGTGTGTGTGACAACTGACAACGAAGATTTTCCGTTAGTAAAAGGCTGCTATTTTACGAAAATTTTAATTTTGAATTTTTTCCTGTAACGCCTTCCACGAAACAAAATCGGATTTACTGAGATGCGCGCGTTTCTAAATAAAATTTACCGAATAATAGAGTACGTCACTTTTATACAAACAACAGATGCACTAAACATATTTTGAATAACAGCAGATTGGGAGGCGGTTAGCGAACTGGACAATCAGACATACAGCACGGTCAGCAAGGTACGGGGTTATTAAGCCGAGTATGTGGAGAAAACCAAAACATACAAAGCGCAACGATAAGGGAGCAGCTGTTCGGTGGAATGCAGATAAGACGGACAGGTTCGCCTGATTTGAACGATCTGATTTCACGACAACTTACAGGAAAGACCTACTCGTGACAAAATTGTTAACTACGCATACAACATTTAAAATACCTCCCACAAAATCCTATACAAAATTTCACGTGACTAATACCGTGCAATACAACAATACAAAATTTCAACACACACACAACATCAACAAAATTACTCTTGACAACTATGGCTTATAACCCATTAAATTGAACTAAATGCCTAGTAACCCATGGACCAAGGAAAACGCAAAATAACCACGCTCCGGCTACCACTTCTGCTGTAGTAGCACTACACACGAATAACATAATATAATATCTAAATACATCAAAATGCTTAAGAAACCTTTTCTGTTACAACTTATTTCTCAAGTGTTTCTATAATTAACGTAATTATATAAAAGGAAGAGGTGCGAGTAAAGAAATTGTTGAAAGCCTCAATCTGTGAGCTGAGTCGGATGCGACCCGTTTATTTCAACAACATTACGAGCCTCTAAATTTATCTAATCATGTGCCAGTCAGCAACGGTCAGTACTGAGCTAATTTTTTCTGAAAAACTGAATATAGAAAATGTTAAATGCTAAATAAGGGGGTGTCGCATAAATCCATGCTAGTTTACAAAATAGTGTTCAGCGTACTCGCTGTGATCTACTTATAAATTTCTGACACTGTTATCTATCGCAAAAGTTTATAAAATTGTTTCAGACACTTATGGTAAGTAACTTGTTTGTCTCGCTTTTTCTTCGTGATTATGCAACACTTGCCACCGTAAGTTATTAAAGGTAAAAATGTTACTTGGCAGTCCAGATAAGTCCTTTTGCAACCTGCTGTATCTGGTCGCTACGGCTGTATGTTCCTCAGTACCTGGTTTGAACCACTGCTATGTCTGTGCTGGAAGATCGTGTAAAAGCTGTACGAAGTTCGTGTTTTCGTGTCTTCGGTCCGGAACGTTGAACCAAGTTTTAAACTTGGTTATTGAGGCTCCCATACTTGACGAAAGTCCGGCGACGGGCCGCTCTGCTCACAGCGTTTGATGGGAGACTCACGAGATTTAACAAAGCCAACGATAGGGTTAGTAAAAGGGAGGGCGTGACGTCAGGGCGTCGGGCAAGGTACAATTCGCGGATTGTTGCATTCGGCAGGAGACGAATAATTGCAACAATATTGTTGTGAGAGCGAAAATTAATGGATGTGTCGGAAATATATTATTCGATACTGTTGCGCAAATTTTGTCTAATCAGCTAAAAATGCATTAACAAACATAGACACCAATTTAAAAAAACACCAATCTTACCTGTCAACAATACGGTTGTCACGACAGCCACAGGTGATTCACAAACTATCAATAAGCAAGCACTTATCACAATAAATTCACAAGGGATGGAAATGGAAATACCCGTTCTTATAGGCAAAAATCTAGTGTACGACATTATAGTAGCCACTGACACATTAAGGAAAATACACGCTACAATTGATTTCACTAATTAAACGGTAGAATGCACAGTTAAAAATACAAAACATAAAATTAATTTGTGTTATTCGCTCAGTAAGGGAAGTCAATATGACAATGGGGCTGACCGATGTAGGCCCGTTGACATACAGAAGCCACCTGTTAATCGCTTAGATAAGATAGCAGCTAACGGTAGAGTGCATGATAAGGAGATAACAGATGGTCAACGAAGACAATTAAATAATATTTTTAATAAATATGAATCGATTTTCAAAACACAGCACTCAATTACCAACATTTATGAACATAAAATACAAGTTAGCGACGAGAATAAATTTATAAGAAAACATATTCGATCCCATAACATTATCAGTAACAAGTTGAACAAGAAATAAATAAAATGTTAGAGAATAATATTATTGAACGAGCAGATAGTAATTTTTTAAAACCGATGGTGGTCGTTAAGAAAAAAAATAACGACATACGCATCTGCTTAGATATGTGAAACCTTAATAATATAACACAAAAATGTTACGATTGTGCTCCCAACGCGGAAAATTTGTTTGTAAAATGTCAAGGAGTAAAATACATGTCGCGTCTAGACATAAAAAGTGGGTTTTGGCAGATCCCGTTAGCCAAAGAATGTCGGAAATTCACAGCCTTTTTATATAAAAATAAATGTTACCAGTTTAAGGTAGTACCTTTTGGTTTGGTTACCAGCCTAGCCGCAATGGTTAAGTGTCTTGAATTGGCATTAGGGCCGGAGGTCGACGATTTTGTAAGTGTGTTTGGTGACGACATACTTATTATATCGAAGTCGTTCGAGGAACATATGCAGCACCTGGATATCGTTTTCCGCAAGTTAAGAGATGCGAACCTTGCGCTCAACTTAGAAAAATGCGAATTTGGAAAATCACAAATAAAGTTCCTCGGGCATATTATTTCTGCGGATGGTGTTAGTACTGACCCAGAGAAAATTCAAGCCATTACGGAATTTCCAAATCCAACAAAAGCGAAAGATATCAGGGTGTTCCTTGGATTGACTGGATATTTTCGCCGTTTCACACCGGAATATTCTAAAACCATACAACCGCTGCTGGAATTGTTAAGGAAAAACACCAAATGGAGATGGGTAGAGCGACATGAGGCAGCGTTCAACGCTACAAAAGAATTATACAGCAAGAACTTACACGTGTTCCACCCGGAAAAAGAAGGAACGTATGTGCTCAACTGTGATGCTTCAGACTACGCGATCGGTGGTGTGTTGTATCAGCGGAATAATAAAGGAGAACATAAGGTAATTGCACATGTAAGTAGATCTTTAAAATGGGCAGAAAGAAATTATTTTACGTTTGAAAACGAGATTCTTGCAATTGTGTATTGTATTAGTAAACTTAGATATTACCTGGTGGGACAACACTTTGAAATTCTCTCAGATAATCAGGCTTTATCTTTCATGCTTAATTGTAAAGTGGCCAATGCGCGGCTATCGCGTTGGATCATGGCGATCCAAGAATACGATTTCAGCATCAAGTATTGTAAGGCCAGTGAGAATAAAACTGCTGATACTCTAAGTAGATATCCCCCCATCATCGAAGAACAGTACTTCTCGACCAGAAGTGAAATTAAAATTCTAGCAGTCAAGTATACATTACCAGATGACGTAAGAAATAAATTAAAACTGATAAATCTTAAACAACAGGAGGACGCAAAATTAAGAAAAATTAGTGAAGGAATACAAAGACAAGACAACCCGAAATACAGAATCGACAGGGATGTACTCTATAAAATAATCGATGGTCAGTGGAAGATTATGGTTCCTGATGATCTCGTAGAAGATTTAACTTGGGTTGTCATGAAAGTCTTGCTCATGCTGGAGCTTATGTGTTATTTGGCGATGAGGGAAGACTTCGTATGGTTGAACATGGCAAGGAAAGTTAAGTCTATTTTGCGAACATGTCACAACAGCTAAATACCCAAATCAACACACCTATGTAGAGATGGGTAACATCATTACCAAGAATAAGAATGATCTACTGTGTATCGATTTTTTAGGTCCGCTACCACGTGCTGCAAGGGGTATGAAGAACCTGGTTGTTTGCACAGATGCATTTTCTAAGAACGTAAGTTTATATGCAATTGGACGACCTACCACGATGGCAGTATTAAATGTTGTATTAAATAAATACATTCCGAAATATGGTCCGGTGAAGAAAATTCTATCTGACCAGGGTAAGCAATTCACCAACAAGAAGTGGCAGTCCGAATTAGAGAAGCACAATATACAGGCAGTGATGACAGCAATCCGGAGACCGCAAGGTAACCTCGCCGAAAGGGTCAACAGGGAGTTAGGGCGTCTGTTTCACACTAATTGTAATACCAACCAGAGTAGGTGGCCGGATTATCTCGAGTTTTTCGAGGCGTCCATCAACGGGAATTACAATGACACGACAGGATTTACACCTAACGAACTACAAACCGGGGAAATGCCAAAGCGTGTCTGGGATGGGTGCATCAGGAGGATTGCAACGCAGAATTTGCTTATTTCAAATTTGGTTAAAAAGTAGAGGCCAGGAGACGCATTAAAAGGCGTGCCGAAGAACGGACGGAGAAATTTAATGCGGATCACAAACTGGTAACGTTAAAAACTGGCGAGAAGGTACTCCTGCGAGCTTTAAATGTAGGCCACAGAGAAGATAATACTGCAGCCATATTCTTTAGATTATACAACGGTCCATATATTTTATCAGAAAAAGTGGGTAAAAATACATACAATGTCACCAACCCAAAAACAAACAGGATGATAGGGAAGTTCCATGCATCATCCTTAAGAAAATATTACGTTAAAGATAATTAAACCTAGAATGCCAGGATATAGGTGGAATGACTGGTAGGAAATTGTATAAAAATATGTGTAAAGTAAGAATAATTGTGATCATGTTGAAAAACTGTATGGATGAACAGTAGTATACCTAGATTTAGCCGAATGAAGTCAGCAGTGTGATACGCTTATCTGTGTGCAGGAAGGTTATTGATATCTACCCACATGCGTTTGTTTGTTTACATTAGGGCTGTCAAATTGACAGTTGAGGAATGTGTTTGATAGAAGCTATTTATTTATATTTATTTATTTTGATTTTTGAACTTATTATGTTATTATTTGGATGATTATGATTATTGGGAGGATGTTTTGTCAATTTAGGTTAGGAAGAGAAAAAACAAATTATATTCCATATAAAAAAAATTTTTTTTACACGTGGTGGGGTTAATCTTGCAAGGTAACACAGGATGATAAGCTATGTTGTTTATATCAGAGCACATGGATGACGAGCATTTTCATGTTTAAATTGGTTTTATGTAATACTTTGTCTTTTAGCCATAAGTTTTGTATTTAGAAATGGATAAGCATTCAGGATATACCAAATTCTCCGTAAAAAGATGTTCTTTATTGTCATGTATTTTTTGAGTGAATTTGTGCGCGTGTGCGGGTGTGATAACTTGTGATCGCTATATCTTCCGCGGTAATTAACCGATCGACGTGAAAATTTGATAATGAATTGTTTATGTAAATAGCTTCAATTTGTGTGTACTCTATGGTTCATAACTATTTTAGAAATATAATTTTTTAAGTAGGAAAATCTCAATTTGAAACACTTATCATTAATAAGGTCATAAAAATTGGTAGATAATTCAAAGCAAGTTAGTGCATATTTATACAAACTCTTTCTGGAAAAGTTGATATCTGTTGATTCCATCAATCATGTGATTTGGGTTTAGCCAATCCGAATACACTAAATTCAGTAACATTCATTCTCTGTAGAGTAAATATCGACACAGTCTGTCTGTGGCAATTGCAAGGTAAAGTTGTCCTCGTGCGTGAGAGAGTTATTCTCGAGCGAACATAGAAAAATATAACTTAACATAATCCTGGGTACTCTGTACGAAGTTCTGCGTACAGAGCCGAGTGGGTAAATTATTTAAATTTCAAGATTACGTGGAAGGTGTACGACTAATACACCTTATTAAATTGATACCCATATTCACCCTGAGATTGATAAAATTTACATATCAATTAATAATAAACTATTCTAGAGAAATTAATAAGCATTGTGTGTTTAACATATTTGAGACGAGGACGCCGGACGAAGAGGACGCCAGGACGAAGAGGACGTCAGGACGAAGAGGACGCCAGGAAGGAGTGACGCTGAAGAAGAGGACGCCAGGACGGGAGTGGCAGTAGGAAGCGGAGGATTGCACGTACTGGGGTCGTAGCCTCAATCAAGTAAAACCGATATATTATCGAACATTATAAACTATTATTGCAAATTACAATACATGACAATTTATAATACAATATACCTCTTTAAAAACTATATTCGTGTGTATAATAAATAATTGTTCATCTTCTCCATAATGGACTTGTTTGTGATTTGTACACACTCACTATATCCTTATTAGTATAATAAATTTGATCTGTTGCATTATATATTTTTCATACATACACACATGTACATATTAGTTTGTAATTCTTATATCATAATAGAAATAAGTACACAGATTGTATTAATTTATTAAAACAGTTATTGCTTCAAAATATACATAAAATTAATGGCTTGTAAAAGTTAATGTTTGATCTCCATTAAGTAGTGCTCAAGTTTCCAAAGTTTTAATTTTATGATGTCCGTAATCAAAACATCGTAGCAGGTTTTAATGTGTACGTGGGTCCATCGTGGACAAAAATTTTCAACATTCCCTATGGAGCGTTGCTCAGAGTAAAGCTGCGAATCTACAATGTACGTTTCACAGAACAAACACGCGGAATAGAAGAAGTGCTACGGAGTCGCTCATGAACACTGAGCATCTTGCGGAGGGTTCATTCCCTAAAAACGAAAAGTCTGTCTATGAACCGTTCCTCTGTAAACACATGCAGTTACACTACCAAGCGATCCACAGGATGCAAATCTCTGTCCACGCTGGACATCTTTTTGGGTTGCACGCGTTGTGTTTGTGTGGGTTTCAGTACTTTCCATTTAAAAAGCGTCCTAACGTAAGAAAATAACGCGAACGTAAGTGCTAACGTACGTGAGGCCAGAAATAACGCGAATTGTGTGTGCGCGTGTGCGTGCGTGCGTGTGCGTGCGTGCGTGCGTGTGCGTGCGTGCTTGTGTGTGTGTGTGTGTGTGTGTGCGTGCGTGCGTGCGTGTGTGTGTGTGTGTGTGTGTGTGTGTGTGTGTGTGTGTGTGTGTGTGTGTGTGTGTGTGTGTGTGTGTGTGTGTGTGTGTGTGTGTGTGTGTGTGTGTGTGTGTGTGTGTGTGTGTGTGTGTGTGTGTGTGTGTGTGTGTGTGTGTGTGTGTGTGTGTGTGTGTGTGTGTGTGTGTGTGTGTGTGTGTGTGTGTGTGTGTGTGTGTGTGTGTGTGTGTGTGTGTGTGTGTGTGTGTGTGTGCTACCTGCCTTTTGATAGCGGTAATCACAATAACAAAACTTTGGAAACATAAACATTACATAATGGAGATAGTCTTACCTGTAAGGAACGATACATGATGTACTTCACGCATACATGATATAAATTAAAATAAAAGAATTATAATTTTATTGCCTGGCAACTAAATTATTTTATTTTTAGCAATTTCCGTTGTTTGAAAAATTTTAAATGCATTTTCATATAATTTCATCAAACTCATTAAATCAATACCAAATGTAAAATATCGGTATGGAGAACCATACACGACTTCCATGTTCTAAGATTTATATTTACAAGACACGACAGGCGCTTCCAATATACAAGCGAAGGCAAAGAATCAATCTGACTTTATACATAAGAAGAAGCACAAGCTTTAATAAGAAGAATGTTTTATTATCAATTTGTGGATAAAGAAATGAATTTATATGAAAAGGAATAAAGCAGATAGGATCACAACAAGGAAGTCTAGAATGAGGGCAGATCAGATATACGTTTTATTCAGCAGACAGTCATGTATAACTTCATAATTGAATGTACAATAATTCTCTGAAAGCTACGACTCGTCTTTTGTTGGGGTTTTGACCATTTGTCTGTTACCGTAACAACAGCAACAACAGAAAATTTTCCTGTGTTCCATTTCCTTTGGGAAGAAGCGCACGTCAGATTTAACAAAGAATTAATTAGGAGACGTATGAAGAATAGACACATAAGCCTAATGACAGGAATTTTGCCATTCATATGTTCATGAATTATGTACACCGCAGATCAAGTGGCTCCGTTTAAATCGAATGAGCCGCATTATTAAGAGCCTTGTGTTTCATATTTCGAGTCGCGTAAGAGAACTATCAGATTGTAAAAAACGTGTTGTTAAAAACCTCAGAAATGTAATAAATCATCTAATTTTTCTTTGTAAAGTACTAGGTAACAAAATATCTTATGGAAATAGTATGTTAAGAATGACTGCGTTTTAAATAAAACAAAAACATTATCTTTTCAGTTTTTAAAGACATGGATAATGCTGAGCTGCTATTTTTTGTTTTTCTAATTTTCTAACCTCAGTTTAATTTTACTGTTATTTGTGAATTATTTTGACTGTGTGTACAGTTACAAGATACATAATAATTGTTACTAACGTAGTTTATAGTACATTACTCAAAGTAAATACCATAAAAACATCTTGTCCTCTTCAAAAATTGTGTGAATATATGTTCTTAATTAAAACATACGCAACGAAAAATGATTAACTGCGCTATTAATATATTTTAGAAAATTGTTAAAAATAATGCCTAAAAATACAGTAGAACTGTGCTTGTTAAAATTTTAAACTTTAAATTAACAATTTTTCTCTCGCAGGTCTATCGTCTAACAGCATTAAGAGTTAATGTACTTGCTTCTTCGAAGCGCGTAGAACTAGCGAGTAGAATCATCATCGTCTGTCTGTCCAGGTTTTGGCATTTCAGCCTGTTTCCTAACGGTCGATCAACATTTCTTTACCTATGTGGGACACATACCACCATTGCCCTCAGTATTCTATCTGGAGACGCCTGTAGGACGTGATCCCTTCAGTTCATCTTGTAACGATGAGCTGTTTTCACCAGCTCTTCAGTATCTAATGTAGCTCGTATATCTCGTTACGCAATCTATCCGGTCTTGAACACCCTTGTACCGCCCGCCCCATAGAATTTCATTTCTGCTGTCTACAAGGCCCACAAGCCTTTCTGTCTTGGTATCCAGTATTCGGAGCCATAAAGTAAGGTGGGGACAACCATAATCTTATAAAGCCTGATCTGCGTCTCCTTACGGGCCTTCCTCCTTAATTTTCTTGAAATTGTGCCGCATATATTTTGAAATCTACTTACCTTAACCTCCTCGTCCTTGTCATCTTCATATGTCGAATCACGCATTAGGTAATTGAAATGTTATACCTGTTCTAACAGTAGAACTAATAAATTCCATAATCCTTTATTTTTTTTTTAATGTACTTAACCCAAATATATTTTTAATCAGTAAATTTTAGTAAATGATGGAAATATGATCGTACTTGACATACTTCAAAATCTAAAATTTGCACATAGTATTCTTTGTATATTATCTGGTTGCAATTTGCTAAATAGCTTATAATACACATAATAAGTATTTAGTAACTAAAAATAACTGATCAGTAACTCAGTCATAAACTACAAGTTAAGGCAGTAGTCAACTTACAACAACTTTGAAAATCGTTTTCGTAATAAACTAAATTGAAACTAATTTATGATAGTGTATTACATCAGTTACTAATTAGCTAACTGACAGAGATTAAATGACCGTACACAACTAAAGTACTTTTTGTTGATACTCAGGTTTATTTTAAATCCAATGAGAACCCATAGCCAGTTTATCTTTTAATGTAATTAGTAATAAGATATTATTATGTTAAATGTCATAGTTTATTAAAGTTTGGTTGTAAGTAGTCTAGGAATAACAGAAGGATATCGTACGGAAAATATTAATGAAGATATTTTTATGCAGACTGTTAAGCCGTATGTACTAGGTGAACATAAGTAGTTAAGCTGTAGGCCTACGGCTGAACTCCTGTCCAGTCATTCTGAGCAAAATTTATCAATTACTAAGCAATATAGAAGGAGTCTTCTAAGCATACTGATTAATTTGGTATAAAAATATATTGATTATTGGTTTCCTTATACGGTGTTCACTACAGTCATGTCATTAACCTTATAATGTAGGGAAATCAGCACCACATCTTTGCCGACAAACCATTACAACACTCCAAAAAAATATGTCCAAATACTATTTCTTGACGGTTGTTCAGTGATGGTTAACAAATCTGCTTAAACTATAAGCCAGCATTTAGCACCTCGGTTACGAATTGATTCGGAATTACAGAACAAAACTGTACTCAGAACGGCATTCAATAATGTAACAAGTTTACATTAAAATATTAAATATTTTTCTTACCTCAAAGTTCTAAGAGTAGAACAACTAACAAATACCACAATTTTTCCAATTTTTTTACTGTACCTAACCCAAATTGATTTCTTATCAGTAAATTTTAGAAAATGATAGAAATATGATCGTACTTAACATACTTCAGAATCTAAAGTCTGCACATAGTATTCTTTGTATATTAACTGGTTGCAATTTGCTAAACATAGAATAAGTATTTAGTAACTAAAAATAAATGATCAGTAACTCAGTCATAAACTACAAGTCGTCTGTTTTTTCTGTTGTCTGTTCTTTTTTTCTGTACGACAGTAGTCAACTTACAACAAGCAACTTTAAAAATCGTCTTAGTAATAAAATAAAATTGAAACTAATTTTATTTAATGTAAAACTAATTTAATTTAAAATGCATTACACCGCTTTTAGAGTTATTAAATAATTTTTCATAAAACTTACATGTTCCTAGAAAGTCCTGTTGTAGCAGAACAATGTCTTTATATCATGGAGCCCTGTATGTGTTACTTAAAAAGAAACAACAGACCTTTCAAGGGACAATAAGTTCTTTACAAAACACACTTTGAAACTCCTGAGCAACCGCCGTGAACTCGAATGACAATTACCCGTTCTACCATGGTACTTTTGTCTTAGTTGTCAATTCCGTAATTACTACATTATCATCTAACAATGTGGTACAACATTAATATTGTCAAATAGTTAATAAGGAAAAGAAAATCAACTCATAATCTACTTGTATGCGTTCGTGCCTTAACTAAATACTGGACTTTCATTTAATGATTTGAACACTAGTAATTTAATATTGTGTGTGGTGATAGTATAAGTGTGTGTGTGTTTGTTTGCGCGCGTTTACACACACCGGGATGTGCCCCCAGAGTTCTTATTTGCGGCAATGATTACGATTTTTCCGAACTTAAACTTCATATAAAACAATCAATTTTCAGCTATTTTGAATATTATTAACACTGTGCGTAACTTTAGAATGCACAGTCTTGTCGAATACATAACCTGCTTCAAATCAATCGCAGTAGTAATATAGATAATTTACGATTCTTGAGTGGGCAGACGAATATGTACCATACACAATTTTACGTTCACTAAACCTATCACAAAAATCGTCATCAGTTGGTGTTGTGCAACGACAGACGCCAGTAATGACCACGCAATTTGCAGCGCGTCAGTACCGCCGCCGGAATTGTGATGCAATTTACTGTAATCACCGATCTATTCAGCCCGGAATCTGGTTTCCCCATGTTTTGGTCACACAAACCACCCACATGCGTTACGCAAGAAAACTACGTTTTATCATTATTACGTTACGAACAGATTAGTTAGTGTCCCCGGTTAAAAATATTTCATCAAGATATGATGATTGAAAAATCATCTAATATTGAAGTTTATCTAATGTAAACTGCGTAACATACAAAATGCGTATTTTGTTCAAAATAGTCAGCGAGTTCTGCAGCTCTGGGAGCTTAGGACAACAGTTAATTATCGAAAGAACTTGCAAATACATTTTTCTCTGTGGCTTCATTTTCAATAAACTTATCGAATATTATTAAAATCTTTGGCAAATATGTAATAATTGTTAAACCATAGAAACAGCTTAGAGAACCAGGTAGGTGAGATGAAATGTACAAAACATTAGGTAAGACAACATCACATAACTTTTCAATTTTATTAGTACCTTTTTAATTTTTTTTATACTGTTTAACGTGTTTTGACCTTCGAATTGTTTGTTACAATTGTCAGATAACTATGAAGTGTTTATTCTCTTTGGACCTTTCAATGCAACACAATAAGTCAGTAAAAAATGCGTACATAGAGAGGCAATAATTATTTGTGATGTAATAAACGTTTTTGATATACTGATATAAATGTTATAAAACATACTAACATCACTGTAATAAAATTTGTCAGTTCTACATTCCTCATAGTTCCTCATTCCTAAAATTAATTGCAATACCAATAAATTAATTCTAGGCAGATGATAGATCCTTATACTTCAAGGGTTATTTATACAGTTGTTATGTTATGGATTTTATCTCTCTTCTGTCCTCACGCTTAAGTAATCTGGATGCAGTTTGTAATGTTGTTGTTAATGTTTTACAAGTGAATCTAACCGCTAGACTAGTTTTTACAATGTCACATATTTTTCACCAGTAATTCTTTTTTATACTAGTCAAGAAGCCCCATTACAAAAAGGGGTGAATCGTTTTAACTTCTAAAATATGTTTCATTAACTTTACTACGTTTATTTGTAGATTTTGTGTTTATGTTTATGTTCATGTTTATGTAAAATAAACGTCAATTAATTCACAAAAACGTATACATAAAACAAAGTGACGCTGGATGCACGTAAAAATATTTTTAACATTGGTAACAAATTCCCTACTGCTCGACGGCTTAATTTCGTGCCTATTCCTGTTAGCAAACGGAAGTTAGATAGTATTTAATACAATAAACACTAAATAAATATACATATTTAATAGATTTGTAATTAATCACATTATTCTTATTATCCTAATTTATAATAAATAATATCTTTTTGTATTTTGAAACAAGAATATATTTTATTGCTTATAGTTTTCAATACCTCAACAGTTTTATAATGTACTAATTTATCAAAATTATAATTTATAATAAATCGTTAAAGAAATTTGAAAAATAAGTTAATAAATGTATTTAATGATTCATTATAAATTGATTGTGATTACATTATAAAACTGTTGAAGCATTATAACAAAAACAACAAAATATATTTTTTGCAAAATGTAAAATATTATTATTTATCGTAACAATTAATAGACTACTTTTACATAACACTTCCTGTAGGGGACTCTGGAAACGGAGGATAAAATCTCACGCAAGGCTTTGTATCGTTCACAGTGCTACTACGTAAGGCAAATTCTATACATATGTACAGATAAACATTTCTTAAAATTTTAAGTTTTTCACGGATGGAGTCTAATTTTAGATTTGGTTTGGTTTAGTCTGCGGTTTCCAGATGGCAAATACAACATGGCAAAAAGAATTCAAAAATTCAAATTTTATTAAAACTTTTCCTTTTATAAAACCAACTACTTGTTGAAACCTCTGTTTGCTAGAGCGAAAAGGGGCAAATAAACAGAGTTAATCCAAACAACCCGAGGAAGTTTGCAAAACTGTTTCACCCGCCAGAAAAGCATATTCATTAAAGAGAAATTACGAAATGTTTTCCGTGCATGACTAAAATCAAACAAAGTAATATTATATAGTCTTGTTGCTAAGGAAGTAACTCGTAAATTACAAAAATTATTATTACTGCGTGCATATATGTCTATTACATTTTGAAGTGTACAATAATCGTTACTACATAACCTCTTTTAAGTACAGAGCGATCTTCAAGAGATTTTTGTAATATGCATTACTGATTGCAGAAATTCACATCAAATTTCGTGTACCCTTCTTGAGTTGTGAGGGGCTAGTGCACGTTAGTAGTCTATAGTTATTTAGAGTTGAAGGCTCGTTCTAAATGTTATGAATAGAGTGAAATAATTTATCTCTTTCTTGTCCGTCTGGTGGCTTTTCCTTTTTTATAGGCCTACTACTATGCGTTTCCGGACATATGTCCCATCGTCCCATACGACGATGCGTACACATACGAAATGCGTAGTAGTATAAAAAAGGAAAAGCCAGCAGACTTACAAAAAAGAGGTAAGTTATTTTACTCTATTCATAACAAATAAGTGGCCTGGATACCGAAAAGCATGAATTTAAAACATTCTAAACGTTGTAATACAACTCAAACATACATATTTGTATTTATATTTATATTTATATTTATACCAGGTATATTACACATGCATCTAACATTTTGCAATTTTTTTACGGGTAAGAAATCTGAATTCAGTTATTATAACAGTATACTGAACATTAATAAGGCCACTAGTTAATCATTACCTACCTCGGTTATAGAAAATTCAATTACACTGCCACCGAGTAATTCAATTACTTTCCACTCACTAAATTACTTTGATCAATGTATGTTATGGAAAACGAGTTCAACTGGTATGGCATTCACATAGATCTCATTCTCCCCTCTCGCCACTCCTCTTTCCTTCTCTACGTAGTCTATCCATCCATGTATTTTTAATTGTGTCATCTCCCCCCCCTCTCTCTCTCTCTCTCTCTCCCTCTCTCTCTCTCTCTCTCTCTCTTCTTTCTCTCTATCCTTCTCTCTCTTTATGTTTCTTTCTCTCCTCTTTTCGTTGTTATCTTCACTCTTTAACATTTCAGTTTACCCACTAGGAATTTTATTTGTTGCACAGAACATTCCTAAAATTCGGTGCTCATAACAATTTCCAAGGCGTAGAACAAAGAGAAGTTGTTAAAACAAGCGAAGAAGACAGAACTTATATGAGTTGGATAGAATCTATTAGATTCTTAATAATAACAAGAACATCTTTAACAAGCACTTAAGCAATATCACACCTGCACTTTTATTTGGGAAAGGAGTAGGTGAGTGTTTACACAATCTTGTACAATGTGAACAGGGGTGATTATGATGAACTCAATCTCGCGCTGCAAGAATTTATTTAAAATTTGTATTTAAAAGAAAAGCAACATATACAATTTGCAGTATACATACAATAATGTAAAGACGTTATATATATTATATAAAGACCTTGTTATCTATCAAACTACTTTCTATATATAATGATAGAACAAATCTTACTTACCCGTGACTTTTTTCTTTACCTGGGCGCCAGAACAAATCCCAGATACAAATGACACGGATTCAGCTTAGCTCAGAGCACAGAGACACACTATCTCAGGATTCGTTCAGTGAGTGTGGAATTTAAGGGGAATCGTTACAAATAACTCTTGAAATTTGTTGAAGTTTGTTTAATTAACGATTCTGTTATTGTATTAATTTCTTTAAAAGCTATGTTAATGACTTATTGCTAACCTAAATCTTATTGGTTAATGAGTGTGCTTGAAAAGTGAAGATTAAAACGTCCAAACGACCAATTGCTCTTATCTGGTTTATTTAGGGATTTTATATCTCCCAAACCAGTGCTAAAGAACGGGTCTGCAATAATTTGCACGTTCAATACTACATCTCACTCTCCATTCAACACTCCTATATTACTTTATATCTAATCTTAATAATTAAATACAAAATTTGAATTTATATAGTGTCTTTAAAAAAAATATTTATTGATTTAATTATTTATTTTGTTATTTATGTTCATTGATCAATGAATATATTTCTTATCTGATTGATGCGTCGACCGTAGATAGTAATCAGTAGAGATACTCCTTTTGATGGTTCGGCTCAGAAGAAATGATGTTGACCAATAACGTTGACTAATGATCCTGGACAATTACAGATGCTGTAGCTACTGTGGTGCACAGGTCACTTCACTGTTACTTATTTATTAATTAATTATTTTATTAATTAATTTGTTATTACGCAGCGAGCTTATTTGTTGAACCTTACTAGTTCCTCTACTACTGCGGACCACTTCGCTAACTGTTTATTTAAATAAATACTTTGCGTTGTTTGTGCAATTTAGCTCGTATTTAACACACGTCTTGCTTATTTAATGCCCGAACGAAGAGTGCTCAATTCCCTCATTCTGAGTTGGCGTCTCCTCTAAATACAGGATTCTGATTGGTTGTTCCAAATAAATCATGTGTTTTCCACTTGAAACAATATCGAACAAGTCGATCAAACGCTCCTTAACAAGTTTGAGATGGTAGAGAATTACTGGCTAATTTCATACTTCCTGTGTTTGCAAATCGTTTGATTACAGGTATTTGCAAACGTTATTTCAAAGATCCGACCACAGAATATTATTGCTTTGGTCTTTCTCTGTATGTGTGTGAAAACACCTAATTCGTACCTAGCCTAATTCTCTAGTTGTTATATCTCTTGGCGTTCTTCTTCTGTATAACTTCTTTAAATGTTAATTATATTAGTTGATATTTCGGCTACTTATAGACTTTTAATTTCTGAACACTATGCAGGTTTCAGAATTGCCGTATATTTATTAGTTTTGAAGATATTGCAGTTTTAATAATTAAAATTAATTGAATACAATTTCATGTCTGTGCCCGCATCAGTAGTAGCAGTGGCGATGTTAGACAGAGATGGCTGCGATTATTCCCTCTCTCTCTTGCTTACGCCGCTAGACTAGCACAGTTTGACACTTTCATATAACGATCTGATAGGTCGACTATATGAATCGTTATAATATATATATATATATTACTATAATACTTATAACTAATTTACCTCAAGATATACTTTTTTCCTTTAGGAACATGTTTTGGGAGAACAAGATCTCCCGAAACATGTTCCTAAAGGAAAAAAGTATATCTTGAGGTAAATTAGTTATAAGTATTATAGTATTATATACATCAAGAAACGGACTGTAGCAGAAAGTGATTGAAATATATATATATATATATATATATATATATATATATATATATATATATATACAGTCCCTGGCCAAATTATTAGGCCACCCATTGAAAAAATTAAAATTTACAGTTTTGTCACTGATATTGTGTTTTCAGTGTATTTTAATGTGAACAATCAATGTTAATTTTAATATTTCATGTTATTAGACAAAATATTTATGCCTATCATTAATGTTGGCAACACTGTAAGCTTGTTATATTGTGTTTAGGTATTACACAACAATGCAGTCAGCTGTGTGGTTTAATGAATCTGTTCTGAAGTTGTTTTAATTGCCAGTTTATGCATTCAGTTGTTATTTTCTTGGTGTTGTATTGTTATTATTTAGTTTTATATTGTTATTTTATTTTATTTAAAGTGTTAGTTCTTTTAAAGTTTAAGTCTGTTTAATTTTTTTTGTCAGATTAACATTGTAACCTCAAATATTGGAAAATTCTGCCATGGGCAAAGTAAAAGATATCAGTGACGATCAAAAAGCTGTTGTAAAACATTTACTTGAAGTAGAAAAGTGTAATATCAGTGAAACTGCTAGGAAGTGCAACATTTCTAGACAATCAGTGAGAAGAATAAAGGAAAATATAGCGAACAATGTTTCACTTCGTAGTAAGAGGAAGGGAGCATGTGGCCGTAAAAAAATTATTTCTCCTAGAACTGAAAGGAAATTAATAAAAATAATTAATGGAAGTAGGGCTGCCACAAATGCAACCATCACACAAGAGGTGCAAGATTCTGTAGTAGCAGTATCTGAAAGAACTGTTTGCCGAAGTTTGTATGCGCTGGGATTCAAAAGTCGACGACCTGTCAAGAAGCCCAAGCTGACTACAGCAATGAAACGGAAAAGACTACTATGGGCTAGAAAGTACAGAACATTCCCAATAATGAAGAGAAAATATTTATGCAAGATTCAGCTCCTTGCCACACAGCAAAAAGTGTTAAGACATTTCTTGCTCAGAACTCAATACCACTTCTTGAATGGCCAGGAAATTCACCAGATCTCAACCCAATTGAGAATGTGTGGGAGCTTTTAAAACGGGAAATAGGAAAGGAAAATATCACCACTAAGCACCAACTAATTGCAAGAATAATTTGGCACTGGAATCATAATGACAAGTTAAAGGAAAAGGCATTAAATTGCGTTACAAGCATGCCGAGAAGAATTGAAAGCGTCATCAAAACTAAAGGAGGGATAACAAAATATTAAAATAATTTTAAAACTACTGTAATTTTTTCTGTAATTAATTATTAAAATATATGTAACAGTAATTGTTTGTAAAATAAATGTTTTACAACAGCTTTTTGATCATCACTGATATCTTTTACTTTGTCCATGGCAGAATTTTCCAATATTTGAGGTTACAATGTTAATCTGAAAAAAAAATTAAACAGACTTAAACTTTAAAAGTAATTAACACGTTAAATAAAATAAAATAACAATATAAAACAAAATAATAACAATACAACACCAAGAAAATAACAACTGAATGCATAAACTGGTAATTAAAACAACTTCAGAACAGATTCATTGAACCACACAGCTGACTGCATTGTTGTGTAATACCTAAACACAATATAACAAGCTTACAGTGTTGCCAACATTAATGATAGGCATAAATATTTTATCTAATATCATGAAATATTAAAATTAACATTGATTGTTCACATTAAAATACACTGAAAACACAATATCAGTGACAAAACTGTAAATTTTAATTTTTTCAATGGGTGGCCTAATAATTTGGCCAGGGACTGTATATATATTCAATCACTTTTTGCTACAGTTCGTTTCTTGATATATATAAAGTAATTTAAAATTTATGTTTATATTACCTTTAAGATGTTATTTTTCCTATTCTGGATACATAAAAAAAACCGAAGACTTCATCAACAATAATAAATGCATACAACTAAAGAAAGACCCAACAGAAAAATATCTTAAAAAAACAATAAAACTAATAAAAACAACTAAAAAAATTTTCAACAATAAAAACACAGACATGTATATAAATAATAATCCAGAACCACCTAAAATGAATAGCCTAATAAAAATACACAAATTAAACAACCCAATACGTCCATTAATCAACTTCAAAAAAGCTCCTACATACAAAATAGCAAAAATAATAGCACAAAAACTAAAAAGTAACCATCTAACAAATAACCATCATAACATAAAATTACATACGAATTAATAGACAAACTAAAAATAATAAATATAAATGAAAATATATTTTTCACATCATATGATATCACAAACATGTACACCAACATCCCAGTAGAAGAAACAATAGACATCATAACACCAGCCGCCACTGTGTCAAGAGGCCGCCACTGTGTCAACAGGCTTATATCCCACCTTTATTTTAGTTACCACAATATTCCACAGCGTTCTTCACTGTTTCGTTGTTATTCTATATTGGCGGTTGAGCAACGCTCAAACCATAACACCAGCCGCCATTGTGTCAAGAGGCTTATAGCCCACCTTTATATTAGTTACCACAATATTCCACAGCGTTCTTCACTGGTTCGTTGTTATTCTATATTGGCGGTTGTGCAACGCTGCAACCATAACACCAGCCGCCACTATGTCAAGACGCATATAGCCCACCTTTATATTAGTTACCACAATATTCCACAGCGTTCTTCACTGGTTCGTTCTTATTCTATATTGGCGGTTGTGCAACGCTGCAACCATAACACCAGCCGCCACTGTGTCAAGACGCTTATACCCCTCCTTTATATTAGTTACCACAATGTTCCACAGCGTTCTTCACTGTTTCGTTGTTATTCTCTATTGGCGGTTGTGCAACGCTACAACCATAACACCAGCCGCCACTGTGTCAAGACGCTTATACCCCTCCTTTATATTAGTTACCACAATGTTCCACAGCGTTCTTCACTGTTTCGTTGTTATTCTATATTGGCGGTTGTAGAACACTGCACCCACATAACACCAGCCGCCAGTGTCTAGATGCTTGTGCCGAATCACGCTGAATCGGCGAAATTTCAGTTAATTACAATTGGAGAGCGGACCGATATCTAGCGGTAAGACGGAGCGAAAAGACGGAATAGACTGCTTGTAGTTATAGGCAGTACACAATTAAAGCGGTAATTAGTGCTGCGCCCTACCCGTGGATAGGAAAACTACCGGAAAGTTTAGACAACGTTGATCGGTGTCGGCATCTGCCGCCTTGCTGCAGTATGAAAATTCCAAGTGCTGCTTTCTGCCGAGAAGTACGGTAGGAAAACCAAGAAGAAGGACTTCCATTTTTTTTTCGTCTCACAATATCCTTCGAGGGTGATGGTCGCAATCTTTTTCTCTCTGGTAGAGAGATGATTTCTACACTTCTAAGTCTTCCTGCTATGAGTAGCTAATTCTCTTCACGACTGCGGTAAGTCTCTCAAATTACTTTCATATCAATTAACAACAATATTTCGTTGGAGAAAACTGTGTTTTTAGTAAGCCTGAGTAAGCATGCCCACCTGTTGCATCATGCATTGGGCAATACGCTATGTGTCAGTAAAGTTTTTAAAACTTTATAAAACATTCCATTCAAGTGTCAGAATCTCGGCACTAAAAAGTAAAGTACATTAACAACAAAATAATTAAGTTTAAAAGTGATTTAACACCGATGTAATGAGATTCGTGTACATCAATCTAGTTGTTGCACAATGCGCAGTTAGTTTAAGTGGTATAAAGTTTTGCTACAATTAACAGTAAAGCTTTATATATATATCTGGCAACTTACTCAGGCACGTTTTGAAAGTAAATGATGTCCAGTTCATTTATTTTCTGTAGTAAAAAACTATGTATTTGAATTAACCTCAACCACGTGGTATCTATATATTCACGCTAAGTATTAAGTTATGAGATGGTACAAAGCCATAATTAATTGTCAGATTACAAACTGGGTAACTCACATTGTGTGGAGTTGATATGAGGAAGAATTATTGTTATATAGATTTTTAAATAAGGCATGTTGGCCATATAAATTTTATCAAGTTTAATTAAATAGCTCAATAACTATGTTGACTTTATATATGTATTTTGGAGGGTGTGCAAACTTTAGAGTGGGCATTCTGTTGTGGTCTCTGACTAAAAAATATACTGTGTAATCAGGGTCCATCGATGTAGACGAGAAAACAGACCTGCTACATAGCTAAACGATGACCACCATAAGCTCCTCGCTACCGGAGGCATTTGGACCACCACCCTAACACCTAAAAATGTCGGCCACAAGTTTGTCACTTCAAAAAACCCTTCATGGCTGAAATCAGGTGATAACTATCCAATTATTATTTACACATAGAGTCAACAATCAATCATACCCAGTGACCAGTTATATACATCTGACAACTACTACATTTCAAGTTTTTAAACATTATTTAGATCCCCAATTGATGGGACAGTTTAGTGTGTGGACTGGGTGCTAAATTAATTGTAAATTTCAATGTATTTCTGGTAAAATTGTCAGCCAGAGACTGGCATGAATTACACAAGTCACATTCAGCATAGATTTTCCATTTATTTCATTATAGGGGTTTCTTTACAGATTTTAAGTCACTCTGGCTATTAGTAATTATCATGTTCAATTCTGTGGTATACATATTGCGACAACACAAATTACTAAACTATTGGCGCATAGGATATGATAGCATGTGTATTTCAAATTACAAGCCTATATTGGAGG
This sequence comes from Magicicada septendecula, assembly GCA_034769895.1. NCBI lineage: Eukaryota > Metazoa > Arthropoda > Insecta > Hemiptera > Cicadidae > Magicicada > Magicicada septendecula. The sequence goes on from CM068369.1 coordinate 381,366,928, forward strand.
GTTTAAGATTATTTATTGTACAAACACAAGTTATAGTTTATATGGTATATTTGAAATGTACAGAATGTAATGTTTGATATAGAGTCTTTCTTTTAAAATGTTAAATAATGTTCATACGCAAGACGTGATACGTTACATAAGAAGACTCCCACGATGATGTTGTTGAAGAGAAGGGCCGGTCTTTGCGGTATAGATGGTTCGTCAGGTGTGGTTTACAAATGACAGACGTTTCACCAGAAACGTTTACAGCTGGGCTGGCGTCCTGTAACAGCTGGGCTGGTCCTATAACAGCTGGGCTGGTGTCCTATAACAGCTGGGCTGGTGTCCTATAACAGCTGGGCTGATGTCCTATAACAGCTGGGCTGATGTCCTGTAACAGCTGGGCTGATGTCCTGTAACAGCTGGGCTGATGTCCTATAACAGCTGGGCTGATGTCCTGCAATTCCCACGATGAATCCGACACTTCGCACACAACGGTACTACGGATTTTATTACTCGCAAAACTTATATAGAGTTTAAGACCAAGCAATATCTCAGGTGACAGTGAGTTTAATCAATAACGGTATATTGAGCTTATACCTCTCCGGCTTCTTCAAGTGTTCTCGCGAATAACAAGGTCTACCGCGATCAGCAGACCACCCTATGAGGAAATCTTGCACTAGCACGGAAACGTCTTGATGGAACTATTGCGTAACAATTAATGATACTGTCACTGCGGAAAATCTCGCACAGTGGTACAGTTACACTCACTTCTTACACACGTAATACTACAATATTAATATCGTGTGTAAAGATATAAAATCAATTGTTATGCGTCACACGCGTTACTATCCCCGAAAAGTCTTAACAGATCCTTGCAAGCGGTAAAGTCTTGTACAAGGATTGTATGTACCGTTCGCGGTAGCAGCAGTGAAGAACTGCTTGTAATTTTACGCACAATGCGTTAAAACACTGGTGTGTGCAAATGTACTACACACACAGTTCTGAGTCTTCCCGTTTCACTAACGACGAATAGTCTTTACAACACCTTGCAAGCGGTAGAATTCTTGTACAAGGAGTGCACGTTCCGTTCGCGGTAGATGGCGTAGAAGAACTGCCTGTGTAACGACAGGCTTAAGAAAATTTCCAACCACCAGTCAGCATTCTATTGGTGGATGGAAGTCACATGGTTAGTAAAGGTGACCATGCACTTTTCATGCAGTAGAGTGCATTTACTTTGTAACAGCATGCATAGCGGTAATCAGACTACTCGTATCTCATGCATGACTGCCTACATACTAATAATATACATGAACGTAAACAATAATCCGACAGGTATAGGGATTGTAGCGATACACATGTCTCAGTTCAGCTAATGTCAAAACAACGATAATACTTCACGCACCGCCCGGGAAACGTTTCCCACTCGCGCACGCGCGCACATTTCCACTAACACAGTACATGAATAACCATAAATAATAATGCACAGTTTTCCTAAACTAAACCCTTAACCTTACTAAATACAATTGATAACAACCAAACTTAACCATCTACCAATATAATATGAATGTCCATTGTCTGTGTAATATATGAACTTGCCCCGCCTATCATGATCCTGTGATTCGTTGCAGGATTAACTCCTTCCCGCATAAAAAAAAAATTTTTTTTTTTTTTCTTTAGTTAACTGACAAAAAATAAAAAATTTTTTTTTCAATATAACCAAAACAACTTCCTAATCCTGAAATAATAATAATACCCTCAAACTAAAATCAAATAAACATCCTCAATTAATACTAACATTTCCAACTGTCACTTTGACAGAAGCATCAAATCAAAAGACACGTGGTAACCTTCAAACCAAAACAAACACACATGTTCTTGACACACAGATAACGACATCTTATGCAGGGTCATAGGGTACACAGACAACATTCCTTATCAAAACTAGATTATTGTTCATTCACAGAGCCATCTTACATACAACATTTAAACCTGAATTGACATATTTATATCACTGCACATTCTTACCCCTATATCCTGACATTTATTTCTGAGTTTACGGATCCTTTGTATAATACTTCCTCAATGAGGACGCATGGAATTTACCAATCGCACGGTTGGTATTTGGGTTGGTTAAGATAAAGGTATTTTTCCCAACTTGCTCCGACAGGGTATACGGACCATTATACAGCCTAAAAAACTTCGCGGCTGTGTTGTCCTCCCTTCTTCCAACATTTAATGCTCGTAAAAGCACACTCTCTCCAGTCTTGATCTTCACCAGTTTATGTTCCGCATTAAATTTTTCCGTGCGCTCCTCGGCGCACTTTTTAATGCGTCTTCTAGCTTCGATTTTCTTTATCTCAACTGGTATAGGCATATTATGCGTCGCTATCCTTTCAATGTGTTTACCCCAGACCCGGCCTGGCATTTCTCCGGTTTGGAGTTCATTCGGAGTATACCCAGTAGTAGAATTATAATTTCCATTTATGGCATACTCAAAAAATTCTAGGAATTCCGGCCACTTACTCTGGTTAGTATTACAGTACGTACGGAACAACCGTCCCAACTCCTTGTTGACCCGCTCGGCCAAGTTACCTTGCGGTCTCCGGATCGCAGTCAAGACCGTCTGGACCCCGTGTTTCTCCAGCTCGGAGTGCCACTTGGTGTTCGTAAATTGCTTACCTTGATCTGAGAGTATCTTCCTTACGGGACCATTTTTCGGCATGTATTTATTTAGCATAATGTTTATGACAGCCGACGTAGTAGGTCTACCAATAGCATATAGGCTAACATGTTTGGTAAAGGCATCCGTAACAACCACAAGGTTCTTCATTCCACGTGCCGCCCGAGGAAGTGGACCCAAAAAATCAATGCATACAAGGTCATTTTTATTACGCACAACAATGTTACCCATTTCAACCTGGGTATGTTGGTTCGGATATTTCGCTGTTTGGCAGATGTGGCATGTGCGGAGTATGGCCTTTATTTTCCTGGTCATATTTAGCCACACAAAATCCTCCCGCATTGCCAGGTAACATTTATAAGGCCCCGCATGAGCCAGACTCTCGTGACACATCCAGGTGAGGTCTTCCACCATGGCGTCCGGTACCATAATCTTCCATCCGCCATTGATAATTTTATACACTACGTCTTTATATATTCTGTACTTAGGGTTTTCTTGTATCCGGATAGCGTCACATATCCGCTTCAACTTTGTGTCACGCTGCTGTTCCATACCAATATTTCTTAACTTATTTTTGAGACTGTCTTTTAATTTATATTTGACAGCTAGAATTTGAACCTCCTGGTTATTAGACGCATGACGTTCTTCCACCATTGGAGGGTATCGGCTTAACGTGTCAGCTGCTTGGTTCTCGCTTGCCTTACAGTACTTAATGGTAAAGTCGTACTCTTGGATGGCCATGATCCAACGGGATATGCGAGCGTTCGCCAACTTGCAGCGCAACATGAACGATAAGGCCTGGTTGTCCGAAAGGATTTCGAAGTGTTGTCCAACCAGGTAATAACGAAATTTACTAATGCAGTACACAATAGCCAATATTTCTTTCTCTGATGTGAAATAGTTACGTTCGGCCCCTTTTAGTGACCTACTGCTGTGCGCAATTATTTTGTTTTCACCCTTCTCATTCCGTTGGTAGAGTACCCCCCCAATGGCATAATCAGAAGCATCGCAATTCAGGACATATGTGCCCCTTTTCTCAGGATGGAACACGTGCAGATTTCTACTATACAAATTTTTAGTCGCGTCGAAAGCATGCTGATGACGCTCCTCCCATCTCCATTTATTACTCTTACGAAGTAGTTCTAACAACGGCTCAATCGTCCCAGAATATTCTGGAGTAAAACGTCTGAAGTAACCAGTCAATCCAAGGAACACTCTGATATCCCTGGGTTTTGTGGGTTTCGGGAACTCCATGATCGCATGTATTTTTTCCGGGTCCGTTGTTATACCTTCCGCTGAGATAATATGTCCCAAAAATTTAATTTGCGATTTCCCGAATTCACACTTTTCAAGATTGAGAGTCAGGTTAGCGGCTTGCAATTTCTGAAATACAATCTTGAGATGTTCAAGAAGTTCTTCAAATGATTTGGATATGACCAAAATATCATCAACAAATATGCTGACGAAGTCCTCCACCTCGGGTCCCAGAGCTAACTCCAAACATCTGACCATGGCCGCTAAACTGGTAACCAAACCAAATGGAACTACTTTAAACTGATAGCATTTATTTCGATATAGAAATGCTGTGTATCTTCTCGACTCTTTGGCAAGGGGAATCTGCCAGAATCCACTTTTGAGATCAAGGCGAGACATGTATTTAACACCTTGACATTTTATGAATAGGTTCTCCGCATTCGGAGCACAGTCGTAGCATTTTTTTGTAATAGAATTTAGATTTCTCATGTCGAGACATAATCGAATGTCGTTATTTTTCTTTTTAACAACAACCATAGGATTTAAAAAATTGCTATCAGTTCGTTCAATCACACCATTCTGAAGCATACTCTTAACTTCGGCATCAACCTGTTGTTGATAGTGAAGGGGGATGGGGTACGTCTTCCGTACAAATTTATTTTCATCAGTGACCTGAATACTGTGTTCATAAACATTCGTGACGGTAGGATTTTTGGAAAACACCGATTCAAATTTATCAAGCATACTTTGCAGCTTATCTTGCTCATTGCTCGTTATCTGCCTGCTGTGAGTCCGCAGATTATGTGTTATCTTATCGGCAAGTTGAACCGCTGGGCGAGTTATAGTAATAGGTTCACAATCAGACCTCGTCTTACCCCTCCTGCGTCCTAACCTGATATCGTGTTTACTATTATTTACTGTACATTTTAGTATTTTATTTGGAAAATCAATGGTCGCGTGCAGTTTATTTAATGTGTCCACTCCCAAAATAACATTATACACGAGTTTCTTGACCATAAGCACAGTGACCTCTATTTCCATTCCCTGAATGGATACTGTTATCATAGCTTGACGGTCAACCCTCTGAGATTCACCCGTCGCTGATTTTATGATTTTGTGGGCTGCCGGCAGAATCGGGATTTTTTTTAAATGTTTCCTGTGCCTCTCTAGGAATCGCTCATCCATTAACGAAATTTCTGCACCGCTGTCAAATAAAACTTCGCCGACACATCCGTTAATTTTCGCGTTGACAATGAGGTCAGTGTCATTTTCAACGCTAATACCTTTCTCATTTTCCTTACTATGGTTATTGCAAATTAAACTATCTCTAATTACAGCAGGATACAGGCCGGACACTACTAATTTTCTCTTATAACTAACATCTTTCACATTTGATTTATTGAACTGCTTTTTATATTTATAACGGGCTTTTAAAACTTCATTCATCCCATCATGTTTACACCATTTCCGATTGGTAATTCTATTAGGTATTTTATATTGTTTTGGTGACTGTGTGTGCTTGGTTTGAGTTTGATACTGAAAATTTTTATTCTCCCGTCCATAAAAATTTTGCTGTGAGCTGACGTCATTTAAAGTCTTATATACATACGGGGTACAGTTTAGTGGTGACGAGGTACTTTGCAATCGTGACACTTGCTGTTGTAGTTTTTGAATCCGCAGGTCACGTTCGGCCATTAATTCATTTATCGTAGATATGTGTTGCACTACTTGCTCTGCCGTACCAGAGAGTTTCGCTTCATATTCACTAAGTCGTGACTTATTGACTTCCAAATTTGCCTCTATATTGGACTTCATAGTTTCCACGGTCTCGCTAATATGCTTTTCTGCCGCTTCTACCATTTGTTTGCTTTGTTTGGATTGCTCCTGTATGGCCACGTATGATTTCTCGTTTTCGTCGTGGATCAATTTACTTCTTTTCTCGTCTTCTGCTGAAAACTTCTGTATACTCATTTTCACCTCCTCTTGACGGGCTTTATTTTCCTCTTTATCAGTTCTCCGCTCTTCTTTATTGGCTTTCATTTCTTCGGACATGGTTTCCATCTTCGCTAATAAGGCCGCTAAAGCATTCTTGATTTCAGCAGTATCCGCCATAATGATTAAAATTTAATTTAAAATTTAGTAAATTTAAATTTATTGATTTATACGCCAAGCAAGTTATTATTATCACAACAAGATTAGAACATATGGTAACCAGTTTATATGCACACAGAAAAAGCAGTTCAAAATATCAACATGTAAATACCTTATCTAACATACAACAACTAATAATCAACCTCCAATATACTGATAAAATCTGTTCATATATGATATACAAGAGAATATGCACACTTGAAAAATTATATCCTCAGCTTTTCATATGAACAATACACATACAATTATTATGTTAATTATTTTTATACGTCGGATTTTTCCAACAAATTTTATATTCATAGACAAATATGTAATAGCGTAAATTTACCGCTATTTAACGAGCCCTACGTTGCTAAGCGCCAAAATATCTCTATGCGACAACACAAATTACTAAACTATTGGCGCATAGGATATGATAGCATGTGTATTTCAAATTACAAGCCTATATTGGAGGGTTTAAGATTATTTATTGTACAAACACAAGTTATAGTTTATATGGTATATTTGAAATGTACAGAAAGTAATGTTTGATATAGAGTCTTTCTTTTAAAATGTTAAATAATGTTCATACGCAAGACGTGATACGTTACATAAGAAGACTCCCACGATGATGTTGTTGAAGAGAAGGGCCGGTCTTTGCGGTATAGATGGTTCGTCAGGTGTGGTTTACAAATGACAGACGTTTCACCAGAAACGTTTACAGCTGGGCTGGCGTCCTGTAACAGCTGGGCTGGTCCTATAACAGCTGGGCTGGTGTCCTATAACAGCTGGGCTGGTGTCCTATAACAGCTGGGCTGATGTCCTATAACAGCTGGGCTGATGTCCTGTAACAGCTGGGCTGATGTCCTGTAACAGCTGGGCTGATGTCCTATAACAGCTGGGCTGATGTCCTGCAATTCCCACGATGAATCCGACACTTCGCACACAACGGTACTACGGATTTTATTACTCGCAAAACTTATATAGAGTTTAAGACCAAGCAATATCTCAGGTGACAGTGAGTTTAATCAATAACGGTATATTGAGCTTATACCTCTCCGGCTTCTTCAAGTGTTCTCGCGAATAACAAGGTCTACCGCGATCAGCAGACCACCCTATGAGGAAATCTTGCACTAGCACGGAAACGTCTTGATGGAACTATTGCGTAACAATTAATGATACTGTCACTGCGGAAAATCTCGCACAGTGGTACAGTTACACTCACTTCTTACACACGTAATACTACAATATTAATATCGTGTGTAAAGATATAAAATCAATTGTTATGCGTCACACGCGTTACTATCCCCGAAAAGTCTTAACAGATCCTTGCAAGCGGTAAAGTCTTGTACAAGGATTGTATGTACCGTTCGCGGTAGCAGCAGTGAAGAACTGCTTGTAATTTTACGCACAATGCGTTAAAACACTGGTGTGTGCAAATGTACTACACACACAGTTCTGAGTCTTCCCGTTTCACTAACGACGAATAGTCTTTACAACACCTTGCAAGCGGTAGAATTCTTGTACAAGGAGTGCACGTTCCGTTCGCGGTAGATGGCGTAGAAGAACTGCCTGTGTAACGACAGGCTTAAGAAAATTTCCAACCACCAGTCAGCATTCTATTGGTGGATGGAAGTCACATGGTTAGTAAAGGTGACCATGCACTTTTCATGCAGTAGAGTGCATTTACTTTGTAACAGCATGCATAGCGGTAATCAGACTACTCGTATCTCATGCATGACTGCCTACATACTAATAATATACATGAACGTAAACAATAATCCGACAGGTATAGGGATTGTAGCGATACACATGTCTCAGTTCAGCTAATGTCAAAACAACGATAATACTTCACGCACCGCCCGGGAAACGTTTCCCACTCGCGCACGCGCGCACATTTCCACTAACACAGTACATGAATAACCATAAATAATAATGCACAGTTTTCCTAAACTAACCCCTTAACCTTACTAAATACAATTGAGAACAACCAAACTTAACCATCTACCAATATAATATGAATGTCCATTGTCTGTGTAATATATGAACTTGCCCCGCCTATCATGATCCTGTGATTCGTTGCAATATATATATATTTTCTTAATTAAAAATCAGTTTAATTCATTTTGTATAAAAAAAATTACTGTTGAGGGAGGTGCATTTTCTACAAGTTTCAACCAGAAGCAGTGCCTGTCGATACAGTTTTGAACTTGTTTGTTGAGACAAGTTGAAGGCTGAATCATCAGGATGTTAACATGTCCGTCTCTGTGCCAAGTGTATTTTTTTCATAGGGTTATAATATTATGCAATAATTCTATTTTTATTAATTGGCCCTGTTTCCGTATATATAAATTCTTTATATTATTTTGATAACTGGGGGGCGTTCATTATTTTCAATATTTTTAATTTCTCACTGTAATAAGGCACTTAGCCACTTAGCCACTTAGGCACTTAGTTTTGAATTTTTATTATGTCCTGGGGACTACTGTGTGCTTTAGCATTCTCTTATACACCTGATGTGTAATCAACCCACACCATGAGGGTAATATTATAATAAAAGTAAATTTCTAATCCTAACAGGGATAATTATAATGAAACAGTAAGAATTTATATACACCATGAGGGTGATATAAAAAGGGCGTGGCAAGACACCTTTATGTATATTTTATTCTATACTATTGTATAATGTATTTGTGTCGTGGAACATGTTATGTATGTGTATTTGTGTGTACATTTTGGGGGTTATAAGTGTTATGCATTTAGTGTATTTTTGGTGGGGACTTTGGATATAGGGTTTTTATTGGTACAATGTCTTTTTATAAAAGAAAGTTAATACATGAAGTCATGTAGTTATATCCTTTTCTTTTTTTCATAACAGGTATTCTATCTCAATTAATCATTGCTAATCATTTCTTTAAGGAAATAATTTATTTTATTTAACCTTATAACAAGTATATGAGTTGTCACCCTTTAACATATATTTAATTTGTTTGAGTAATTTTTATTTTTATATAATTAATATTAGCAAGGAATCAATACCATTTATCTTCATGAAGTTATATGCAGCATTCTAACAGGAACAGATAAAATAAATTTTATATTTTATTAATATTTTAATGGAAGCTTTATTTCAAGGTTAGTTATAGTTTCAATTTCAATTAATTGGTAGAGTGACATAGCAATTTATTTTCTTGGTTTCAACAATAATTATTTTCAGGTGACCTTGTTGAGAAAGTATGCTTAATTTAATTAACTATTTAAGGGAAATTATAGATTACTGTTGGGTTTATTTATTTTATTATTTATTTGTGCAATGAGATAGAATAATAAAAAGGATTTGTTAATTGTTTAATTCTTGAGTTTTCATTGCAAGTCCCGTCTCACTAGATCCAGCGCATTTTTGGCTTCTCTAGGCCTAAGCCTAGTTATAATTAACTTGCGGCCCCTCTTTACAACAAACAAACAAACAAAACAAAAAATTCATAAAGGGTTTTCTCAAAAAAAAAAAAAAAAAAAAATGTTTAACTGCTTAAGTTAAAGTGGGGTTACATTTGGTAGCAGAGCGCGATTAGGGTCAACCCGTGGGTCCTGTGGGTGTGACGGGGCTTGCAAACTTAGGAAACATTTTGGAACTTCCACAATGTTAAGTTCAAATAGAACTTAGAAAAATTTTAAAAGGCCCTATATCTAAAGTTGAAAATAATTTTGTTAGCTTTAAGGTTTTGAGATAAATGTATATGTACTTGCCCGCCTTGATTAGTGAATAGTGCCACGTGGTGAGAGAATTTAGAAGGGGAAATCCCTGGGGAAAGGGGACTTATCGCAGTTCGGTGCTTGGTTGGTTGGAGTATACCTTGCCCATATTGGGGAGGTGTTGTTTTTTGAATTATGCGGTATGGCCCGATCGGCAGTCGGTTTCTTCCGATAAATGGTAGCCGAAGTAACATCAGAAATTGTTAAAATAAATTTTCGTTGGTCGGTGTTTTTTTTGTTTCGTGTTGTGTGTGTCGCGTTCCTTTTGTCTGGTAATCGAGTGTGAGCAGTTCAGGTAGTGGGCTAGTTTCTCGCATCGGTAGGTGGACCCGCAGTCTACTCTTTGGAAGATATAGTACTTGAGTTTTTCATATTCTGGTATTAGTTAGCATTTGTTTTTTTAAGTAGTGTGTTTAAGTGTGCCGACCGCGAAGAGAGGATGAGTACTCTTAATCCTGAGTTGTTTTTGCGGGAGGAACTTGAGTTCGAGCTCCGGGCCCGGGGCAAAGAACCTCGAGGCAATGTACATGCTTTACGGCGGCAGCTCCGAGAAGCGCTGGCCGCGGGTGATGCGCTCTCTAGGGTCACTATTACTGACCCCGAGAGTGAGTGGGAGTGTTGTACGGAGAAGTGGGATGAGCTGCGGGAGTTAGCTCAATCCGTCGAAAGTTTGGAGGAGGGACCGGGATGCTCTCTCGGTGTCCGGCGGATCCGGCAGCGTATGCAGCACGTAATTCTTCGGCTGCAGAATTTACAAAACCAAGGCGGTGAACTTGTGCCGCCAAATATACCCGAGAGAATTCAAGAGATTACCTCGACCCTCCAGGGGTCACAGCCTGTAAGAGCATCCACGCCGGGTCCGGTTGCTGAGGAGTCCGTGGTCTCAGCCGTGAATACTTCTTCGTACAGAGACGTAGAACCTGTGCAAACTGGTTCGGGGGCGGCGACGTACAACAAACTGCCCAACCCACTTGCCCACATTATAAAACAACTTCCAGTAGTGGATGGACTGGAGGCGGACAAACTTATTCCTTTTTTTAAAACCGTCTTCGATTTGAAGGACTACCCGGGCATGTTGGAGAGAACGGTGCTCGAGCTCATCTTCCCCTATTGTCGCGGTACCATGGCTGACAGGGTGGCGGAGGTGATGCGACGCAAAGAAGGTGTGGACGAGTTCCACCGGGTGGTGCTGAGGGCGTTTATCCCTAGTAGACTGATGGAGCAATTGCGCCATCGTCACTTTTATAGAGTCCAGGCGCGGGGCGAAACATTGGCCCAGTACGTGCAGCGAATACGCGAAATAGCTCGTATACTGGGAATGGGCATGTCGGAGGAAGAGGTGGTACAACACATTCTCGACGGCGTCTCTGCCGACGACCGTCTGCGACTAGTTTTTGCCCAGCGGCCGCAGTGGTTTACTGACCTGGAGCGGCTCTGCGTTATGACGGAGGCCATGCAGATGACCGACCATGCGAGAGGAGATAGTAGAGGAGCCGAACCCAGACCACAGAGATCGGAAGGGTCCAGAGAGCCTATCTTCCCCCGACAGGCCCAGCCAGCTCGTAATCGTGAGCAAGCCAATGCCGTGATTTGCTATAACTGTAACCGCTCGGGGCACGTGGCGAGAAATTGTACGCGAGGGCGCGCGCGACCAGCACCACCTATGTCTAGACCAGCACCAAAAAACTAGGTAGACAGGGGAAGATATTTCGGAGGATGTCTTCCCCCCGCTCTAATTCTGTTCAACTTCCGACGACCTCCAGGCAGTTGTTAACATCCAAATCTTCTAACATCAAGGTCCAGTCCGCTACCTCGCAACAACTTTCTGTATGCCCCTTTCTGTCGCTCGAGGTAAAAGGGGGTTAGCTCAGAGCCTTAGTTGACTCCGGTTCAGCCCGATCCATCATCCCATCTCGGGTATATGAGGACCTTGAAAAGCAGGGCTTGATTAGGGAGTCGGACTTGTCATCTGCAATATGCTGGACTGCATCCCGGGAAATCTTGCCTATCTCCCGGGTTACTACCTTTAAAATCAAGATCGATGGGTTTTCTTGGGTGTGGCCTTTTCTGGTTTCTCCTGCTCTGGGAGTGGATTGTATCATAGGTGCCGATTTCATCGCTAAAAGTGGTCTCGTGCTGGACATCCAAGCGCACCAATGTTTTTTCAAATTCAATCGGGAAGTTTTAATTCCGTTCCTTGGGTACCAGGGCGCTAAGCCGGGTATCCAAGAAGTAGCTTGTCCCGATTCTGCACGAGATCATCTCACTCCATCCCAGCAGACGGCCTTAGATCATTTGTGTGAGGAATTTCCCGAGGTGTTAACTCCTACTTTGGGACTCACACACCTGCTGGAATACAAGATTCGACTTACCGATTCGAAAATAGTAAGGTCACACCCTTACAAGTTTGCTCCTCCAAAAATGACCATTCTGCGAGAGAAGGTTCAAGAATTGTTGCAACAAGGGGTAATTGAACCTTCTCATTCCAGCTATGCCAGTCCAGCATTTTTAGTGCCAAAGCCTGGTGGCAAACAAAGAATGGTTATTGACTACCGGAAGTTGAACGCCAATATAGAGGTGGATTCTGTTCCCCTCCCAGACTTACATTCGGCCTTTGATTGGTTCAGTGGGGCCAGATTTTACACTATTATCGATCTGAACGCGGCCTATCATCAGATACCTCTTGCCAAAGAAAGCAGACCATATACGGCTTTTTGTGTACCCTGGAATTTGTACCAGTACACAAGGGTTCCCATGGGTTTGGCTGTGGGGGCCCAGACACTTACTCGCCTTCTCGATACGGTTTTTCACGATGTGAAATTCCGTTTCGTATTTAATTATCTCGACGATCTTTTGGTATACAGCGAGACTTTCGAAGATCATCTGGCACATTTAAGAGAGGTGTTGGGTCGCTTAAGAGAGGCTGGCCTCACTGTCAATCCCGAAAAGGTTCGTTTCACCCAAGAGAGTATTTCTTTCTTGGGCCATTTAGTATCACACAAGGGCGTGACGGTAGACCCAGAGAGGACACAGGGCATCCGTGACTTCCCTCCCCCTAGGGATGCGAAGGGCATAGCGAGATTCGTCGGTATGGTGAATTTTTACCGGCGTTCATACCGAACATCGCTGAAATAGCCGCTCCCTTGAATGAACTGAGAAAAAAGGGCGCAAAGTTTACATGGGGGGAAAACCAACAGAAGGCTTTCGCTACATTAAAGGAAGCCATTATCTCCCCACCGGTGTTCCGGATGCCCGACTTTTCGAAGCCGTTCATACTGCAGACGGACGCGAGTTCGGTTGCGCTCGGAGCGGTTCTCTCCCAAGTTATAGACGACGCTAGGCAGCCTGTGGCTTTTATCTCCCGGACGTTGACCCAGCAAGAACGTAAATCATCCGTTTATGAGCTAGAGTGTTTAGCTGTTGTGTACGCTCTAGACAAGTTCAGGCGTTTCCTGGAACATGCTGAGTTCCTGCTCGAGACCGATAATCAGGCTCTCTCATGGCTTCTGGCTCATCCCCGGCAACTGGGTAAAATTGGTAGATGGGTGGTGAAAATCTCATCATTTAAGTTCACCGTGCAACACATCAGGGGATCTCAGAATGTGGTTGCAGATGCCTTGTCCCGAATGTTTTCCCAACCCAGTGATGCCCAAGCTGAGCAACCCTGTTCCGTTCTTCTAGATTTTCCATTAGCCTTCACTGATGTGTTACCCCATCAGTTAAACGACGAAGTGCTGGGTCCAGTCATCCAAAATATCAAGGAGGGTAACGTACAGGTCCCTTATTTCTTGTCCAAGGGAGTCCTTTGTTGTCGAGAGAGAAAAGGACGAGTACCTAAAATCGTGCTGCCTAGCAAATTAGTGCCCATGGTCTTCAGCTATTACCATGATTCCCCAGTCGGAGGCCACAAGGGAATTTCGAAGACCATTTCCAGTATTAGGAAACATTTTATCTGGAAGGGCATGGATAGAGACATCGCGACAAGGGTTAAGAGCTGTCATCTTTGTGGCTTGAGCAAGCCTGCCCAGAACACCAAACTAGGGTTGTTATCATCTGAGGTGGCGAGCAGACCAATGGAAAAGTTGTTTATTGACTACGTGGGGCCGTTCCCCCGTAGCAAGTCAGGTAATGCTTACCTGCTTGTTTGTGTAGATGCTTTTTCAAAGTTTGCCTGGCTACTGCCCTTACGACAGGCAACCGCTCGTTTGACCATCAACGCTCTACAGAACCATGTATTTCAGCATTTCGGTCTTCCGACCATCATTGTTTCGGACAATGGCCCGCAATTTATTTCAAACGAATTCAGGCGTATGTGTTTCGCCAGTGGCATCAAACACGTAACCACTTCCCCTTATTATCCGCAACCGTCCCATGCGGAGAGATTCAACCGGAATCTCCGGTCCGCCTTGATTGCGTATCATGCTGAGCAACAAACCACCTGGGATCAGAATTTGCAGTGGTTACAATTAGCTTTCAACACGGCCAGACACGATAGTCATCAGGCCGTGCCCTTTGAAATTTTGTTTGGATTCTCGCCCGCACTCCCGTTGACCAACCTGTGGGATATCGAAGATCTTCTGCCGCGGGAGCCCAATTATAAAACTGCGGAGAGATGGAAAGTGGCTCGGAAGAATTTGCTGCGAGCGCACGAGCGGGTCCGTCGGCGTTATAATCAGGGGCGTATTTCAAACCCCTTCCGGATTGGTGACTGGGTCTATTGCCAAAGCCACCCACTCAGCTCAGCCGCTGACAAACGTGCTGCGAAGCTATGCTACCGTTGGTCGGGGCCATACCGTATCCTAGGATTCACGTCACCGGTGACGGCCCGGCTGGGCGTACCGGGAGACAAACAAAAATTGGTGATAAGCCACATTTCAAAACTGAAACGTTGTCGAGGGCTATCGAAAACGTTCGAAGGGGGTTAGTCCCCGTAAAGATAAGGCGGATGTCCTTGTTTAAGGTGGAAGTCGTGTCCAGGCGTTGGTGGGCAAGCCTCAGGAGGTCGGAAGATCCACGTATGCATACAAGAATCTTTCTTTTGTCTTTTGCTGTCTTCTCTTGTGCTGTGTGCGGACCCTGATCAGGTCAGCAGGCAGCACCCGCACACTTACATAATACATATCTTCTTTCGTCTCTTTCGTTTTCCTTCGGAGAATCCGTTCTCCTGAGAGCAAGCTCTGCTGAGCCAACTCAACCACGACGTCCACCGGTTTGTTTTGGGGAGAGGTACACTGCAGGGTACTCTCCTGGCCTTTAATGTTGGGGCAACTATGTTGCCCTTTTGGGGTGAGGGTGTGCCGAATCACGCTGAATCGGCGAAATTTCAGTTAATTACAATTGGAGAGCGGACCGATATCTAGCGGTAAGACGGAGCGAAAAGACGGAATAGACTGCTTGTAGTTATAGGCAGTACACAATTAAAGCGGTAATTAGTGCTGCGCCCTACCCGTGGATAGGAAAACTACCGGGAAGTTTAGACAACGTTGATCGGTGTCGGCATCTGCCGCCTTGCTGCAGTATGGAAATTCCAAGTGCTGCTTTCTGCCGAGAAGTACGGTAGGAAAACCAAGAAGAAGGACTTCCATTTTTTTTTCGTCTCACAATATCCTTCGAGGGTGATGGTCGCAATCTTTTTCTCTCTGGTAGAGAGATGATTTCTACACTTCTAAGTCTTCCTGCTATGAGTAGCTAATTCTCTTCACGACTGCGGTAAGTCTCTCAAATTACTTTCATATCAATTAACAACAATATTTCGTTGGAGAAAACTGTGTTTTTAGTAAGCCTGAGTAAGCATGCCCACCTGTTGCATCATGCATTGGGCAATACGCTATGTGTCGGTAAAGTTTTTAAAACTTTATAAAACATTCCATTCAAGTGTCAGAATCTCGGCACTAAAAAGTAAAGTACATTAACAACAAAATAATTAAGTTTAAAAGTGATTTAACACCGATGTAATGAGATTCGTGTACATCAATCTAGTTGTTGCACAATGCGCAGTTAGTTTAAGTGGTATAAAGTTTTGCTACAATTAACAGTAAAGCTTTATATATATATCTGGCAACTTACTCAGGCACGTTTTGAAAGTAAATGATGTCCAGTTCATTTATTTTCTGTAGTAAAAAACTATGTATTTGAATTAACCTCAACCACGTGGTATCTATATATTCACGCTAAGTATTAAGTTATGAGATGGTACAAAGCCATAATTAATTGTCAGATTACAAACTGGGTAACTCACATTGTGTGGAGTTGATATGAGGAAGAATTATTGTTATATAGATTTTTAAATAAGGCATGTTGGCCATATAAATTTTATCAAGTTTAATTAAATAGCTCAATAACTATGTTGACTTTATATATGTATTTTGGAGGGTGTGCAAACTTTAGAGTGGGCATTGTGTTGTGGTCTTTGACTAAAAAATATACTGTGTAATCAGGGTCCATCGATGTAGACGAGAAAACAGACCTGCTACATAGCTGAACGATGACCACCATAAGCTCCTCGCTACCGGAGGCATTTGGACCACCACCCTAACACCTAAAAATGTCGGCCACAAGTTTGTCACTTCAAAAAACCCTTCATGGCTGAAATCAGGTGATAACTATCCAATTATTATTTACACATAGAGTCAACAATCAATCATACCCAGTGACCAGTTATATACATCTGACAACTACTACATTTCAAGTTTTTAAACATTATTTAGATCCCCAATTAAAACCCATTTATATGTTCCTGTTAGAATGCTTCATAAAACTTAATGAAGATAAATGGTATTGATTCCTTGCTAATATTAATTATAAAAATGACTACTCAAACAAATTTTAAAGGTGACAATTCATATACTTGTTATAAGGTTAAATAAAATAAATTATTTCCTTAAAGAAATGATCAGCAATGGTTATTGAGATAGAATACCTGTTATAAAAATGAAAAGGATATACCTACATGACTACATGTAGTAAGTTTCTTTTGTAAAAGACATCGATCAAATAAATCCCTATATCCAGAGTTCCCACCAAAAGCACACTAGATGCATAATACTTATAACCTCCAAAATGTACACAGAAATATACACACATAACATGTTCCACAAAACAATTACATTATACAATAGTATACAACAAAATAGACATACAGGTCTCTTGCCACGCCCTTTTTATATTACCCTTCTGGTGTATATAAATTCTGACTTTTTCTTTATACGAATCCCAATTAGGATTAGAAATTTACGTTTATTATTTTACCTTCATGGTGTGGGTTAATTACACATTAGGTGTATACGATAACGTTTAAGTATATAGTAGTCCCCAGGACATAATAAAATTCAAAACTAAGTGCCTAAGTGGCTAAGTGCCTAATTACAGTGAGAAATTGAAAATTATTTAAAATAATGAACGCCCCCAGTTATCATAATTAATATAAAGAATTTATATATACAGAAATATGGCCAATTAATGAAAAGAAAATTATTGCATAATATTATAACCCTATGAAAAAATACACTTGGCTCAGAGACGGACACCTTAACATCCTGATGATTCAGCCTTCAACTTGTCTCAACAAACAAGTTCAAAACTGTATCGACAGGCACTGCTTGGTTGAAACTTGTTGAAAATGCACCTCCCTCACCAGTAATTTTTTTATACAAAATGAAATAAACTGATTTTTAATTAAGAAAATATATATATATGTATACCACTGAATTGAACATGATAATTACTAATAGCCAGAATGACTTAAAATCTGTAAAGAAACCCCTATAATGAAATAAATGGAAAATCTATGCTGAATGTGACTTGTGTAATGCATGCCAGTCTCTGGCTGACAATTTTACCAGAAATACATTGAAATTTACAATTAATTTAGCACCCAGTCCACACACTAAACTGTCCCATCAATTGGGGATCTAAATGAATGTTTAAAACTTGAAATGTAGAAGTTGATGGTTATGTATAACTGGTCACGGGGTATGATTGAGTGCTGACTCTATGTGTAATAATACATATCTGCTTACATAGAGCCCACCTTTATATTAGTTACCACAATGTTCCACAGCGTTCTTCACTGTTTCGTTGTTATTCTGTAATGGCGGTTGTGCAACGCCACAACCATAACACCAGCCGTCACTGTGGACGCTTATAGCCCACCTTTATATTAGTTACCACAATGTTCCACAGCGTTCTTCACTGTTCCGTTGTTATCCTATATTGGCGGTTGTGCAACGCTGCAACCGTAACACCAGCCACCACTGTGGACGCTTATAGCCCACCTTTATATTAGTTACCACAATGTTCAACAGCGTTCTTCATTGTTTCGTTGTTATCCTATATTGGCTGTTGTGCAACGCTGCAACCATAACACCAGCCGCCACTGTGGACGCTTATAGCCCGCCTTTATATTAGTTACCACAATGTTCCACAGCGTTCTTCACTGTTTCGTTGTTATTCTATATAGGCGGCTGTGCAACACTGCAACCATAACACCAGCCGCCACTGTGGACGCTTATAGCCCACCTTTATATTAGTTACCACATTGTTCCACAGCGTTCTTCACTGTTTCGTTGTTATTCTGTATTGGCGGTTGTGCAACGCCACAACCATAACACCAGACGTCACTGTGGATGCTTATAGCCCACCTTTATATTAGTTACCACAATGTTCCACAGCGTTCTTCACTGTTTCGTTGTTATCCTATATTGGCGGTTGTGCAACGCTCCAAACATAACACCAGCCACTACTGTGGACGCTTATAGCCCACCTTTATATTAGTTACTACAATGTTCCACAGCGTTCTTCACTGTTTCGTTGTTATTCTATATTGGCGGTTGTGCAACGCTGCAACCATAACACCAGCCGCCACTGTAAGACGCTTATAACCCACCTTTATATTAGTTACCACAATGTTCCACAGCGTTCTTCACTGTTTCGTTGTTATTCTATATAGGCGGCTGTGCAACACTGCAACCATAACACCAGCCGCCACTGTGGACGCTTATAGCCCACCTTTATAGTAGTTACCACAATGTTCCACAGCGTTCTTCACTGTTTCGTTGTTATTCTATAAAGGCGGCTGTGCAACACTGCAACCATAACACCAGCTGCCACTGTGGACGCTTATAGCCCACCTTTATATTAGTTACCACAATGTTCCACAGCGTTCTTCACTGTTTCGTTGTTATCCTATATTGGCGGTTGTGCAACGCTGCAACCATAACACCAGCCGCCACTGTGTCAAGAGGCCGCTACTGTGTCAAGAGGCTTATAGCCCACCTTTATTTTAGTTACCACAATATTCCACAGCGTTCTTCACTGTTTCGTTGTTATTCTATATTGGCGGTTGTGCAACGCTCAAACCATAATACCAGCCGCAATTGTGTCAAGAGGCTTATAGCTCACCTTTATATTAGTTACCACAATATTCCACAGCGTTCTTCACTAGTTCGTTGTTATTCTATATTGGCGGTTGTGCAACGCTGCAACCATAACACCAGCCGCCACTGTGTCAAGACGCTTATACCCCTCCTTTATATTAGTTACCACAATGTTCCACAGCGTTCTTCACTGTTTCGTTGTTATTCTATATTGGCGTTTGTGCAACGCTGCAACCATAACACCAGCCGCCACTGTGTCAAGACGCTTATACCCCTCCTTTATATTAGTTACCTCAATGTTCCACAGCGTTCTTCACTGTTTCGTTGTTATTCTATATTGGCGGTTGTGCAACGCTGCACCCATAACACCAGCCGCCAGTGTCAAGACGCTTATAGCCCACCTTTATATTAGTTACCACAATGTTCCACAGCGTTCTTCACTGTTTCGTTGTTATTCTATATTGGCGGTTGTGCAACGCTGCACCCATAACACCAGCCGCCAGTGTCAAGACGCTTATAGCCCACCTTTATATTAGTTACCACAATGTTCCACAGCGTTCTTCACTGTTTCGTTGTTATTCTATATTGGCGGTTGTGCAACGCTGCAACCATAACACCAGCCGCCACTGTAAGACGCTTATAGCCCACCTTTATATTAGTTACCACAATGTTCCACAGCGTTCTTCACTGTTTCGTTGTTATTCTATATAGGCGGCTGTGCAACACTGCAACCATAACACCAGCCGCCACTGTGGACGCTTATAGCCCACCTTTATATTAGTTACCACAATGTTCCACAGCGTTCTTCACTGTTTCGTTGTTATTCTATATAGGCGGCTGTGCAACACTGCAACCATAACACCAGCTGCCACTGTGGACGCTTATAGCCCACCTTTATATTAGTTACCACAATGTTCCACAGCGTTCTTCACTGTTTCGTTGTTATCCTATATTGGCGGTTGTGCAACGCTGCAACCATAACACCAGCCGCCACTGTGTCAAGAGGCCGCTACTGTGTGAAGAGGCTTATAGCCCACCTTTATATTAGTTACCTCAATGTTCCACAGCGTTCTTCACTGTTTCGTTGTTATTCTATATTGGCGGTTGTGCAACGCTGCAACCATAACACCAGCCGCCAGTGTCAAGACGCTTATAGCCCACCTTTATATTAGTTACCACAATGTTCCACAGCGTTCTTCACTGTTTCGTTGTTATTCTATATTGGCGGTTGTGCAACGCTGGAACCATAACACCAGCCACCACTGTGTCAATACGCTTATACCCCACCTTTATATTAGCTACCACAATGTTCCACAATTTTGCTTTCTTCACTGTTTCGTTCGATTCCCGGTCACATTTCCCAATCCTCTCTTAATGTTCTAACTTCCCCACATTCTCAGCTCATGGCGAAAATCACTTCAGCTATTTTCTCTAACTTTTCTCCTGTCATTCTTGTAATTGTTTCATTCCACGTCTTATCCCTTTCGTAACTTCTTCAATCTTCCTCAAACATTTGCATGCTTCTATTCACTTTTTAAACAATTCTACAACCTTCACGGGCACAGACGTGCATGATTATAGATCTTTTATGGGCATTCAGAACGCTTTCATCTTTAAACGCTAAGAGTAATTGATCATTTGCATTAAAATCTGAAAACCCTACTTCTGTTTTAACGTATTAAAACCACTGTATACAGGTCATCACTGTATTAATGTATAAAGCAACGATCCCGCTACTCTACAAACCGATAACCTTCGTAGGGCAAACTAATTCTTAAACATAATAAATTCCAAGTAAAAATATAAACTTTTTGCTTTTAGTTTGAAAATATTTTTACTCTCCTGACATAAGGTGAACCACAAAAATTTAATAGAGAATAAATATATGTAAACATTGTAGTCAGTAACAATAATATGAGAGTTTTTAGTGTCTGTATTGATATAAAATACCCTTATGGGTACTGAACGTTTGTGTAGTCGCAAAGTTCGTCCATTTCCCCAGGGCTTGCAGTCCAAGGCCGAACCTGACAAAAACGTATCTTTGATACGCATTATTATGAGCAACAAACAAATACAGACAAAGTCTGAACAAAGGCGTTTTTAATACAATTCTCAGAACTGTCACCACCGGCAGACAGTGAAAAGACATTTTCAGTGGTCGAGATAAAATTATTTTGCATTATTTCTTTTCTGCGTATTTTCGTATACTTTATTAGAGATTATGATATTCACTTATATATTTGACATATCACGGTATTTGTACAAGATGACTCTACTACAATATAATATAATATAAAGTAACATAACACAGAAATTTACAAAACGGCCAGTCACTAGCGACCCGAAAATATTATTATCAATTTAACTCATCGTCTTCCGAAACGTTATTCGTTATAGCTATAACACGTTTTTCTTATTCTGATAACTGCATGAATGATTATATAGACTATATAGACATAAACATTCTGGAATTTATCGTTTACCAATGTTTCGTTTAAGATTTTGTTATGTTTAGTAATAGTTTAATTAATTTTCATCATAAAATATTTCAAAGAATAAGTACTATTATTTCACAAGATTCGCAATGAGCGTATATATATGGAGTGACCTTAAGGGGTCCTATTGTTTGAACAATTTGACGAATACCTATTAGAATACATAGAGGAAACACGTTCTCGCAAGGAAAAGGACTCTATAGCAAAGACTGCATATTTTTATGCTGCACAAGGTATATTGTAGAAAGGCCCAGAAAAAAATGGTGTGATTTTTAATTTAACTTAAAATATTTGTAAATAATAACAATTTAAATTTACAATGTATTTAAAGATTCTGGAACCGAAACAGATGTATATACACACTCAAGGATAGAAGAAGAAGATGATGACGATTTTACAAAATAGCATAAAAGGCATTGCATTCATTTACAGGAGGTGTTAGGAGTGTGCAGAGAATGTTATGCTTAATCGTTAGCATACAGTTAAAGCCTGTATATTCGTCAGAGTTTCTTTTAATTAATTAATTTTAATTTTAATTTAATAATTAAATTTCCTTTAGTTTGATTAGTTTCATTGCGCCAACTCTTCAAATTTATTTTAAAGAGAAGAAATATTATTAGTATATCCTTCAATAAGCTGAAAGAAATTCCAGTGGAACTCATCAAGTTTGAATTTCAAAATGTAGATATAGCCAGCATTTAATAACTATTGTTAATGGAATTGGCAATATAGCCACTGAAATGGTCTACCTTGGATATAGTGCGACAGTACAACCGTATACGGTACTGTGCATTGCAAAAATAATCAAAATAATTAATAAAAATAAATAAATCTATGGCTAATAGACATGATTCAGATTGCAAGCTGGATTGTTTAAAATATAGGGAACGCACCGTTCAGGCATGTACACGCATATCTGGCCACCTGTCGCTAGCAGTGTGTACATGTGTATTTTGTTTGTGTGTGTGTGAAGCCTGTACGTTCCTGGACAGTAACCACCCCTATTCAAATGATGTTAGATTTTAAGTATAATTTTAATTATAAGAAAAATATGTACGATAATGCAAAACAAAAGACACCAAAGTGTGTATTATATAAAGGTGCACAAAGGGTTAAAAACCCGTTTAAAAGTGACGTAAAGTGAAAGTACAATGAAAGAAAAAGTGAATAACTCCCTGAATAATTATAATAAAGAAGTGTAAGTTACATATAATAGACATATGAAAATAAGCGATCGATTGAGTATCGTGTAGTGTAAAACATACTTCGCAATTCGCGAAGATAAGCGAAATTAGTGAAACGGACAAGAGTGGGAGAAAGGACTCGTCGACAAACTCTGACAAGACAGATATTGTTCGGACAAGAGCTTTTGCACGATGTGGCTATAAATACCAAGTCGCGCTAATAAAGTTTCTTCTTCTATATTCAACCGTTGCCGTAGGAGGCTATGTCAGTCAACTACGCGATCGTAAATCTACAGTAAGCGTCACCTGACGAACTGCGAGGCAGAATAGAGGTTCGATGGACACACCTACAACCCATGATGTGAGCAGAGACAACAACAACTAAGAAAGACAAGCAGTAGAATCCTGGAAGAGGACCCGAGGACCCAAGGACACGAAGGACTGGAGCAAGGACTGGAAGAGGACCCGAGGACCCAAGGACACGCTGATAATTTGCCACATCAAACGAGGTAATAAAAACCCATAATAATTACAGGCAATCAAAAGACAATATTTAAACTAGAATGAAAGACGTTCAAAACTGTTGCTAACTGAATTTAATTTGTACATAGTAATGTAAAGTCTAAATTGTTCATTTAGAATAATGTCTTATGTATAGAAATTAATATTGGAATAACGTAAATGCTATGAGTGAGCAATGTTTGATTTTTAAATTGAATTAAATTAAAATAATTAGTAAAGTCTTTAATTGATAAAAGAGAAATGCATATGCAGTAGAAAAGAATTAAAGCCAAGTAAATTCATTGTTGAAATAAATCGATAAGCAATTGCAAAGATGGCCACACTAAATGAGTAAGCCGAGAGCAGAAATAATTATAAGTAAGATTAGATAATAAGATTTTTATATAACCTGTTTAGATATAAATTATTCACCAGAAAACACATACATAAGATCGCCCAAGCGATGAATAATTAATTTTTGTATTGCCGAAGTAAGTAAAGAGGTTGCTGAATAAATAATGTAAAGATTTAGAAAACATTTACGCATTCTTCTTATTACGATTACACCTAACATCATTGAATTTGTGTGTTATAAAAATTTGGCGCTCCAAAAGCAGGAATACCCAAATTAATTTATATTGCAAATTTGTATTGTTATAATAGACAGAAAGTCTGGCTGAAGAAAACATGAACAATAGATACTCATTGACACCCGAAAAATAAAACAAAGCGTTACGTGTTTAAGTGATTATTCAACATGCCCGTAATTCCCGTAACAGTTGCTTAGACTGAACACTTTTTATATAAATTTTGTCTAATTTACTAAACACGGTCGTATAAATTACAAATATTAGAAATGTATGACCATTTTATCATAGACTTTAAAAAACTATTTCATTTTTAAAAAGTACAATTTATTTTCAAAAAATTCATTTTTAACAACAATAAAGAACGCAGATAGCTTAAGTTACTGGATTGGAATTACCATGTTATTCACTTCAGTTAAAAACGGATTCTCCTCATTAAAGTACACTAAATCATTGATATCCATTAATCTAATTCCTTAATAGTCCTTCTCTACAAAATTTGTCTACGTTAATTTTTATTGTAACTTTCTTTTTACTTGACGCGTCGTCAAATTCTGTCTTACAAACGCGATGTATGTAATGAAAAAGATCGGTATGGAGTTCTAAGATTCTAAAAAAAACATACATGATTTCCATGTTCTAAAATTTATATTTAAAAACATTTACTTGAATTCGGTTCGATAAATTCTAAACAAATATTCCCCCTCAAAATTATTTTCACTATTTATGGATATTTTATTTATTACGGAGTAGCCGTTTAATATAATTTTATTTTCGACTCACTTTATAGCCTATATAAAAATTAGATACATTATTCCTATAACGAAACTAAACTACGCAGATAATCATCCCTCCTCCTCAATCGTCCCAACCTTTAATATTTACACTTTCATAGAATAATAGTTTCATCATATGTAACTGCTCAGGTATCTTATCCTTCAAAGTTAAAGACTCGTACTTTACTTGATATCTACAAAGTAATTTTCAAAAACTCATCCTCTCCCTCTTCAACTACCCTCTCCATTTTTAGATATCTCATTTACCATTTTACAGTGGATTAACGTAAATTTATTTTCGGGGAATTTATTTATCAAAATTTAGTACTTTACTCTTGTTAAAACACAAAACAATACTCCCCTCCCCCTACCCAACCACCTTAACCGAACAACCGCATCTTTGGTATTTACACTTGTATTGAGCTATAGTTTCATTATATGTAATTATTAAGGTGTCCTTCAAAATGAAGTACTTTATTCAACATCAAAAAGGTAGTTTTCAAAAAATTATCCCCTCGCCCTCCGACTGCGCTTTTCATTTATTTCATTTCATCTACCTTTCTACAGTGGATTATTATGACCTTCTTTTCAGGATATTTTATTTATCAAAATTAAGTACTTTACTCTTGTTAAAACGTAAAACACTGCAGGTAAACTATCCCTCCCCCCTTAACTGATCTTCACCAAAATCAACAGGCATTGGGTCCTCTACAACGTGGGTACACGTGCGAAAAATTGTTTGATTCTGTTTGAATTTGCGGCAGTTATCGTTCGCCATAGGAAAAATTCTACACACACACACACACACACACACTTTTTGGAAAATGACTTTTCTTCATGTTTTGAGAGTAGTACAATCAGAATCAGCTCTTATCTCGATCACGAACTTTTTCGCGATCACCATACTTCCATTTCCCTGCGGAATACGGAAGTAAAAATTAGTCTAGGTCAGGAAAATTCCTCTTTGCCCGGAACTGTTAATTTAAATTGTTTCTCTTTGAATATTTAAATGTCTTGTTTGATCTTTTATCTTCTGTTTTTACACTAGTAGCGTGCTCACAGCGTCTAATCCTACTTCTGCTTAGCTCAAAAATTTAAGTGTAGGCTATATTACGTGTTCAATCATCTTACAATAACCTTTGTGTGTTCGTACATCGGACTCTTTTAAATATATTTGTCTCATTATGATTAATTAGGAGGCCTATGCTCCCTGAACTGCAGGACTCGCTCACTATTTTAAACGAAGTACATTTATTATTACATAAAATTCGTTATTAGACAATTTTCCAATTGCGGGAAACTTGCAAACATAATATGTCTTTAGTAACATAACAACTATAGAGCACACAATCACACAATAAACGCTAACACTTAAGAACATTCGGATTTGGGTTACTATTGCTTTTAATCTGACACCCAGTTAGATATTCATTTTTAAAAAAATTGTGACCTCTTTACTGCTTCCTAGAGTCCAATAATTTGGAAAGTTTAAAACTTAACATTACATTCAGATTTAAGTCAAAATTGCTTTAACTAAATATGCCACATGAATTTTTGTGATTTTATCAAACTTTTCCCCAACGTTTTGGGCTCTGACTTCCAAAAACTTTGTAAATTTCAAAAATTAATACTATATTCAGATAGTGGTTTAAATTCCTTTTAATTTGATACCTCATATGGGATTTGCGATTTTTTTACAATGTTGACTCAACGTTCTATTTTTGAGGTGATCAATCTCAAAAACAACAACGTCCTGTAGGGTAAAAGTGTGGATATGTGAGCCACGTTTTACGAAAATCGGTTGATGCGTTCAAAAGTTATCGGGAAACATACCCCAAATAGTTAGATAGACAGACAGACAGATGACAGACGGTCGAGTTAAACCCTAAGACTCGCTTCCTCTTTCAACAAGAAGCATATGTTATAGGGTGACTTAGATGTAATTTTCATTATCTGTGTCAATTAAAAAGACCAAAGAAGGACCAGTGTCCGCTACTAGTATTTGTCGGTAGGCGTTCTGAGTACGGGTGCACTGAGCACGGAGCCACGAAGACTTACGTTCTTCACTTTACAACAAAGACGTGACAGGTGCAGAATTTTACGTTTATGTCTGTAATGTATATCTGACAAGAAGCAGAGTTAAATATAGTGACAAAACAGCAAATAAGTGGATCCTTGAGTTTTGAAGCTATAATGGTATCCCCATGTCAGGTGGGTGAAGTCTATCCCCAACCTTCGTAAGCAAGGACGGCACTTTTGGATAAAATGTTTGTAGGTCGAACGAAGAGATGGTCAAAGGGAGCTGTGATCTGATTCCTGTAATGGATTTGGACTTTCGCTGCGCGTTATCGGCCGAGGATGAATGATGTCTGTAGTGTTATCAAAGTCTTTCCTTTCAATCCCATGCTAGTCATTTTTTTTTTTTTAATCAAGTCTTTCTTTTTTCCATTTGTTTTTGATTTCCTGAGCGACGATTTTGTTCATCCGTATAATTATAAATTTCTCAGAAAAATGCTTGTTCCTTATTACGCTCGTGTCTTCTGTGTGTTTAACACCTACTATTCTGATTCATGTCGTAACGCTACATTCCACACACGCTACATTCCAATAACTAGCTATCAGGGAGGTCAAAATATTTTCCAGGAGGGAAAAATATTTATATATTTTTCAAACATACTTATATGCACATATTAGTTTGTAATTCTTATATTATAATAGAAATAAGTACACAGATTGTACTAATTTATTAACATTTATTGCTTAAAACATGCATACAATTTAAAGGCTTGTTAAAGTTAATGTTTGATCTTCATTAAGTAATGCTCAAGCATCCAAAGTTATATTATGACCGCCGTAATCAAAACATCAGAGCAGGTTTTAGTGTGTACGTGGGTCCATCGTGGACAAACACTTTCAACATTCCCTATAGAGCGTTGCTCAGAGTAAAGCTGCGAATCTACAGTGTACGTTTCACAGAACAAACACGCGGAATAGAAGAAGTGCTACGGAGTCGCTCATGAACACTGAGCATCTTGCGGAGGGTTCATTCCATAAAAACGAAAAGGCTGTCTAGGAACCGTTCCTCTGTAAACACATGCAGTTACACTGCCAAGCGATCCACATGATGCAAATCTCTGTCTACGCTGGACATCTTTTTGGGTTGCACGCGTTGTGTTGGTGTGGGTTTCGGTACTTTCCATTTAAAAAGCGTCCTAACGTAAGAAAATAACGCGAACGTACGTGAGGCCAGAAATAACGCGAATTGTGTGTGTGTGTGTGTGTGTGTGTGTGTGTGTGTGTGTGTGTGTGTGTGTGTGTGTGTGTGTGTGTGTGTGTGTGTGTGTGTGTGTGTGTGTGTGTGTGGGCGCGCTACCTGCCTTTTGATTGCGGTAATCATAATAATAAAACTTCGGAAACATGAACATTACATAATGGAGATAGTCTTACCTGTAAGTAACGATACATCTTCACGCATACATGATGTAAATTAAAATAAAAGAATTACAATTTTATTGCCTGGCAACTAAATTATTTTATTTTCCATTGTTTGAAAAATTTTAATTGCATTTTCATATAATTTCATCAAACTCGTTAAATCAATACCAAATGAAAAATATCGTTACGGAGAACCATACAGGACTTCCATGTTCTAAGATTTATATTTAAAATCATATTCGAAATGAAATATTTCCATAGAAACTACTTCTTTCTACTTATTGCTTCAGCCTTAAACCACAGTACTGTGGTCACTAACGTATACCACCTCACGTTTTCGCACTCGATTTTCACTAAGATGGAAGTCGATGGCACTGCCGAAAAGTCTGGTTTTGCAGAAAACATTGGACTATGGCTAAACAGCCCGGGAAGGAATTTTAACAAAGAACTACTTCTTTGTTACCGATAACGTAGTACACATACAAAATTCTCCCCCCCCTTAATCTATAATTTTAATTTATAGAAAATTAAACCCCACCCCGTTCACCTAAACTCTTCATTTATAGATATTTCATCTACGTTTCTACAGTGGATTATTATGAGCTTCTTATCAAGATACTTTATTTATCAAAATTAAGTACTTTACTCTCGTTAAAACATAAAACGTTGGAGGTAAACTACCCGTTTCTCTAAACCGATCTTCACCAAAATCAATAGACTTTCAGTCCTCTACAATGCAGGGATCCATGCAAAAAAATATTTGATTCTGTTTCAATTTGCAGCACTTATCGTTCGTCATGAAAACATTTCTCTTGTTACAACATAACATGTTTCAGGTAAACTACCCCTTTCCCGTTACCGATCTTCACCAAAATCAACAGACCTTCAGTGCTCTACAATTCAGGGCTGCATGCAAAACATTATTTGATTCTGTGTGAATTTTCGGCTGTTATCGTTTGCCATAGAAAAAATATTACCCTTGATAAAAAAACGTTGATGGTAAACTACCCCTTTCCCTCAACCGATCTTCACCAAAACCAACAGGCCTTGAGTACTCTCCAATTCAGGGCTGTATGCAAAAAATTATTTGATTCTGTTTGAATTTGCGGCTCTTATCGTTTGCCATAATAAATACCCTTGTTAAAATATAAAACGTTGCAGGTAAACTACCCCTTTCCCATAACCGATCTTCAACAAAATCAACAGACCTTGAGTTCTGTATACACAAAAAGGTATGCAAAAGAGCAGTTGATTCTGTTCGAATTTACGGCAGTTATTGTTCGTCATAGAAAACATTACCCTTGTTAAAACATAAAAGGTTGCAGGTAAACTACCCCATTCCCTTAACCGATATTCAACAAAATCAGCACACCTTGAGTTCGGTATAATTAAAAAAGATATGAAAAAGACTAGTTGATTCTGTTTGAATTTGCGGCTGTTATCGTTTGCCATAACAAAAAATTACCCCTGATAAAACCAAATGTTGCCGGTAAACTACCTCTTTCCCTTAACCGATCTTCACCAAAAACAATAGGTCTTCTGTACTCTACAACTCAATGCTGTATGCAAAACATTATTTGATTCTGAATGAATTTGCGGCTATCGTTTGCCATAGAAAAAAATTACCCTTGATAAGAAAAATGTTGCAGGTAAACTACCCCTTCCCGTTAACCGATCTTCACCAAAAACAACAGATCTTGAGTACTCTACAAATGAGAGCTGTATGCAAAAAAATATTTGATTTTGTTTGAATTTGCGACTCTTATCGTTTGCCATAGACAATACCCTTTTAAAACATAAAACGTTGCAGGTAAACTACCCCTTCCCATTAACCGATCTTCACCAAAAACAATAGGTCCTGAGAACTCTACAATACAATTCAGGGCTGTATGCAAAACATTATTTGATTCTCTTTACATTTGCGGCTTTTATCGTTTGCCATAGAAAATACCCTTGTTAAAATATAAAATGTTGCAGGTAAACTACACCTTTCCCTTAACCGATCTTCACCAAAACGAATAGGTCTTGAGAACTCTACAATTCAGGGCTTTATGCAAAAGAGTAGTTGATTCTGTTTGAATTTGCGGCTTTCATCGTTTGCCATAGAAAATACCCATGTTAAAAAAAATGTTGCAGGTAAACTACCCCTTTCCCTTAACCGATTTCACCAAAACCAATAGGTCTTGAGAACTCAATAATTCAGGGCTGTATGAAAAAAGAGTAGTTGATTCTGTTTGAATTTGCGGCTGTTATCGTTTGCCATATAAAATATTACCCTTGATTTAAAAAAAACCGTTGCAGGTAAATTACCCCTTTCCCTTAACCGATATTCACCAAAAACACAATAGGTCTTGAGTACTCTACAAATCAGGGCTGTATGGAAAAAATTATTTGATTTTGTTTGAATTTGCGACTCTTATCGTTTGCCATAAAAAAATATCGGTATGGAGAACTATACATGACTTCCATATTCTAAGATTTATAATTAAAATAATTTTCGAAATGAAATATTACCATAGAAACTACTTCTTTCTACTTACTGCTTCAGCCTTAACCACAGTACTGTGGTCACTAACATATACCACCTCACGTTATGGCACTCGATTTTCACTGATGATGGAAGTCGATGGCATTGCCGAAACGTCTGGTTTTGTAGAAAACATTGGACTACGGCCAAATATCCCGGGAAGGAATTTTAACAAAAACTAATTCTTTGTTGCCGATAACGTTGTACACATATATATAAAAAATATGCATAAAATTAATGGCTTGTATAAGTTAATGATTGATCTCCATTAAGTAGTGCTCAAGTTTCCAAAGTTTTAATATTATGATGTCCGTAATTAAAACATCAGAGCAGGTTTAGTGTGTATGAGGGTACACCGTGGACAAAAATTTTCAACATTTCCTATTGAGCGTTGCTTAGAATAAAGCTGCGAATCTACAGTGTACGTTTCACAGAACAAACACGCGGAAAAGAAGGAGCGCTCCGAAGTCACTCATGGACCCTCAGCATCTTGCAGAGGGTTCATTCCCTAAAGACGAAAAGTCTGTCTATGAATCGTTCCTCTGTAAACACGTGCAGTTACACTGCCCAGCGATCCACAGGAAGCAAATCGCTATCCACGCTGGACACTTTTTCGGCTTGCATGCGTTATGTTGGTATGGGTTCAGCACTTTCCATTTAAAAAGCGTGCAAATCTAAGAAAATAAACATGAATGAGGCCAGAAATAACGCGAATTGTGTGTGTGTGTGTGTGTGTGTGTGTGTGTGTGTGTGTGTGTGTGTGTGTGTGTGTGTGTGTGTGTGTGTGTGTGTGTGTGTGTGTGTGTGTGTTAGCTGCCTTTTTACTGCGGTAGTCATAATAATAAAATGGAAACGTAAACAGTACATAACTGAGATATGCTTGCCTGCCAAGCACGATATATTTTCTCTTATACATGATTTACATTAAAATGAAAAAATTATAATTTTATTGCCTGGCAACAAAATTATTTTATTTTCAACAATTACCAATGTTTGAAAAAGTTTAAATGAATTTTCAAGTACTTTACTCTTGTTAAAACGTAAAAGGTTGCTGGTAAACTACCCCTTCCCCTTAACCGATCTTCACAAAAATCAAAAGGCCTTGAGTCCTCTACAATTCACTGACGTATGCAAAAAATTATTTGTTTCTGTTTGAATTTGCGGCAGTTATCGTTTGCCATAGAAAATACGCTTGATAAAAATATCGGTATGGAGAACCATACATGACGTCCATATTCTAAGATTTATATTTAAAATCATTTTCGAAATGAAATATTACCATAGAAACTACTTCTTTCTACTTACTGCTTCAGCCTTAACCACAGTACTGTGGTCACTAACGTATACCACCTCACGTTATCGCACTCGATTTTCACTGATGATGGAAGTCGATGGCATTGCCGAAATGTCTGGTTTTGTAGAAAACATTGGACTACGGCCAAATATCCCGGGAAGGAATTTTAACAAAAACTACTTCTTTGTTGCCGATAACGTTGTACACATATATATCAGTGGCGAAGTTACATGGAGGCAATTGAGGCAATGCAAACCCTAAAAAATTCTGTAGAATAAAAATTATAAATACGTATGAACTACATAACGTAAAGATTATACATTGTTATTGCGACTGTCAAATTTATTAAACCGAAACGTGCTTTATTGAGCGACCGCTAGATGGGACAGGTGAGATTCGGCATAGTTCGTTTAAAGCGAATTCAACGATTTTAAAAGAAGTCTCCAATAACATTAAGACATGAGTTCCACTGTTGCGCTAACCTGTAGATTCCCTGCTAGTAAAATTCTTACGGCTGTTTGTGGAACCATTCGGTTACAGCAAACTCTACCTCAGCGTCCGATTTGAACCACCGTCCTTTTAGTATTCATTAAAAAAAATTTAAGATAAGATTTTTGCCTACCCATTCATTAACTACTAGATTCGCCAGTAAGCAAATTGATGTCCATTTTTTCGGCTTGCACGCGTTATGTTGGTGTGGGTTTCGGCACTTTCCATTTAAAAAGCGTGCAAATGTAAGAAAATAAACATGAGTGAGGTCAGAAATAACGTGAATTGTGTGTGTGTGTGTGTCTTACCTGCCTTTTTATTGCTGTAGGCATAATAATAAAATGGAAACGTAAACATTACATAACTGAGATATGCTTACCTGCCACGAACGATATATTATTTTATACATGGAGGAGTTCAGTGACATACACACGTACAGAAGAATTATATATATAAAGATATTAACTCATACATAATTTACATTAAAATGAAAAAATTATAATTTTATTGCCTGGCAACAAAATTATTTTATTTTTAACAATTACCATTGTTTCAAAAAGTTTAAATGTTTTTCAAGTACTTTACTGTTGTTAAAACGTAAAACGTTGCCGGTAAACTACCCCTTCCCCTTAACCGATCTTCACCAAAAACAATAGGTCTTGGTCCTCTACAAATCAGGGCTGTATGCAAAACATTATTTGATTCTGTTTGAATTTGAGGCTGTTATCTTTTGCCATAGAAAATACACTTGTTAAAAAAACGTTGCAGGTAAACTACCCCTTTCCCTCAACCGATCTTCACCAAAAACAAAAGGTCTTGAAAACTCTACAATCTAGGGCTGTATGCAAATACTCTTTTGATTCTGTTTGAATTTGCGGCTGTTATCGTTTGCCATAGGAAATACCCTTGTTAAAACATAAAACGTTACAGGTAAACTACCCCTTTCCCTTAACCGATCTTCACCAAAAACAATAGGTCTTGAGAATTCTACAATTCAGGGCTGTATACGAAACATTATTTAATTCTGTTTGAATTTGCGGCTGTTATCGTTTGCCATAGAAAATACCTTTTTTAAAACATAAAACGTTGCAGGTAAACTACCCCTTTACTATAACCGATCTTCACCAAAAACAATAGGTCATGAGAACTCTACAATTCTGCGCTGTATGCAAAAAATTATTTGATTCTGTTTACATTTGCGGGTTTTATCGTTTGCCATAGAAAATACCTTTGTTAAAATATAAAATCTTGCTGGTAAACTACCCCTTTCCATTAACCGATCTCACCAAAACCAATAAGTCTTGAGAACTCTATAATTCAGGGCTGTATGCAAAAAGGTAGTTGATTCTGTTTGAATTTGCGGCTGTTATCGTTTGCCAAAAAAAATACCCTCGATTTAAAAAAAAACCGTTGCAGGTAAACTACCCCTTTCCCTTAGCCGATCTTCACCAAAAACAATAGGTCTTGAGTACTCTACAAATCAGGGTAGTATGCAAAAATTTATTTGATTCTGTTTGAATTTGCGGCTGTTATCGCTTGCCATAGAAAAAAAATCTACAGACAGACAGACACACACACAGACACTTTTAGAAAAATGACTTTTTTTCATGTTTTGAGTGTAGTACAATCAGAATCTGCAATAATCTCGAACATGATTTTTTTTTCATCACCATACTTCCATTTCCTTACGGAACATGGAAGTAAATATCGGTATGGAGAACCATACATGACTTCCATATTCTAAGATTTATATTTAAAATCATTTTCGAAATGAAATATTACCATAGAAACTACTTCTTTCTACTTACTGCTTCAGCCTTAACCACAGTACTGTGGTCAATAACGTATACCACCTCACGTTATCGCACTCGATTTTCACTGATGATGGAAGTCGACGGCATTGCCGAAACGTCTGGTTTTGTAGAAAACATTGGACTACGGCCAAATATCCCGGGAAGGAATTTTAACAAAAACTACTTCTTTGTTGCCGATAACGTTGTACACATATATATAAAAAATATGCATAAAATTAATGGCTTGTATAAGTTAATGATTGATCTCCATTAAGTAGTGCTCAAGTTTCCAAAGTTTTAATATTATGATGTCCGTAATTAAAACATCAGAGCAGGTTTAGTGTGAATGAGGGTACACTGTGTAACGTCTTTTCGCCGCGTTACAAATCCAGGGAACCCCTCGTAATTAAACTCCGTTAATTAGATGGGCTGCCTACGTTGTAACAGAATTGATCACAAATAATTAATGTAACAAATTACTTACTAACTGTGTAAGGAAACAATGGCAAGGTATACAATTGATTTAAGCACTCCTCATATGTGTGTAACAAGAAGACTTCTCTTTATTTAACATTTAAAAAAGATATACTGACAGATCCCATGACATTACTAATTCAATTATTAAGTTATTTGAAAGGTTTCTTTAAACTTTGAGATCAAACTTGATTTTATATAGCTATACCTCGGATCCGGGTCAACTTTCTGTATTTCTGTAATTAAGACTTTTAATTATACTCATTTCATGATATTAGCTTGCAAGACTTTCTTTTATTCAACCATTGGAAGAATGGTATTATTGCTTGAATTATATTACTCTACATTAGCATATAAACTGTTACAACGTATGAAGTTAGAATAGTTACATGAAATTCTTAGATTTAATTTATAAGTCTTTACAAAGTTAATAGTTTCTGAAAAGTCTCTTTCAAGATGTGTTGTGTAACAAATATTAGTAACCCTCGATAGACAGGCTATCGAGTCACCTTTTAATTGGTATGCAGAAGACTCGTCCTGGGGTATCCGTCTTGGGAAACAGGAACAGCTACGTCGTCATCTCGGTCTGGCCTTCCTCTGTAAAGGGCTCCAAAAGTTCGCAGATTGAACAATATGTCGTGTAGATATCTACGATGATCTTGTAGATTCTCGGATGTCCTGATCTGCATATTCTGTCACGTGCAGTAGAGTTTGTGGCTTCTGATAGTTCACATCTCCGGGTATGACTTTGGAATTGTTGTTATTTGTTGAAGCACGAAGTCATCTTGTGTTACACTCTTTTTTTTTTTACGTTTCGATTTTTTTTACTTTAAATTTCTTGTCTATTTACATGACTATATTAATTAACACATCCAGATCCTTTAAACAGCTACATCTGGTACACCATCTTAAGGTGAGACAAAATGTAGTTAACATATTTTAAGCGCACAGCTCCTACGTCTATACTGTACGAAGTCACCATTGCAAGAGAGAGAAATTCCGCTCCCTTCGCCTGGTACTGGGCAAAAGTTAGTGGGACAATTTCCGCGCGAGAATATAGTTCCTAACTATATTTAAGTTAACATTTTTATTTATACAAACTATCCCTAAACAAATATACATAATTTAAATCAGTTGTTTTAGCGACTATTTATGTCTTCAGATTTTTTTATTATTAACATTAATTTTTTTTATCTTATTCTAACTCACACAAGACTCGGAAAGCATGTCGAGTCTGGAATCAACAGGACAGAGCCTGCTTACAAGCAAAGGGTTAAATACGATATTAATAACTCTTTACAATTTATCTTTTTATTAGAGTATCTTATAACTAATTAATTACTGCTTCCTCTCATACTGAGTACATACAGGTATTTTATATTAATACAGTGAGATTTAAATGGCTTAAGAGCTCGCAACCTTAATTTTTTTTTAAATTTTTATTTTCTTGATTATTTCTTTTATTTAAATCGTCACAACTGTGGACAAAAATTTTCAACCTTTCCTATTGAGCGTTGCTTAGAGTAAAGCTGCGAATCTACAGTGTATGTTTCACAGAACAAACACGCGAAAAAGAAGGAGCGCTCCGAAGTCACTCACGGACCCTCAGCATCTTGCACAGGGTTCATTCCCTAAAGACGAAAAGTCTGTCTATGAATCGTTCCTCTGTAAACACGTGCAGTTACATTGCCCAGCGATCCACAGGAAGCAAATTGATGTCCATTTTTTCGGCTTGCACGCGTTATGTTGGTGTGGGTTTCGGCACTTTCCATTTAAAAAGCGTGCAAATGTAAGAAAATAAACATGAGTGAGGCCAGAAATAACGTGAATTGTGTGTGTGTGTGTGTGTGTGTGTGTGTGTGTGTGTGTGTGTGTGTGTGTGTGTGTTGTGTGTGTCTTAGCTGCCTTTTTATTGCTGTAGGCATAATAATAAAATGGAAACGTAAACATTACATAACTGAAATATGCTTACCTGCCACGAACGATATATTATTTTATACATGGAGGAGTTCAGTGACATACACACGTACAGAAGAATTATATATATAAAGATATTAACTCATACATAATTTACATTAAAATGAAAAAATTATAATTTTATTGCCTGGCAACAAAATTATTTTATTTTTAACAATTACCATTGTTTCAAAAAGTTTAAATGTTTTTCAAGTACTTTACTGTTGTTAAAACGTAAAACGTTGCCGGTAAACTACCCCTTCCCCTTAACCGATCTTCACCAAAAACAATAGGTCTTGGTCCTCTACAAATCAGGGCTGTATGCACAACATTATTTGATTCTGTTTGAATTTGCGGCTGTTATCGTTTGCCATAGAAAATACGCTTGATAAAAAAATGTTGCAGGTAAACTACCCCTTTCCCTTAACCGATCTTCACCAAAAACAATAGGTCTTGAGTACTCTACAAATCAGGGCTCTATGCAAATAATCTTTTGATTCTGTTTGAATTTGCGGCTGTTATCGTTTGCCATAGGAAATACCCTTGTTAAAACATAAAACGTTACAGGTAAACTACCCCTTTCCCTTAACTGATCTTCACCAAAAACAATAGATCTTGAGAACTCTACAATTCAGGGCTGAATGCGAAACATTATTTAATTCTGTTTGAATTTGCGGCTGTTATCGTTTGCCAAAAAAAAAAATTTCCCTTGATAAAAAAACCGTTGCAGGTAAACTACCCCTTTCCCTCAACCGATCTTCACCAAAAACAATATGTCGTGAGTATTCTACAAATCAGGGCTGTATGCAAAAAATTATTTGATTCTGTTTGAATTTGCGGCAGTTATCGTTTGCCATAGAAAAAAATCTACACACAGACACTTTTCGGAAAACGACTTTTTTCATGTTTTGAGTGTAGTACAATCAGAATCTGCAATAATCTCAAACACGATTTTTTTGCCATCACCATACTTCCATTTCCTTAAGGAATATGGAAGTAAATATTACCCCTCCCCCTTCCATTACCCTTTCATTTATAGATATTTATAGACATATTTATAGATACCCTTTCTACAGTGGATTATTATGACCTTCTTTTCAGGATACTTTATTTATCAAAATTAAGTACTTTACTCTTGTTAAAACGTAAAACGTTGCAGCTAAACTACCCCTCCCTCTTAACCGATCTTCAAAATCAACAGGCATTGGGTCCTCTACAACATGGGTATATATGCAAAAAATTATTTGATTCTGTTTGAATTTGCGGCAGTTATCGTTCGCCATAGAAAAAATTCTACGCACAGACACAGACAGATACACACACACACTTTTCGGAAAATGACTTTACTTCGTGTTTTGAGAGCAGTACAATCAGAACCAGCCCTTATCTCGAACACGAGTTTTTTCGCGACACCATACTTCCATTTCCTTACGGAACGTGGAAGTAAAAATTATAATTTTATTGTCTGGCAACAAAATTATTTTTTTTTAACAATTACCATTGTTTAAAAAAGTTTAGATGCAATTTTTTTAAGTTAAAACGTGAAACTTTGCAGGTAAACTACCCCTCCGCCTTAATCGATCTTTACCAAAATCAATAGGCCTTAAGTCCTCTGCAACTCGGGCACATATGCAAAAAAATTATTTGATTCTTTTTTAATTTGCGGGAGTTATTCTTCGCCATAGAAAAAATTCTACACATAGACACACAGATACTTTTCGGAAAATGACTTTTCTTCATGTTTTGAGAGTAGTAGAATCAGAATCAGCCCTTACCTTGAACACAATTTTTTTCGCGATCACCATACTTCCATTTCCTTACGGAACATGGAAGTAAAAAAAATATATGAAAGAAAACATGACTGGGTTTTTTAAAACATCCAGAAATTGGGCTTCAGAAAAAATTTCTCTAACAGTAATACTACTAACAATTGTGTAAACTAACTTTTGACATAACTTTAATGTGATGTGTACGCGTATACACGTACAGTTAATAAAAAATTGTTTGTACATTCCTAAATCGAGTAGGCCTATAGGAATCATTGGCCGCCATCAGGAACAGACGAGCAAGCGGAATTTGATCAAAGAAATAACAGTAATTTTATTCATAATTGGACGTAAAATAATCTGAGCCAGTGAATGTGATTAAGCTACTTGTGTACAACATTGTAGTGGTATCTGGTAACCATGGTAATGAGTAACGTCAACATCACTTGTTAATCTCCCCCAAATACATGCACAAGCATTTATATTTCTACCACTTACTGTATCGACCGCTGCGAACTAGATATACAGTATCATACCGTACTTTCCGTCTAGGTATATCATTTCACACTCGTTATGTTTTGTTATAAAAAGTTAAAACAAAAACATACAAAGTTTTGTATCCCAGTTATAGCTACTGCAAAAGTATTAATTTCTCTTACTTTGTTTTCAATACTTAACTACGTCATGTTCCAGTTATTCAATCAAATAAACCGATACCCAGTTTTCCTCAAAATAATGAAAAATAAAAATTATAAATTACATAAGCATACGTATACACTTGTAGCAAGTTTTGAATACCCGAAAGTCCTAGCAATGTTGATATTTATTCATTAAATTATAACGACATTTATTCAACAAAAGTAGTTGCAGTTAAAACAGAGTCAACTTTTTTTTCTAACGTAGGTTTCTGCCTATAAATTTCTAAGTTACGACTATTAAATATTTAACTTATTAATGTTTTGATTAAAATTGTTTTGACTGTTTAAAATTATTAATACCACCTTACTTTTCTAGTGACTTTAATTAAGTGAAAACAACATCTTTAATAATATGTTTGCTTTACATTTCGAATTGATAGTCTTGTTACTTACGTGTTACGTAAGGAAATGGAAGTATGGTGGTCGCGAAGAAATCGAGTTCGAGATAAGGGTTGATTCTGATTGTACTGGCCTCAAAACATGAAGAAAAGTCATTTTCCTAAAAGTGTATGTGTGCCTGTATGTAGAATTATTTGTATAGCGAACGATAACTGCCGCAAATTCAAACAGAGTCAAATAATTTTTTGCATATGTGCCCTAGTTGTAGAGGACTCAAGACCTATTGATTTCGGTGAAAATCGGTTAAGAGGGAGGGGTAATTTACCTGCAACGTTTTACGTGTTACAAGAGTAAAGTACTTAGTTTTGATAAATAAAATATCCTGAAAAGAAGGTCATAATAATCCACTGTAGAAAGGTAGATGAAATATCTATAAATTAAAAGTGTAGGGAGTACTTTTTTACATTTGGTATTGATTTAATGAGTTTGAAATATTACATAAAAGTACATATAAAAGGTAAAGACTACCTTTTTGATGTCGAATAAAGTACTTCATTTTGAAGGATAAGATACCTTAGTAATTACATATAATGAAACTATTACTTAATAAAAGTGTAAATATCAAAAATGAGCTTGCTCGGTTAAAGGGAGGGGTAATGTACCTGCATTTTTTGTGTTGTAACAAGAGTAAAGCACTTAATTTTGATAAATAAGTGTCCCGAAAATAAAGTCATGTTAATCCACTGTAAATTGCTAAATCAGATATCTAAAAATGGTGAGGTAGGTGAAGAGGGAGGGGGTGATTTTTGTAAATTACTTTGCTGATATCGAGTAAAGTACGAGTTTTTAATTTTGAAGGATAAGATACCTTAGCAATTAAATATGATAAAACTATTACTCTATTAAATTGAAAATGTCATTAATGATGGGAATCGGTTGAGGAGGGGGGATGATTGTCTGCGTAGTTCAGTTTCTTTATAAGAATAAATTACCTAATTTTTATAGATAAAGTGACTCGAAAATAACATTATATTAAAGCGACTACCCCATAATAACAAATATATCTATAAATAGTGAAAATAGTTTGAGGATGGGGATTTTGTTTTATAAATTATCGAAATGAATTCAAGTAAATGATTTTAAATATAAATCTTAGAGCATGGGAGTCATGAGTCATGTATGGTTCTCCATACCGATTTTTTGAGTTAAGTAAAATTATTTTGAAACATCTAATTTTGACATTTTAGTTTTAAACAAAAAAAGCATGTAAACGTTTAAAACTTGATATAGAATTAGAGATCTGAGTTAAGATGGGTAGCTTGACAGACTCACAGAGATTTGCCCTGAGCTTTTGAATAGTGCGGACACACTCAGAACGTACTGTTGTTATCTTTTGTTATTATATAGGTAATGTATACTTGAATAATTTTGTGTAACTCAAAAATGTATGCCTACTAGTTGAATGCTCTAATGACGCGGCTTTACAAAATCTTTAAATTTTTGTATAAGCATAGACCTTTCCTACACATGCACGCACACACACACACACACACACACACACACACACATTTACTATGAGACAAATATTCATTATTTTGCCTCGATAATCACAATCCCGCGCTTCGTCCAGCATCGTCTTCTCGGTCTCTCTATATGCATCACTTCTCCCATTTGTTATGCCATATTTCTTCGGTTGCCTATTCATTCTCTTCATACGCCCCAATCAACTAATTACTCTAGACTTAATTAGCTTCACTATACTTCTCCTTTTATTCCAGCATCCAGTCTGATTCTTTTAGAGGACCGAAAATATTTTAAATTATTTTTCGCTCAGAAATTTTTGATGTGGAAACAGCTGCAGCTGTAAGGATCCAAGCTTCTGTTCAATATTTTACAACTGGCCTAATCAGAAATGTATAAACCTTCATTTCAATAATTTTAGAGATTATTTTAGACATGAAGAGATTACCATTTGCATGGTTGGTCGCTTTCTGGCAATTACTCTTGCTGAGTACTTGTGAAATCTGAATT
Organism: Magicicada septendecula; assembly: GCA_034769895.1. NCBI lineage: Eukaryota > Metazoa > Arthropoda > Insecta > Hemiptera > Cicadidae > Magicicada > Magicicada septendecula. The sequence continues at coordinate 381,408,446 of CM068369.1, forward strand.
CCATTATTCAAATCTGTTCCCAGAAATGTAAACTTTTTCCTCCTTCAAATACGTAATCTGTGGTTACAAGATGAATTATATACAGTTCTTTTTAACACTGCTGCATTCGCTTTCAATTTTTATTTTGTTGGTGTTAATAACTATAACTATGGTAAATGTTACACAGTTTTCCAATTCTGTCGTTTCTTTCCTTTGCAGACACAATTAATACGAACAGTGTAGTTGATATGTGTGACAATAATAAAAACACCTATTCTAATAGGTTTTTAGAAAGAAATCAAACTGAGAAAACTGACTACAATCAACAATAAATGCAGTACTTGGGCAAAACCGACTTGATGTTTTTTTTATTATTTATAATTTTTTCATAAATTAAAAAAGAAATTAAAATACGATAATCAATTAGAAAGTGAAATATGGTGCAGATATTGTAAACAAACAGACCATTTAAAAGCAGATATACATTTTTTAGAGAACATTGAATGTTTAATTTAATGACATTTTATACGGTCGTTATCTCTAAAAATTAATTGCCAAACAGTTCCTAGACGTAATTTTAAAATGTATTTGTATTGTAGAGTATTTTTACAGAGACATACCGTCTTTCAGCTATTTTGTTGTCATTCACGTTCCCCGTTTCAAAGTCAAAGCTTGTAGTACAAAAAAGAGAACATAGTAGCATTTCTTTAATGGACAGAACTCTTTCTAATAACATAAAAATTATCTCGGAAATATTTCTGAATTCAAATAACAGACATTGTTTCTGTCTAATGATAATTTTACCTATCAGCGACGCAATGCAAAAGTGATCAAAACTGAAGTTGACTAATTATTTGACCAGGAATTCGAATGAAATATTACCTGCTGGACGATTATCACGTTTGTTCACCTATAGGACCTCCCAACTTTCCATACCAGAGATAATTATTCTTTTGGAAGGTTTTCAATAAATAACGGCGCGTTTACCTGAATCATCCACAAAACTTTTTATGGGAGTTATTTCTGTTGGAAGTTTAAATTACAGCAACGATTTTTCTTTCAAAAAAACACCTCACCAAACTTTTATTTAAAATTAGTGCATATGCACTGTTAATGAAAGCAGCTATTATCAATTCGCTTTAAACAAATTTTAATTTCGTTTAAATAACTGCATTGTTTTTTTTAATAAACTTCATATTTTATTTCCTTCTGTTGTTAAATTATACAAGAAGATAATGACAGTTCGACAGTTCAGTCTTCCTGGCTTATACTATAGCTCTAAGAATAATCTCAAATGTCGATCACAATCTAAATGGTTTTTATTTTTTTGCTCCATCATACAAGTGTGTAATTAAAACTGTTTTTTAAAAGGTTAGTTAATATAAAATTTAATTTACATAAGTAAATGATTTTAATGAGAAAATTAACTAATATAGCACAATATTTTTGAAACTGTTTATTTTAGTATTTAAACTTTCTTCTGTCCGCTTTAAAGTAATCATATTTATTAAGAAAATTTACAATTTTCATTTTAAGAAAATTTAATCAAATATATTTACAAGTTTTTACTTAAACAGAATTTTTCTCTCTTGTTACTTTTATTTAATTTACTTCCTTTGAAAAAGAGAATGTAATTTAAAGTAATTAATGGTTTAGGAGCTGGAGCGTTTGTTTTTTGGATAGTCGCAGAATTCATTAATTTCATGACTCTTTCCCAAGCTTGGGGCTAACCAACCCTTAATGGACTCTTCTGACCTCACTAAGTTGGTGCACACTATGCGCAAGAATTTGTTGTTTACTTTCTATATGGTGTGACGGAAAAACCACACTAGACACAAAAAGAGTTCTGGCAAACCTTTTCATTTTTTATTCACCTGTATGAAACAGCAATTCTACGCTTCACGTATATAATAAAAATTGAACAAAATAAATGTTTCCTACACAAAGAAAGTCATTTTCACACAATATTTGACTAATTTATTATACACGTGGAACCGTTACCACATTGTAACAGTTGTTCATATTATAACAGTTTGATAAATGTATTATTCATTGGATGTGACAGTATCTTTTTTTACTAATTTTATATATGATTCATACTTCAAAAGCGATAAAAAAGATATAAAATCATAGATAATATTCTCTGCAATTCGGAACAATCCATGACACTCTCAAACAATTTATGACTATACTACTATACTAAACGAACTTTGTCGAATTTTGTTGCCTCTCTGATATGTACAATTTTTCCCTCGAACGAGGCCTTTCGGTTTCGCAACCATTATCAAGTTCTTCCTACAACAACAATATCAAGTTGTTGTAGGAAGAACTTGATAATGGTTGCGAAACTGAAAGGCCTCGTTCGAGGGAAAATTGTACATAGCAGAGAAGCAACAAAATTCGACAAAGTTGTTATGAAGACTGCTAACACAGAGAAAATAATTGATATACTAAACGAAGTTATGCAGTGTATTCCGACACTTAAAAACGATTTCTGTAGAGAATGAGTAAACAATCGGCCAGTGAGAGGTTTAGATTTTCAGTCAGACTCTGGAAAATTTCCGCGCAGTATCAGTTCATCTCAGTTGTTCAGTAGTGATACACTTTAAACTCCCTAACGACTGGTTTAAAGAAAATGTACACAAGTACACTAATTGAACCTTGCCGAACCTCTGAATAATTCGACCGCAGTCCCAAAACCAAATACTTTCCATGTGAGTGGAAGATTGTCTGCAGAGGCGTAAAAAAAATTCAAATCAGAGACCACCGGATTTACTGTAAGGATAATACACAACAGCCATAGATACAATAGTTTGTATGCGGTATAAAACAGTAAAAAAAAAACAAGACTAAATTCCGTACCCATTAACCCGGAAGCGATCTTGAGAAAATGTAGAATCTATATTCTACGGGCATACAACACGGCTGTCGTAGGTGTCAACTGGAGACCATCAGGTCACCGGACCCAACCTGTGGACATCGTTTCTTTAACCTACGTATCAGGGAATTTAAAACTTATATTATCTTGTTCATGACCACACGAATCATAAGCTTTAAAAAAATTATAAAGACTAAAATAATATTGTAAATTTAAATAATCGAAAAACAATTAATTTTAATTAGGTGTTTGGTTAGCAGACTAATTTGTAAATTGAATAAAGAGTAAGAACTTTTAATTTTTTACCATTGCTCAATAAATTTAAATCACCATTCCACTTATTTATATCGGTAGAAATTCGTACGAAAGAATAGAAAGGAAAAAAGGCAAAAATTGCTAAAATACAACTGGTTGCAAAAAAAGATAATGTAGTTATACACTATATTATTAAAACATATCCTTCTGTGTAAAAAGATTCAATTTATATTAATTTAATTATTTACTTATGTCACACGCTTTTTATTAACGCAATGTCAACACATTCCAAAGACAGGTGAAGAAAACATATACAGGACAACAGGGACGTAGCCAGGGGGAAGGAGATCCAAGGGGTCCAGACCCCTGAAAAATCTAAAAAATTCCGAAAGCTATTATAACACTAAGGATTACACAGTCAGTATCGATCATAGAGAGATGGGATTCAGGATAATGACACTTATATTATGTGCGTTGTTTATGTTATTTGACGACGGGTACCATTAAGTAAATCTGTTTTCAAGAAATACGATTTAGAAACATCAGGTCGTTTTAACTTTCTTGACTTTAAATGACAAAAAATAATTATTTAATATGGCGACATGCTTTATCATTACTTTTAGTAGGAATTGTGTCATAGATTATAGACACTGAATAAGTTATATTCAAATTTTAATACTCATATTGTTTATTCGAACCTGAAAAACTACTGTAAATGTCTTTTTTATTCTGTTTTTTCTGTTTCTTTAATTCCAGAGTTCCAGAATGTCCTAACGCCCGACTTTAGGGTCCTCATTTCTATTTTGCTCCGGGGGAAAATCTGGACGCCCCATCTTTCTGGAAGGAAACATCCCAGAATGAGTATTCGTATCGTTGATTCCATAGCTACAGTCCAATCAGGATCCCCCACCGAAAACAACATTTTTTCTACGTTCCTAACAGACAAATACACGCTTGTATAATTTACATCTTTTAAAAAATTCAAAACCATCTATAAAACTGAAAACAGCACATGTGATAAGTTAGTTTGCACTTGTGTAAAATAGATTTACAAAAAATTAAGCCAACACTGAGTCCCCTTAAACCAAAATACTTAAATGTTATTAACACTGAAATGAATCAATAAAGTACTAAACATTTGGGTGCAAACAGAAGCTCAAGAAAATACACAGCATGGCAGTATGCAATGTATAATATGGTGTGTACAGTATACAACATTTCCGTGCATTAATTCAAGAAAGTGTTTATGAATCGTAATACATACTTAGTAGTTTCTGTTATATAATTAGAGATAAAAATAATTGCCAAAACACTAAAATGTACAAAATCGTAGGCAACCTGGGACTCGCCACATCATTTACTCCAGCCTGCTCAATGAAAAATTGTTAGTCAACTTTCTGTGTATAGAAGTAAGCAAAATAAAGCTGAAAACTATAATATAAAATACAATAAAATATCACGTATTTTATCCACGATCAATGGAATTAATGAAAGTAAATGTACTATTCGTCAATAAATCTCTCCGTTTCTGTGTGTTAACGCTTACTTAAGTCACTAACAGTTTAATGTCTGCAATCTCAAAATGTAAAATTTAAAACTAATCAGATTTATATCAGTCGATATTCTTTTTTATACTAATTAAGTATGTAATATTCTTTGTTAAATTACATTTTGTTATTAAATTCTTTGTTTGTTACAGTTGTCTTTTCAAAATATTGTCAGAAACTAACAATAAATTGAGGTGTCTACATTGAAAAGATAAATTTATTTAATGAGTAATTAGTCTAAGAATGTATAAACTTCAACACAGTTGTTTAAGGTAAAACATATAGTACATTGTGTGTAAGTCAACCGAATAATAAAATTCATGCCCATAAAAATTCACATAAATAACAAGTTATCATAAATTTAACCAGTTGCACCTAATAAATACATTAAAACGATTGTAAAATTGAACAACAATATAAAAGACCAATAAAGTATAATACTCTTTAAAAAAATAAATTCATTTCTCTTGGAAAAGTTTGATCGTACAGTAACAAGCACAGCGTTTGTTTTGAAATAATACAGAACAAGTAGCAACGAGAACGAGAGAAAACCAAGTAAAAACAATTTCAAATTAATGACTGATCCAAAGTTTCTCACAACAGAAATAACACAGTGAAAAGAAGAGTGATCGTGTAATCAAATAATATAATGTGATTGTTGTTTGCTGGAAAAAATTAAGCAGAAAATAATATTTAAAACGTCTCTCTTAAGAAACCGTAGGACGCGAATTGCGATAACTTTGATTCCAAAGGGAAATTCAGCAGATGTTACCAGAAAAAAATTTCTAACCTCTAGATACTTATACACAAAGACAAATCTTAGTGTAGGTTGAATAAAATCTGTAAACCTTCGTACAAAGAAATAAACGTTATTTTTATTTTGTGACAGAGTCAGAAATCTGAAAAGGAAATAGTCAGTAAAAATGAAAACAACAGATAATTTTTTACCTATAAGAAACAGATTTTTAACACAATTTTTGATACTGGAAGTTGTCTATGTAATCACAATGAAAATAATACATGCATACAATCAAAATGATTTTCCTTATTTTGAATTTGAAACATGTTTCGAGTATTAAGCAGGTTTGTTTTTATTTTTTTCAGTATTTTTATTTGTTCCGGTATTAGTTTGTTTTGTGTTTAATGGTATATATTTGTGTGTGTGTGTGTGTGTGTGTGTGTGTGTGTGTGTGTGTGTGTGTGTGTGTGTGTGTGTGTGTGTGTGTGTGTGTGTGTGTGTGTGTGTGTGTGTGTGTGTGTGTGTGTGTGTGTGTGTGTGTGTGTGTCGGTTTTCCCCAAATATTTATCACATTGCTTTTATATGGAACATACTACTGTCATGTTGTTGATGTCTGGACATTCGTATACTATATTTATTGTGAGTGTGGCTAAATTAGATTTATAAATGTTTGTTTTTTATACGTTTAGGTGTTCGAAGTAACGCTTTTCCTAATTATTTATTCATCCGGACTAAGTAAAATTTGTTGGTATTTGCATTCTGTATTGTATATTCAATTGTTCTTTTAAATATCAACTTTGTTTTGTGATTTATTTAGTACTTGTATGTTTTTTCGTTTGTTTTACAGGCTATTTTGATATGTGTTTTTTAAGTTTTGTTATAATGTCGTTTAGGTACGTCAATGCAGCTAACTTTGTGTGTTGTTATTATTATACTATTTGTGTGTGATTCTTTCTGATCAGCTTATGGAGTTTTTCCTGTAACCATTTTCTTGTACATTTCAAACACTTGTTACTACAGTTCTTTCACTGATAAACTTTTATTATTATTTATAAACATTCATAAGATAAAGAACGAAAGTCCGGATATCTGATCCAAAGGCATACGTAGCGAAATAAAATGCAGAATGGCCCAGATTTCTCTCTCCTCAAAACCTCTATGCGTGGCAGAGAAACACATCTTGCATGCGACGAGCCTTTCCATAATAGAGCAGTATATTATGTACAAAAATGCTTCGGCATTAAAATGCAAGTTGAACTGATCATGGGTAGAATTAATAGTAATAAATATTCTTACACTTAACTGCGTTTCTTTTATGCAGTGTATCTTCCTGCCAACTCCAAAGAACTTGACTCAATACATCTCCACAGAACTCCCGTGTGTAGATTACAACACAATTATACATCACTAGTTTCTTGTGTTTTGTGATATCACTACCCAGTTATCCATAAAATCCTGCCGAATCTCGCTCGAAGTCTCGTTCGACAAATAGTGAAGATTACTTGGAACACAGAGAGTCGACTCTCTGGCGACGCCTTCAGAAAGTTAGTCAGCTTCTTGCAGTTAAACTTAATCTTGCACGATCTTGCGTGATTTTGTGTAGGTTCCCAAAATTTGTACAAAATGTATAGGCCTACATTCTGAGTAAAACGAAGTTTCTAAAGTTAGATAACATACTTTTCCTTAGCTATGGTATTCTTAATAAAGGTAATAAAAGTGCATTAATCGTAAAAGTAGACCAGCTCGCCTTTTATGTCAGAGAGTAACTGGAAGATACGTGCAGAGGCAGAGAGCGGAAGAATCATAAATGTGTGTTCCGTTAGTCACACAAATCCGGCCTTAAGTACGCAGGAAGAGAGAATGTAAGTTCCACAAATTCCAGAACTGAGAGGGACATGCGACAAATGGAGTCTGCAAGGAATAGACTCCATAAGACGAAGACTAAAACTTCAGTTTTAACACAAGAAGAACGCATAGACGAGTTTTCATCTGGAGAAAAGCGGTGTTTCTCCTGCAAGTAAGAAGTTGCAAACAGTAAGTTGGTGGATTAGGGAATTAGAGATAGAGAGAAGAAGGGTCAGGAATCTGAGAATAAAAGTAAATACTGGCACGTAGGATGATAGAGAGATCCGGAAAATAGGTATATAGTGGCAAGAAATCCATATGTTGCGAAGGGACGACAGGAAAAGAAGAATGCATGGGGACGATTTGTCACTGTGGAAGGAAATCAAGATCCCTGGGGTATCCCTTATAAAGTGACAAGAGGTCAGAGAGAGAAGGAGTTGCTGATGATATCAGCTATAAAGTTTGATGGAGAAACAGAGAATGATATCGGTATGCTGGCGGAAAAGTTGCTGGACTCGTTATTATCCTCTGACACGGGGGGGGGGTAATATACGGAGGAAGAAATGAGAATTGTGGATAGGCCAAACTCAGAAACAGAGGAGATACCTCAAGAAGGCCTAAAAAACGCAGTGTTTCCTACGGGAAAGAAGAAAGCCCCAGTATTTGACGATATAGCAGTGGAAAGCCTCTGTGAAGCATGGCCATTGGTAAAGGATCGCTTGAGAGGAATAGAGCTTTACAGGAAGAAGAGTTTCTTAGGCATTGGAAGATTGGTATTGTGAAGGTTTTATACAAAGGGTTAGGAAAGACTCCCAGGTGCCAAAGTCTGAAATGCTGCTGACTCCGTTGCTAGTGACGTGTAAGGTATTTGAGAAGATATTAAATAATAGAATATTGACAAAATTGAAAGGACAGAGAATGCTGCACAACCGACAATACGGATATTTAGGACAGGGTGGAGTACGAAAGATGGAAGTGTACAAATGCTGAATGAAGTCAATACAACAGATAAGAAGTATGCTCCGGCAGTCTTCCTGGATATAATAGGCGTCTTTGATAATGCATGGTGGCCACGAATATTGGTTCACCCACATGACTTTGGGGTAAAGGGAAAGGAGTAAGGTTGCGTGATAGATTACGTCAATGAAAGGTATGCAATCATGAAGTTTACGAGAATTGAAAGAGAAACCCCTGTTAACAACAGGGCGTCCTTGGACCGACTCTACGGCTAGTGCTGTCCTGCATTTGCGGTTGCCGGAGGGATGCCAAACATTTGCATACGCAGATAGTGAACAGCTACTTGTTTTTGCAAATTCATATAGAGAGTTACAAGCTAAGGCAAATGAAGCTTGTGCAGTAATCGTAAATTGGAGTAAGGAAACAGGCTGCGTATAAGTGCAGAAAAGACTAAGATGATGTTGATCAAAGGAACAACGGCTAAACCAATAGTTAAATTAGGAAACGCATACATTGAGTTAGTCAGCACCTATATCTCGGCGTAGATATTTACGAGAAATTAAGTTTGAGAAATCATTTGGTGCAGGTGACAAATAAGGCAACCGCAGTATTCTACAAAATATGCCGGGTAGCTAGGGCAAAATGGGGGCTATAATAATGCGGCTCTGACGACAGTTTGAATCTGTACTCTTGTATGGAGTTGCAGTCTGGGGATAAGCCTCTCTACATACGCGCAAATTTTACTTCGGGCGCAAAGACTGCTGCTGCTAACGATATGTAAGGGGTATACAACAGTATCTAATTAAGCGTTACAGGTGGTTACTGGGGTGCTGCCTATAGATCTCAAAGCACTGGAGAGAAGAGATATCTATCTGGCTAAGAAAACTACAGAAAATAGGGCAAATTAAATAAGGGACTACTATATGCAAAAGTGGCAGGACACGTGGAGTAGTAGTGAAAATGGTAGTACTTTGTTTGTTGATGTCTGTAATTAGTGAGAGGGTTAGGAGTAAATTGGAAATAACGCATTATGGCGCTCAGTTTTTGACAGGACATGGAAATTTTAGAAGCTACTTATATAGGTTTGGTTTGCGTGCAAGTAGGAATGTAAATGTGTGGTGCTGTAGATTCCCATGAACTTGTCCTGTACGATTGTTAGAAATATGTAAATTTAAGGCTGAATTGGTTTTTAAGTGAGTGAGATAGGAATCAGGCTGGATTTAAGGGAGATTTATTTGCAGGTATAAAGAGGCAATGGTGGTTAACAACGATGTGCTTGGAACGCTATGGAGGATTAGGGAGGAGCAACATACACATGAAGTATAGATAGAAGAGTACGTATACAATATACGTAGTACCAGATTATAAGCAAACGGTGGAGCAAACAAGTCAGATTGAAGTAATAAAGATAGTTACAGATAAGAGGAGTCCAGCACATAGGGACCCCGATTTCTTCTGAAAGGCAAGATCCTGACGAAGCTCGGAAGTATAGAATAAGGGATAGGAATGACGGGGATCAGTGGTCCCTATAAACTACTGTAGATATTGGGCGAACCGAAGCTCCGGATGTGCAAAGCCGAAATTGTGGATTGCCACCTTTAATAGGTCTCCCAGAATGGGAGGGGCAGATCGGTGGTTGATGGGAGGCGAGCCAGGCCCTGGCTTTGCTAAATAAACTCCTCGGGGGTCAGGGCCCCGCGAACAGGGTACGCCCTGACTGTGCTCCGGCCGGGATGACCGGATTAGTCGCTGATGTACTGGGGTTCTCTGTGGTTCCGGCTGGGTGACTTCCGGGTCTGTACCCACCTTGAGCGGTAGAACTGTATAGCTAATTTCCTCTGCTAAATCCTAGGTATCTATATTCAAGACAAGGAATATCACCCACCAGTCCAAGGTCACATTATATAAAGTTATGATTAGACCGGTGATAACATATGGCAGCGAGACTTGGACTCTGAACAAAGAAGCCGCCTACATAGTCAATACTTTTGAAAGGAGAATTTTGAGGAGAATATATGGACCAATCCAAGACAACGGGATATGGAGAATGCGTCACAATGAGGAGCTATACAAGCTGTATAAAGACAATGATCTGGCCACCACCATCTGACTGCATACGTTGCAGTGGGCAGGACACATCATTAGGATGGAAGGCAACCGAATACCTAGGAAGGTACTGTTTAGTCAAATCGAGGGTAAAAGGCCTGTCGGAAGACCCAAGACACGCTGGATTGACGCAGTGGCGAGGGATGCTGATAATTTACTTAAAATAAAACGCTGGAGATCGATCACCAAGTACAGGGAAAAATGGAGGAGGATGATTATGGAGGTTAAGGTTCGAGTTCGAGCTGTGACGCCACAGAAGAAGAAGAAGAAATCCTAGGTAGTATGATAATTCCGAACCCCGCGAAGGGTTAGAACTGCACGTCTTCAACCTAAGGGTACTGGCCATCGTCAGGCGTCTTGTCAACGTTCAGAACAATAGGACCTCCAGGTCAACGGAGACCCGGGAATGGTATTCGGTTTAGCTTGCAGCATCTCCGTTATCCTTTTGAGTTTCTGTCGCTGCATCTCTCGTACACCACAGGTTCAGGTGGTTCAGATAGAGTTCCGGTGGGTTATCCATTTCTGTCTATATTCCTTTATTTTACTACACAGATTGAATATATTACAACATATATACAGCCCTTATATCTACATTCATTTTCTGGTAGTTAACCTTATGCCAGCAACCACTCACAGGAATCTCATTTCCGTGACTTGTATACGCTGGTAATCAGTCCTCCTCAGTTATAGTCCAGGTGTCATCCCATAGAGAAAAGCAGGTACTGCCATCACTTTTCAAAACTTAAACAGCGTATCTCTGAGTATCTCTTTTATTATTAGAGTGCTTATAATTTGTGTCACACATATTTTGAAATTTTGATGTTTTCTTTTCCAAGTCATAGTGAACATCAGAACTTACCAGCCAACGTAGATAATTAAAAACATTTACTTGTTCAATACATTTTTTTATCAAAGATACTCTGAAGGATATTATCAAAAATAAGAGAAGGATAGGCCTACTCTGAAATCAAACCATGGGCCTCCAGGTTGAAGGCTGTGCGAGGGGCTGGTACCCTCTCCATGGAACATCTCATAAGCCGCAAGAGATAAATGGCCAGATAGATTTTAAGATATACTCTTCAATACCGATATATGACAATAACAGTATACTATGAACAGGCTTACTCAATTGGTAAACAATTACCGGTTTGTTAGGCCGTGGCCCATCATTATTAGAAAACTGGTCCATGATAACAAAAACTGTCCACAAACTACATAACAAATTTAACAAAATTCACAATAAAACAACAACCAGACGTTTCGGGCGTCTTTAAACATGAAAACCAGTATTTATTCGGGGTGTGACAATATCGTGATAATGAAACGACCTCGGTGTATACTGAGTTAGTGTAGGCTAGCATAACCAGCCGATGTAAGGCCTGCTAAAATTCTGGGCAGGGCCTTGAGGCAGGAGCTCCAGAAGGTAGCGCGGAAGGTACGTCTCTGCACCCATCAACCACAGAGCACAGAGTAAGTCGATGATAATGATGGGGTGGTGGTGGTGGTGGTGGTTCATATTCATCGAAAATCCAAAATATATCCTTAATACACAAGATAAACAATTACTTTGTTAAGCAGAAAATAAAATAGCATTAATTATTTTTAATAAAACATTAATATAAATTTCACAATTATAACATTAATTTCGATTTTACACATTAGATTTTCAATTCAATATATCAAGAACAATTTTCTCACAGAAAAGAGAGCAACACAAAACGAACGGATAAACAGAAATAGAGTCTGCACTGAGAGACGACAATATTTTTTGCTTTATAATTGAATATAAAATAATCCGTACCACACTGACTCAGCCAGTTGTCTGCTCTATTGTACTGAAATCTGGTTGCTATGGCAACGTCAACATCACTTGCTAATCTCCCCCAAATACATGCAGAAGCATTCATTTTTCTACCCCACCGCTTCCTGAATTAACAGCCACCAGCTAGATAGATATAAAATAACATATCAACGATTTCATCCTCCTGTCTAGTGGCATACTTATGAGTTTATAAACTAGACAAGTGTTTTTATTCATTCAACTGTCAATATTAGATTAACTGAGGGTAGACCTTGAAATCATATTCTCATATACAAAAATAAAACGTGTATATGCCAGCGGGTGTGTGTGTGTATAACTTTTAATGAAAACAAAACTTAAGTCTTACCCGTACAGATATTCAACCTACAAATTTAATTAATAATATGGATACTAGCCAGTTGTACTCATAAGGCCGAAATGAGATTTCTCAGGCACGTAACAAGGTATAATACCCTTCAACAAAGTATAAAAAATCCAAACATACACCAGGGGGCTGAATATGATGAGTACACTCCATAGAACTGCCGAATATCGGCTAAAATAGTTGGCACATCTTGATCGAATGGATGACTGCCGCATCCCCAAACAACTATTGAATTATAAACCGATAGGACGAAGAGGTGTGAGACGTCCAAAGAATCGTTGGAGTGACCAACTCCAATCCCAATCGTTTTTTTTTTTTTAGGAGTTCGTCCCATCTATCTACTTGGGACCGGAAGAAACGATTTTCGTTTAAAATCCTAGCTGAATATGACGATCAGCGATTTCTTAAAAAAATAATTGAAAATATGTTTTGTGAAGTTTGTTGTACAGGCTGTACCCAAACATACTTCCTATGTTCTATAAAAATAGTACACGTATTAGCTGAGTTTGTTAAATGTATTACTATAAAGTAGTGAAAGTTAACATGGTGCTCTCAGTGCATCTCAATTTAACTTTCGTCAATTTAAAATTATTAAAAGTATATATAATAATATTCAAACCCCTCATCATTGTAACAACTATAATCTGTGTCTAAAACTGTTTAGATGACGATGTCCAAAACTGTTAGAAAACGATACCTGATGACGATGAATATGAAAACGTTTTTATCAAAAGGTCCAAAAAGGAGAAGGATAATATCAGTTTCAGGAGGTGTGGTTAATTGAAGTGACAGGTAGGCCTATATATTGAAGAATGTTTATATTATAATTGTGATAAACTTTCTGCCAAGATTTAAAAAAATTATAACTTGTTTTAGAAAATGAAATCATATATACGGACTTTTATAGCAGTAATGAATCGATTCTATTTACTTGTTTTTTCAAATGTGTCAGCTGAAGAAGCTGCATTTCAATTTTTTATATGAAGAATAACTTTACATTGTAGTTTATTCTTTCTTTAAAGCAGAAAATAACAGAGCGTATTCTTATAAAAGTGAAATGTAACCATATTTAAAGTCGGGATCTTGTTCGGAAATGTACGTAATTTTTAAGAAAAATTATGATAGTACGTCTTTATAATCGTTACACATTGTGTTACAGAATAATTTACAACACAGTTATTCGTATACTAATTACGAAAGACGTCTCTATTTTTACTTCCATGCTCCGTAAGGAAATGGAAGTATGGTGATCGCGAAATAAATCGTGTTCGAGGTAAGTGCAGATTCTGATTGTACTGCCCTCAAAACATGAAGATAAGTCATTTTCCGAAAAGTGTCTGTATGTGTGTCTGTGTGTCTATATGTATAATATTTTCTATGGCGAACGATAACTGCCGCAAGTTCAAACAGAATCAAATCATTTTTTGCATATCTGCCCGAGTTTAGAGGACTATTGATTTTGGTGAAGATCGGTTAAGGGGGAGGGGTGTTTACCTGTACCGTTTTACGTTTCAACAAGACTAAAGTACTGTACTTAATTTTGATAAATAAAGTATCCTGAAAAGAAGGTCATAATAATCCACTGTAGAAAGGTAGATGAAATATCTATAACTGAAAATGGTTGTTAACGGGGGAGGGGGTAATTTTTACTTCCATATTCCTTAAGGAAATGGAAGTATGGTGATGGTAAAAAAAAATCGTGTTCGAGATTATTGCAGATTCTGATTCTACTACATCAAAACATGAAAAAAAGTCGTTTTTCGAAAAGTGTCTGTGTGTGTGGCTGTCTGTGTCTGTGTGTCTGTGTGTAGATTTTTTTCTATGGCAAACGATAACAGCCGCAAATTCAAACAGAATCAAATAATTTTTGCATACAGCCCTGATTTGTACAGTACTCACGACCTATTGTTTTTGGTGAAGATCGGTTGAGGGAAAGGGGTAGTTTACCAGCAACGATTTTTTTTTATCAAGGGTAATTTTTTTTGTTGCAAACGATAACAGCCGCAAATTCAAACAGAATCAAATAATGTTTCGCATACAGCCCTGAATTATGGAGTTCTCAAGACCTATGGTTTTTGGTGAAGATCGGTTAAGGGAAAGGGGTAGTTTACCTGCAACGTTTTATGTTTTAACAAGGGTATTTTCTATGGCAAACGATAACAGTCACAAATTCAAACAGAATCAAAAAATTATTTGCATACAGCCCTAAATTGCAGAGTTCTCAAGACCTATTGTTTTTGGTGAAGATCGGTTAAGGTAAAGGGGTAGTTTACCTGCAGCGTTTTTTTATCAAGGGTATTTTCTATGGCAAACGATAACAGCCGCAAATTCACACAGAATCAAATAATTGTTTGCATACAGCCCTGATTTGTAGAGTACTCAAGACCTATTGTTTTTGGTGAAGATCGGTTAAGGGGAAGGGGTAGTTTACCTGCAACATTTTTATCAAGGGTAATTTTCTATGACGAACAGTAACTGCCGCATATTCAAACAGAATCAAATAATTTTTTGCATACGTCACTGAATTGTAGAGGACTCAAGGCCTTTTGATTTTGGTGAAGATCGGTTAAGGGGAAGGGGTAGTTTACCTGCAACCTTTTACGTTTTAACAAGAGTAAAGTACTTGAAAATTCATTTACACTTTTTCAAACAATGGTAATTGTTAAACATAAAATAATTTTGTTGCCAGGCAATAAAATTATAATTTTTTCATTTTAATGTAAATCTATACATAGTATAAAGTAAAGTCGGTCCGTTTTCTCTCTGTGTTTGAAATCGCTAATCTCAGGAAGTACTGAACGGATTTTATTCAAGTTTTCGCCAATAGATAGAGTGTCTATCGAGGAACATTTATGTGTATAATTAATACATATATGTTGTACATTAGCTTACCTATCACGGTTTATGTCAAGTAAGTGGTATAGTTTCCATCTTATATATAAAAATGAATGTTTCTTTGTTTGTCCCGTATGTGACGATTTAAATTGTGACAATTATAAAAAAATAAAGAGAAATAAAAAAATTTTAAGTTGCGAACAATTAACCATTTAAATCTCACAATGATAATAAAAAACATGTAGGTACTAATTGTAAATGGAAGTAGTAATTCATAAGGGCAAAGAAACGGTAAAGAAAAGACATATTGTAAATAATTATTATTGTCGCATTTAACCCTTTGCTTGTTATCAGGCGCCTACCTGTTGATACCGGACTCGACATGTTTACCGAGTCTTCTGTAATTAAAATAATATAGAAAAATAATGTTAATAATTAAAGAATCTGAAGACACAGATAGTCACAAAAACAACTAATTTAAATGATGTATTTTTATCTAGGGATAGTTTGTATAAATAAAAAAGTTTTATTTAGAGAGAGACCGGGACTATATTCTCGCGGAATAAACACCCCACTATCTATTGTCCTGTACCAGTGGTAGCGAACGAAAAATCTCTCTCTCGCTATGACGACTCCAAGCAGTGCACACGCACGAGCGAAATGCTCTGTTGAAATGTTATGTGATTGGTTATTAGTTTGGATTAATTCTTATGTATTTTACTAACTGCTACAAAAGAGTGTAATATGTAACGTTAAGAGAAAGAAAAATTAAAAAAATGTTGTAACAAGAAGAAATATGTGACAACCAATAGTACGAGTGTTAATGACTATAACAGCTATCTTCTCCGATTGACGACTCTTCACAACATCCTGCCTGGAGACATGAATCATCAGAATTACAACTCTAGTAGACCCGACCGATAATGCAGTTCGAGACATCTGAGCATCAACGAGTACCTGTGTAGAAGGCCCACTCTATCCTGCAGACGTTGAAGCCGTGAACAACTGAGACCAGACCTAGACGAGGACGACGCTCTTAGGATTCCCAAGATGTAACCATATGGAGGAGACTTCTACATCCCAAATTAAAGGTGACTCGATAGCACGTCTATCGAGGAATAATAATAATAGTAATTGTAACACAATACTCTCTAAAGAGACTTTCAGAGACGATTGACTTTATAAGAATATAAAAATGTAAATCTAAGAATTTAATTGTAACTATTCAGGCTTCTTGCAATTGTAACAGTTTAGATTTTAACGTATCGTAGTATAATTAATACCATTCTTCAAATGGAATAATAATGAAACTTAAAAGTAAAAGTAAAAGTAACAGTCTTGCAAGCTAATATCTTGAATTGAATATAATTAATTTTTAAAGTTTAAAGACTAAATACCAAATGGTTACCCGGATCCGGGGAAAAGCTAAATATAATTTGTTGTGATCCCACAGTCTATATAAAGCAATTTAAACAAGTTAATAATTTAATTAATAATATAATGGGATCTGTCTTTTGAGTAAATGTCATGTGGTTTTTAATGTTTAATAAAGGGAAATCTTCTTGTTGCACACATATACTGAGTACATAAATCAACAGTTTTCCCTTCCATGATTCCTTTTATATTTATTGTGTGTTGTTCTGTTTAAATTTCAGCTCGTCCCGAATAAGGCAGCCTGAAGTAATTGGCCGAACCAATTACTTTGGGTTCCCTCTGTTATAACTCAAGAGAAGAGGTTATAAATTGCGCCACTCTGCTAATTAGTTAAAATTTTGCTGCTAATTAAAAAAAAAAAAAAAGAAAAAGAAATTTTGTGACTTGTGTTATTAAGCAGTAATTGTGCCTATTAACCCAGACCATAATCTGTTGATTTATTTACTCATGTACTTTAAATGTGTCTAAAATCTTAAATGAAATTAAACGATAATAGGTATTATAATAGTTTTGTAAATAGGTAAGTTTAATTATTATTTAGATATAGCAATGATCATAATATTAACTAAAGACGCCCCGTGTATTCGATATAACATCAGGTATGTGCTTGTCAAAAGCTCATTCAACAACACGTCTGTTTGTAAACAAAATCAAACCAGTTTAATTCCTGTCCTTTCCTGTGTGTCGTTGCCGCGGATTCCCCCTTTTGCCGTACGCATCTGTAAACATGTGTGAGATTTCTCTCTCTCTACCTATGTAAAATGACAACTTTTGTCATCTCATTTTAATTGTTTATTAATAAATGTGTAATTCGTGTTTCTATTGACACGATGAGTTATGTGAACTACTGACTAAACAAAACAAGTGTACTAATTAATTTTATGGAATGATGCTTCCCGAAGTAAACAACCGAGTCGTAAACAAATGAAAAAAGAAGTTTCTTAAATCTGAGTAAAGTAAATAATAAGAAATAAATGATTAGTCATTTAATATAAAAGGTTTAATAATATTGTAAATTATTATAACACGTTAGTATAATTATAATTATAAAAGTGTAACAAAACTCAGCTTAGTAACGGGCCGTAACATTGCGTACGCATCGCACACGCCACCCCTCTTTTGAAGCAAGACAGTGCAAGTTAATAAGGTGTCCGTTAGCTATTGTTAAACGAAACAATAGAGATATTCTCCCTCGAGATTGACTTTTCCCCTTTGTAAGCAAAACTATGCCATTGTTTAAAACTAGTCTAACCTACTTTCCAGCGAAACAGCTGATCGCTTAAATAAAAAAACTAATGCTATGTTTAATTACCTCTGTTAATAAACGTTTACCATGTACTAAAGTGTGTAGGAAATAATTGTGTAGTATAGTAAAGCGAATAATATTGTGACTTAAATTTCAAATGAATAAATGACTTAGTTAACCCTCCCTTGTTAGATAAAGTATTATACCCCAAGTCCCAAAACAAAGTAAATAAAGAGTATTCTAAATAATATGGTAGTAGATAGTAAATAATTCTAGGTGCGTTTCGTAAATGCTCCAAAGTAATTAATTAATTATAAAGAAAGTAAATCAGAATAAAGAGAATAATAATTGTTTAAATAATAAGGCTAAAAATTCTTGATTTAAACTAAATGTGTGAAGTGTAGCGTAGAAGTAAGAGAAAAGAATAATAATAATACAAGTAACGTAGATTAGTAAGCACCCCAGTTGTGGTGGCCAGTTAGAAGAAATAATGCGTGTTCAGGATTGTACTAAGCAGCCACCCTCTCTATTGTATAAACGGTAGCACTCCCTAAACAATGAATGCCACCGCGTGTGAAATAAAATGCAGCGTGTAAGTGTCCCCTTCCGCATAGTTTGTCTAGTTATTGTTAAAGAGTTAAAAGAGAAGTATCCTCGTGAAATTCCGCTTCTCTCCAAGTAACTATAATCAAGAGTGTAGTATGAGACCCTCTTTGGATTATTTAAAAGTAAGTCTATGGTATATAATCAAGATAGAATTATATACCGGTGTATAATCAAGATAGAATTATATACATGTTAAGTAACGAGTCACAACGGCGCCGGCTGAAAAGGATAATGATGAGCCAAGAGAGCCAAGAGATCATTTATGAATGCTGAAAGCTAACCTGTAGTGTTAGAGTAAGCTGATGTCAGCCGGGCCACGATATTGTGAGTTGCTGAAATTAGGGAAATTAGTATTATAAGTTAGTACTGTAAGAAGTGAGATAAAGGGAATTTCACGAAAGCGAACATTTAAATGAGAACTAGATCATTTAAAGAGAATTTAAAACAAACGAACTGTGCAATAATAATAATAAAAGAGAATAATAATAAATAATGATAATAATAAGAAATTTCACCCTGTACTCCCCAAGCATACTCTCGGTACGTATCTAACCAAATTTTCCGGAGTCGGTGTTGGTTAAGAGGCGGAGTATGTGACGATTTAAATTGTGACAATTATAAAAAAATAAAGAGAAATAAAAAAATTTTAAGTTGCGAACAATTAACCATTTAAATCTCACAATGATAATAAAAAACATGTAGGTACTAAGTGTAAATGGAAGTAGTAATTAATAAGGGCAAAGAAACGGTAAAGAAAAGACATATTGTAAATAATTATTATTGTCGCATTTAACCCTTTGCTTGTTATCAGGCGCCTACCTGTTGATACCGGACTCGACATGTTTACCGAGTCTTCTGTAATTAAAATAATATAGAAAAATAATGTTAATAATTAAAGAATCTGAAGACACAGATAGTCACGAAAACAACTAATTTAAATGATGTATTTTTATCTAGCGATAGTTTGTATAAATAAAAAAGTTTTATTTAGAGAGAGACCGGGACTATATTCTCGCGGAATAAACACCCCACTATCTATTGTCCTGTACCAGTGGTAGCGAACGAAAAATCTCTCTCTCGCTATGACGACTCCAAGCAGTGCACACGCACGAGCGAAATGCTCTGTTGAAATGTTATGTGATTGGTTATTAGTTTGGATTAATTCTTATGTATTTTACTAACTGCTACAAAAGAGTGTAATATGTAACGTTAAGAGAAAGAAAAATTAAAAAAATGTTGTAACAAGAAGAAATATGTGACAACCAATAGTACGAGTGTTAATGACTATAACAGCTATCTTCTCCGATTGACGACTCTTCACAACATCCTGCCTGGAGACATGAATCATCAGAATTACAACTCTAGTAGACCCGACCGATAATGCAGTTCGAGACATCTGAGCATCAACGAGTACCTGTGTAGAAGGCCCACTCTATCCTGCAGACGTTGAAGCCGTGAACAACTGAGACCAGACCTAGACGAGGACGACGCTCTTAGGATTCCCAAGATGTAACCATATGGAGGAGACTTCTACATCCCAAATTAAAGGTGACTCGATAGCACGTCTATCGAGGAATAATAATAATAGTAATTGTAACACAATACTCTCTAAAGAGACTTTCAGAGACGATTGACTTTATAAGAATATAAAAATGTAAATCTAAGAATTTAATTGTAACTATTCAGGCTTCTTGCAATTGTAACAGTTTAGATTTTAACGTATCGTAGTATAATTAATACCATTCTTCAAATGGAATAATAATGAAACTTAAAAGTAAAAGTAAAAGTAACAGTCTTGCAAGCTAATATCTTGAATTGAATATAATTAATTTTTAAAGTTTAAAGACTAAATACCAAATGGTTACCCGGATCCGGGGAAAAGCTAAATATAATTTGTTGTGATCCCACAGTCTATATAAAGCAATTTAAACAAGTTAATAATTTAATTAATAATATAATGGGATCTGTCTTTTGAGTAAATGTCATGTGGTTTTTAATGTTTAATAAAGGGAAATCTTCTTGTTGCACACATATACTGAGTACATAAATCAACAGTTTTCCCTTCCATGATTCCTTTTATATTTATTGTGTGTTGTTCTGTTTAAATTTCAGCTCGTCCCGAATAAGGCAGCCTGAAGTAATTGGCCGAACCAATTACTTTGGGTTCCCTCTGTTATAACTCAAGAGAAGAGGTTATACGTATGCGTTCCTATACCATTCATCCGATTGCGATGAAACTTCGGTGAGTTGTTGTACGCACGTCCGCGAAGGTTTCTGTACTTTTTTCGATGGGGTCCTTTTGGGGGTCCTTTGGGGTCTTCCACATCTCCTCCTAAACCACTGGACCGATTTCAACCAAACTTGGCACAAATATTTTACGCAACGGGAGAACCAACATAGGATAGGTGTTTTTTCGATGGGGTCCTTTTGGGGGTTCTTTGGGGTCTTCCACATCTTCTCCTAAACCACTAGACCGATTTCAACCAAACTTGGCACAAATATTTTACGCAATGGGAGAACTAACATAGGATAGGTGTTTTTTCGATGGGGTCTTTTGGGGGGTTCTTTGGGGCCTTCCACATCTCCTCCTAAACCACTGTACCGATTTCAACCAAACTTGGCACAAATATTTTACGCAACGGGAGAACCAACATAGGATAGGTGTTTTTTCGATGGGGTCTTTTTGGGGGTTCTTTGGGGTCTTCCACATCGCCTCCTAAACCACTGGACCGATTTCAACCAAACTTGGCACAAATATTTTACGCAAAGGGAGAACCAACATAGGACAAGTGTTTTTTTCGACACGATCCTTTGGGGGTCCTTTTGGGTCTTCCACGTCTCCACCTAAACCATTGGACCGATTTCAACCAAACTTGGCACAAATATTTTACGCAACGGGAGAACCAACATAGGACAGGTGTTTTTTCGATACGATCCTCTGGGGGGTCCTTTGCGGTCTTAAAAAACTATTAGATCTGGTTACTATGGCAACCCAATAGAATAGATTCTGTTCTAAATATATTATCGCATTAAATTGAAGACCACGCCAACGAAGTTGTGGGCAACAGCTATTTATTTTTAAGAAGCCTACATTAATTAAACTTTACTAATTAAACTAACATTTTCATTACGTACAACGTGAAACTCCGTAGCGAAGCACGGGTATTCTGCTAGTCATGTGTAAGAGAAAATATATCGTGCGTGGCAGGCAAGCATATCTCAGTTATGTACTGTTTACGTTTCCATTTTATTATTATCACTACCGCAATAAAAAGGCAGGGAAGACACACACACACACACACACACACACACACACACACAATTCGCGTTATTTCTGGCATCATTCATGTTTATTTTCTTACATTTGCACGGTTTTTAAATGGAAAGTGCCGAACCCATACCAACATAACGCATGCAAGCCGAAAAAGTGTCCAGCGTGGATAGCGATTTGCTTCCTGTGGATCGCTGGGCAGTGTAACTGCACGTGTTTACAGAGGAACGATTCATAGACAGACTTTTCGTCTTTAGGGAATGAACCCTCTGCAAGATGCTGAGGGTCCATGAGTGACTTCGGAGCGCTCCTTCTTTTCCGCGTGTTTGTTCTGTGAAACGTACACTGTAGATTCGCAGATTTATTCTAACCAACGCTCAATAGGAAATGTTGAAAATTGTTGTCCACGGTGAACCCTCATACACACTAAACCTGCTCTGATGTTTTAATTACGGACATCATAATATTAAAACTTTGGAAACTTGAGCACTACTTAATGGAGATCAATCATTAACTTATACAAGCCATTAATTTTATGCATATTTTTTATATATATGTGTACAACGTTATCGGCAACAAAGAAGTAGTTTTTGTTAAAATTCCTTCCCGGGATATTTGGCCGTAGTCCAATGTTTTCTACAAAACCAGACATTTCGGCAATGCCATTGACTTCCATCATCAGTGAAAATCGAGTGCGATAACGTGCGGTGGTATATGTTAGTGACCACAGTACTGTGGTTAAGGCTGAAGCAGTAAGTAGAAAGAAGTAGTTTCTATGGTAATATTTCATTTCGAAAATGATTTTAAAAATAAATTTTAGAATATGGAAGTCATGTATGGTTCTCCATACCGATATTTTGCATTGATGTTATAAATTTATTCGACCGAAAATTAAAAAAATTTCAATAAAATATTAACAATTGATATCGTTTCATGTAAACAAAGTATCGTAACCACGGATACGTAAACAAAATAATTTTTCGTTATCAGAAATTCACGGATTACAAACGCTGGGCGGTATTCGCTTTCTTTCGCGTTGTTTAAATAAAAGATAATTTAATCAAATTAATTCTTTATTTTTTAAATATTAACAACTATGTACAATTCGTATTTTGATTATCTTTCTCGGCGTTTTTACCAAAAAAGCTGATATATTTAGTTTCGTTCTGTGTGTTCATATTAAAAATAATTTTATAATATTAATTAGAACATGGAAGTCATGTATGGTTCTCCATACCGGTTTTTAATTCCCAGTTGTATTCCCATAATATCGCTTTCATTCGGTTTTTTAATTTCTGTAATTTGTCAAATTTGTATTTGAGTGATTTGTATTGTTATCTCGCTATTTAGTGATTAATTTTTTTCACTTTTTCAGCGGTTTTCTACATTGTATACCTTTTTAAACGGCTGGCGGCGCGTTGTACTAGTCATGCAACCGTTGCACTAAACACAAAAGCCGCGCGGTATGCCTTGGTCCTTTAGGGACTGTTGAACAGAGGTTTATACATTTTTTTAAAAGATCGTTAACTCTATCCAATAAAAAAATATCATCGTTGTCTAGAAAACCTTTATTACTGCGAATAAGTTTCATTTTAAAAGAGATGTTTTCCCGATTATTGTTTTACAAATAATTCACTGTCGTGGGAATTTATATTCAATTCTTTTGTAACAGTAATTATAACAGTATTATATTCTAAATACCTACTACGAAGCAGAATCTAATTGTGAATTGAGTTTTCCGTAATTTTCGTCACGTGCTAATATTCCTTCTTTTAATTCGTTTTGATATTTATTAATCATTCCCGTTATACTGTAACTTAAACCATCACAAATGAATTCCAAATTGTCTATTTTATGATTTAACGACTTCAGTTTGACCTCGGTCGCAACTGACTGGGTTTTGTACAATTGGGTCGCTAATGAAGCGGTACCGAAAAATTTGTAGCCAAAACTTCCCTGCCGTAAAATTTATAATTACTAATAACGAATATTAGTCATGTACTTTCTTTTGCTCCAGTAAAAATAACGGTCCGAACAATTCGTTTTAGTCAGAGACGTAGATCTAAATGTTACCAACACGGAATCAGTAATCGTTTACATTTCTAATAGCGTACTACATCTGGGGAGAATGCCAACCTGTTTACTTTACTCTCGTATTGTTTTGTTCCTGAAAAAGATTATTAACTGCACTGTATTAACGAAAATACCGTATCTCGGAATAGTTACAAATTTATTTCACATACACAGTACGTTATATTAACTCTTAAGTCCTCTATTTTCCATATCAATAAAAAACGAAACAATACATTCGCAGCATTGAAAAATAGATAACATACAATGGTAAAATTTGTACCGTCGCGATACTGTGTGCAGGTGATATCTGCTTCCATATTGATGTTCTTCGCACAATACTAAATCAGATTTTCCTCCTCTAACATAAAGAAGAAAAAATTATACACGATACGTTAAGAACCCTTAGACTTAATCAAAACGTGTAACTTTATCTATCCCTGAATGGAATTGACAACTCGCGTCTGTATTAAAAATAATAATAATATATTATACAGCGACTATATTAACAGCCTACATTATATATTTTATATTAAAAATATATTAATACGTCACACACAAAAATACCAAAAATTAATTTACTCTTCTGTTTTAAGCATGTTAATTGTTAAATTAAAAACTAAACTTAACGTACAAAGAACAAAACGGTTACGTGTGAATATTATTGAAAGTGCCATGAAATTCTACACAATCGAGAAGCAGTCAAAATGTAAGAATAGGAAGAAAAGTAGAAGATACCGTGGAATGGGACGGCAACTGGAAAGAAGAATGGAGTACTCTCATTAGCACAGTACGGATAGAGGTTTGTAAACAACATGAGACTACAAGCAGTTGTATGCGAATCCAGACGACGACCAAGCGATAGAGGCAGCGCCAGCTTCTCCACTATACTGAAGTTTAACGCCCCAACTTATACATAAACTGCCGGGTCAAAGAAAGAACAAACCGTAAATCAAACAAGTCGAAAGAAGAAGGAAAAATTATTAAATCACGAAAAGGCAGCGTCATTTAAAAAAAAAACTGATGTTTTTGCAGCAAGTCTGTAGGACGCTCCTTTTAGACAGGAAACAAAACAAGAGGCTAACAGAGGAAATTCCGCGTTACCAACGTAGCTAACAAAATGAAAGAATTCAAAAAAACATTTTGACATTATAGTAGCACGGGAAGTAATGAAACGCCACGAAGTTGTTGGGTGTACTCTATGATAAGTAACTGACTACACGATTGGGATGGAGAGATAGAAACAGAGAGAAATAGAGAATGTTATTTTTAAGTAAACTTACTATTTTGAAACTTGTACTTCTGCCGTTCCTAGAATAGATCGGTGTTGTTTACTCCGACCACACTCAAACAAGCAGATACACACAGGCACACACTACATACAATTATACAATAAATTAATACGTGAAAATAATACACGTTTACTAAACAAATGTTCTGGGTGTATTTAACTTCCATAAATCCAGCGGGAATGTACGGAGAATAAACGAACGATCTACTGTTACAAATGGATAGAAGTGTATCGACAAATACATGCTCGGTAGACAAATGTACGGACAGACGTGCTCGATAAACGAAATAATTCATTTGAATCTGATGCAATAATTCATTTTTTCTGTCTCCTCTATATTTACAGAACAGAAACCAATGTGTATAATCGGGAGACACAACCGGCACTTGATCAAAAAAACTGTACTGCACGAAATAATACATGTACAGTTCAGGAGCGCATTATCTTTTTATGGTTTCGAGCCAAAAGCTGTAGGCATACTTTGGCCGCCAGTAACCGTTCTTTACGCTTCCGGTACCCCATATGATATGGTGTTGCTCTTCCTGCTTACCACGAGCACGTAAACATCCGCTACTCTGAAAGCTATCGGATATTATGAATACAACACAAATATTAGTCTTCGCAGAAGGTATATGGTTACATATAAATACAACGAGTTTAATTATGGCTATATAGCAACATACAGTGTGATGAACCTTCCACATATTACAGCTATTACACAGGTATGCACGGACGCCGTACGGGATCTTCTTCAAAGACTTTTTTTATAAACTCACTAATTTGTAAAAATAATGTTTCTATACGATTACGAGAGGAATAGTGTTGTTACACTATCTTTATATTTATACTGTATATATGTGCGTGCGTGCGTGCGTGCGTGCGTGTGTGTGTGGGGGGGGGTATGTTTGATTTATTAAATTGCTGCACAATTCATTTATCTATCATCACCATCTTCTTCAACAACGATTAAACCAAAAATGGTTTGTTCCGGCCCCAAGCAGATAGACTAGAACTGGTCACTACAACGCTTCTTCAGGCGCACGACACCTCTCCGTGCTATCGGCTTATAATTCATAGTTGTATGGAGATGCCGTAGTTATCATTCGGTTAAGATGTTCCAACCATATTAGCCGATATTGGGAAATCCTATCAAGTATACAATATTCAGTTCCTACTGTACATCGACACTTCTTTTGCTATCTTGAAGAGTATATCCTGCTACATAGGTACCTGAGAAATCTCATTTTGACAGCTTGAATACGAATGGCCTAGGTTTCATTCAATTCTCAGACCCACAGAGAAGTGTGGGAAGGGGCATCACCCTGTAGAACTTCAGGCGTTTCTTTACTCGTTGATTTTACAGTTCTCCTGATGGTCCCACACATATAGTTGAACTTGTGCAGCTTCTTCACCACATCATTGTTTGTAATGTGAGACACACTACAGCCCAGATATTCAAAATTACTGACCTGTTCCAGAACAGTACCATCTACAACAGTTTTGACTGTACGGGACCAGCTCCATGAAAAGCCACTATATTTACCTTGGACATCAATGTGGAGATCTTCAATCCGAAATCCTACAAGATTCGGCTCAATTATTTATTTACTTATTTGTATTTATTTGTTCATTTAATAAAGTTCTGGGATTGGAAATTGTTAACCGGAACGTGTTCGATAACAAGCAATGACACTAATGACTACCTGAATAAAGCTAGTAATTTATAATTTACTGTATGCTCAGAAAGTTACTATGTCACGCTGTAAAATGTTCTGCCTATCAAATTTAAACTTCTCACACGTTATGAAAATCTCGGTGAAACGGAAGGAACACAAAATGAGTCATTGTTTTCCGGTAAAGTACTACACGAATAGAAAAAATTTAGAGTTTAAACAATTTCTGTCTCGATTATAAGGTATTTAAAAATCACCTTTTCTGGTAGACAGTTGACAAAAAACATAACTCTCCGGTTTTGCTATTCCAAAAGGAAACAACAGAAATCAATGAAACAAACGTTATTGTCTTATGCTACATAATTAATCTACGAACTGACATTACATACTAAAGTTAATTTATAACTCTATACCAGTGGTTCTCAACCTTCTTTTTTGTTGATCTTATTTAGTGACTTCCCGAGGGCACACTGACGTACAAGGTGGCAACAATCCCTCTCCACCATTTCTGTTACAAGGTATGACAGGGTCCCCATTCCATATGCTGTGTCCCCAAAATTAACTATCGACCTCCCTCTGGAGAAAGAACTTCAGCAGACTGAACACTTCAACTCACATATGGTGAACTATCACTTCTCAAGTTTGGATGTTACATTTCCAAAATGTTTCTCAAGTGTAGGCAGTTACATTTTTCTACCACCTGCTTGTGCGAGCTGGGCTTTACGACAATATCAATCATAAAAAATAAGAAACTCGAAAGACTTCTATTAGATGAATAGAAAATTGGTGTGTGTTTATCTTCAATAATCCACCACGAATTGAACTTTTGTAGAAGAAACGACAAGTATAACTTTTTCTCATCAATAAGTCACATCATTTATTTAAGTCATAAGCTAATAAGTCCTGTGTAAAAATGTGTTTAAACTCTTGAATATTTTTCTCTTGTATCTTTTCCAAAATAAATATTGAGCAAAATTATATTAATACGTTTACCAGCAAGTTTCGCGGCACACTTAGCAAATCATGCGGCGCAGCAGTATGCCGCGACACACCCATTGACAACCACTACTCTATACTGTACTCAAACGATACTGTCTTCCCTCTTCAATTTAACAAAATCCTAATTTTTCAGTATAAAAATACAGAGGCTGTCCGACTTGTTTTTAGCTTTCCATTAGAGATTAACATCTGCACGATCACTTTTGAACTTAAAAATGTAATTTCAAATAAATCCAGAATGTAGCCGCGTAGGAAATAAGATATATAAATCTCACCACTATAATTTTTCAAACAAAATACACACATAAACATGAAAATTTATACCTAAATTTTACTTTAGGTCAGCCTGCTATTTTGGATGTTCTGATTGATAGAACTGCGTAAATTATCTGAATAAAATTTGTCAAGTACGAGAGTTAAGATTGTACAGCCTCGCTCCCAAAAATGCTAGTCTTGGATGGAATCTGTCTCACGATTGAATTTCTCTTACTTCACGTGGAGAAATTTGGGCAGGCATCGTAGTAGATGGGAATAATAATAATAATAAATACAAAAGTATTTGCAATTACGTACAAACAACGAAAAAGTACAAACAATGAAAACTTTAATATTCAATATAAACACACACATCTGGGGCAAGCCAGGGACCCCTCGGCCTCGTGCTAGAACAGCCGTTAACTATATTTTGTGTGACTGGACAGATAATTGTAAGCAGTCATCATCGTCTACATCAGGGGTCTTCAAACTACGGCCTGCGGGCCGGATCCGGCCCGCGGCAACCCGGCCGATGCTGCGTGCAGTTTTTAAATAAATCGTCAAAATACTTCAAATATTATAACATTTTACTAAATAACTAAACAAGAAATAAGTACAAAATCAAAGTACAGGGGCAAATTGTCAGATGAACACTTGAAATCCTTTCTAGTGATAGGAGCATCAAAATTTGACCCAAAATGGACAGACAGTATATGTCAAAAGCAACTCCACAGATTCCATACGTACATAAGAAAGCCAAAAAATAATACATAAGAAATATCTTTGAATGTTACTTTTCCTTACTTTTATTTACATTATTTTGAATAAATGAAT